>CM053599.1:63674477-63698575 GCA_028646575.1 Pseudocheirus occidentalis
TATGAATTGAGTGAATGATTATTGATTTGCCCCCATGAGCGGAAGACTGATTAATGTATTGTGAATGTTTGCCTTTATTTGTAATGGAATAAACAGAGTGTTCACTATACTTTGTAATGTGAACCTTAAAAGCTGTTCACAATAGCATTCTTTTGGGAATCTGCTGATGCATAGCATTACAGGGAGGGATAAAAATCTAACATGTTTGGCCAAAGTAGGCAGTATTACATTAATAATGACTATATAGGGGGCGGCTAGGTGGCGCAGTGAATAGAGCACCGGCCCTGGAGTCAGGAGTACCTGAGTTCAAATCCGGCCTCAGACACTTAACACAAAAACCAGCCGTGTGACCTTGGACAAGTGACTTAACCCCAACTGGCCTCTAAAAAATAAATAAATAAATAAATAAAGCAAAAAATAATAATAATTACTATATAATTCACTTGGAATCTGTTACAGAAATGAGCTTTTAATCTTTTCAATGTTTAAATTTAGATGAAGGACTACACTGAAATGATAAGGTTTAGAGATTTTAGCAAATATTTCTACAGTTCAGCTAGTTGAAACTTTGGTGGGGGGGATGGAAATGAGTAAATAAAAGGAGGAAAGTTTTTAAAAGAAAACTTTTGTTACTTTCCCATGTTGATTAGAAACCAGGACATGTCTTCCATAATGGAAAACTTTCAAATGGCCACAAACAGTGTGAAGTAAAATCTCTAGCTCAAGATGAATGGATAGAAATAATAAAATTGACATCCCTTCCCTTCCCTAGCTACTAAGAGTTCCTATATCAGAATGACTTCGTTCAAGGTGATGAGGCAAGGACTTTTGACTCCATGTTAACACAGACCTGAGGACCATTTCCTGATGAATTGAGAACAGAAGCCTTTTTCTGGGTTGTTTTTTGGGGGGTGTTTTTTTGTTTTGTTTGTTTGTTTGTTTATTTTTTGGCTCTGTCCCTGACTTGTGAAGAGATGCTGAGAAAATGCCCTAATTTTAATGCAAATTTGCATCTGTTTCCTCTGTGAAAATGAATGTTATAAAAACTGTGGGTTGGATGATGTATGGGTAAATGAGAATACATAGAAAGTGAATGGAAATCCTCAGAAGAAACACATTCCAGAAAAGGAGGTCATGGAACTCTATAAAATGGTATAGAAAACTCAAAATCCCTGGATTCTAGAGTTGGAAGGAACTTCTGAGTTCATCTAGTCCAGTCTGTGACTGAAGCATGAATTTCTTCTATAATATCTTGGGCAATTAGTCTTCTAGGTTGCAATGGTAGACCTTCCAAGATAGGTAAATTGTTACCTTATGAGGGGGCCTTTTCTGTTTGGGGGCAGTCCTAATCACTAAGAACTTTATGTTATATTGATCAATAATTTACCTCTCTGTCATTTCTACCTTTTTATACCCTTTATGGTAAATAAGAATTAAGGTTAAATGTCTCTGCCATGGAAGCTCTTCAGATATTTGAAAATTGTAATATAGTTTATTTTTCCTCCAGATTAAATTTTTACATTCCCTTTGAGATATATTTGTAATTTCAAGTTTTCTGGAAACTTTAAAACTTTGGCATTTTCTCATGTCATTTTGGTGATGGTGAGGGAATTTGAAGAATCTACTTCCCTACATTCTCCATTCTGTCAAACGTACTGTGTGACCATGGGCAAATCACTTGACCTCTTTCTGCCTCCATTTCCTGAACTGTAAAATGGGGATAATAATACCACCTACTTCACAAAGTTATTTTGAGGAGCAAATTAAATTTTAAAAATGCTTAGCACAGTGCTTGGCCTATAGTAGACATTTGATAAATGTTTTTCTCTACCTCCCACCCACCAAATAGCCGATCTATGTAGTTCCATGACGACTTTCCCATTCTCTACAGATGCTTAGGAATCATTTAGGAATCTAGCTCTCCTGGAACATAAATCTATCTATACCACATAACGTGTACTCTAAGGACAACTAGATACACTCATGCCATCTCTTCACATTCTTTTTTTTTTAGTTACATTGATATTTTGTTTTTAAATATTTTAAATATTTTTAAATTAATATTAAAAAATCTTGTAATAAATATACAGTCAAAAAAAACAATTTCCCTCAATGGTTGTATACATAAGTATATGTTTCTCATTCCATACCCTGAATCTACTATATATAGATATGAATTATGTATATGCATACACACATATAAATATATATGATTCTATATGTGTGTATACACATAAATGTATACACACATATGTATAATGTATGGAATATTTCATCATCAGTCCTCTGAAATCATTTATGGTCATTTTATTGATCAAAATTCTTACATCTTTTCAAAGTTTGGTTTTTAGTATTATTATCATATAAATTATTCTTTTAGTTCTGTTCATTTTATTCATCAGTGTATAAAAGTCCTAACAATTGTTGATTTCTTTAAAAAGACTTACATTATACTATAAATTGTTCTACTAGTTCTACTTATTTCACTCTTCATTAGTGTCCATGCCTTTTTTGAAACCATCTATTTCCTCATTTCTTACAGCACAATAGTACTCCATCACATTCATATACCGTGACTTATAGACTTATCAAGTTATTCTTCAATTGATGAACTTCCAATTCATTTCTGGTTGACTGTTTTGTTCTATCCTTCCCATTGTGAAAGCCATTTTTTTGGTTAAGAGAAAAGAAGTAATCTAGGAGTTGAATAAGTTCTGTTCTGTCTTCCCTCCATTATCCATTAATCATTATCCATCTCCTCCTAGGCAATGGCCCTTGCCATGCTCAGTGTTGTTTGGGGGTTGGGGTGGGAGGGTAAAGAGGGTTTTTATTTGTTTGCTTTGTCTTGAGACAAATATATTTTATTTTAAAAAGTGTATTGTCCTGAGCATATATGTCACTCCCTCATATTATTTTGAACTTGAGTCTTGCTGATATTATTCTTAGAGAATCTTGTCACTCTTTTGTGGCTATCTTCAGTTACTTGCCCTCAGTTTCATCTTTTGCATATGTCCTTTAAAAATCTCAGCTCAAAAATGAGCACCGTATGCAGCCACATGGACTATTTTAAACAATTTTCTGTTTTAATCCTCAAATCAAGTGGGATAACATTATAAGCACTTTGTATTGTTTTTTTAAAATACTACATAAGTGCTACACCAGTGATGATAATTTGAATCATTAGAACTTCATCCTTAAGAATCCCATCTTTCCTGAGCTAACTTCCATTTAAAAACCTCAGGTTATATGATCCAATCTATTTCTTACCTGAAAACTTTAGCATCTGCTGTGCCAGAGCTTATAGCATCTATCTGAGAGACTATACCAGAGTCCCTTATTTCTCTCTCTAGCTCTGAGATCCTGGGTTCACTGCTTCCCACTACTATATTCATTTTCACTTTACCAACCAGTTCCTCTTTATTGGTCAAAAATCAGATCCCAAATCCTAAGAATACTGTTACTTCCTCTGCCTTTTAAAAGATGAACTCTTTAGCAAGATAAGTCAAGAATTTTTCAACTGTCCTGCTTTTAGCAGAAAGAGCTAACATGTCCAGATAGTTGAAGTCTCCTATCAGCACCAAATTCAACTTCTGTGCCAGGTTTGTGATAAGCATCAGGAACTCATCCTCCAGTTCTACTTTTTGATGCATCCCCTAACATATTACAACTTGGGGCCTGTCACTGGAAAATTACCTACTTATGAAAACATATACATAATTCATTTTAGATGCCATAACATCAGATTCTCAGATCCAAATTATGAAACAAATAAACACTTGACATGGTTCTAATATCTAGATGACATTACTAAAATTAGCTCATTTGTCAAGCACCCACGACAGAGGAGGTAGAAAGGATAATGTGCCAAACATATTTTAGTTCTGGGATGAAGGAAATAGCTATTCTCATATGTAGGTCACAGCATAGGACATCAAAAACGATTTAGTCATTGTATTTTTTGCTAAAAAAAAAAGACTTGTTAATTCTGTGAATTTAGCATAATACAATATAAATAACAATTATTAATCTATTTAGATAATTAATAAATGCTTCTTGATCTGTTTTGAATGGAGAGAAAAACGATAAGCCAGATAAAGGAGCATACAAAGTGAAAATGAATTTGAGTCATCCCATTTACTCAAGTTGTAGGTACTCTGTGAAAGCCAAGTACTGAATAATCAAAGAGGGTCCTTTGATACTTTTTAAAGACTTGCCTAGATACAGTGTGTAGAGGTGAAATAATTTTAACCAAGGAGTAAGATCAATAGAATAATAATATCTCCATGTCTATAGTTCTTCATAGTGTAAAAAGCACTTTCCTAATAGCAACTCTAGGTGTAATTGTAGTTCCAGTATACCTCTTAGCTTATAGATCAGGAAAGCAGAATCAAAGAACTTAAGCTACTTGTTCGAGGTCTCACAGCCAGTGTGAGAGCCAGGGCTCCTGATTTGAAACCCAGTATTCTTTATGTCACCACCACCACTAATGTTTATATAGTACTTTAAGGTTTGCAAGGTGTTTTACATATATTTTCCCATTTCAGCCCACTGGGCTAGGTAACATAAGTCAGGGGACAGTTAGATGGCACAGTGAATAGATTTCTAGGCCTGAAGCCAGGGAGACTCAATTTCCAGAGTGTATATCTGGTCTCAGATACTTACTAGGTCTGTGAGCAAGTCACTTAACTCTGCATGGAGAAGGAAATGGCAAACCACTCCAGTGTCTTTGCCAAGAAAACTCCAGATGGAGTCATGAAGAGTTGGACACAACTGAACAACAACAAAGTTTAGGTAAGCCAGTAAATAATTGTTTGTTAGGCACCTATTATGTACCAGTCTCTGGGGATATAAAGGAAGGGAAAAACAGCTCCTGCTCTCAAGGAACTCACAATCTAATAGGAGAGAAAATATGCCAGAATTTTGTAGAAACAGGCAACATGCATGAGAAAATGAAGATAATTAACAGATGGAAAGCACTAGAATTAGAATAAGATGAATAACCTGATTATCAAGGAGTTAAAGGATTTGATCAAGCTCCATGACTAATAGATGTCAGAGGATGAATTTTAGACCAGACCTACCTAACTCAGGGAGTAGGTGCCTGCTGTTCATTATACCTAGCTTCATATCTAGCTTTCCTTACAGAGCCCCCATCCTCCCTCCCTCCCTCCCTCCCTTCCCCCCTCTCACACTTCCCCTCTCCTTCCTTCCTTCCCTTTCTCCCCTCTCTCTCTTACACACAAACACACACAGAGATTGACCTTTCCCTCAACTTCCCAGCCCCAGTAACACCCTATTGGATTGTGTTGAAATTATAGTGTGAATTTGCTCAGGGTCTGTTTCCCACGTTTTCCTGTGAGAAGCATATCCTGGTAGACCCCAGGTGATTTTCATGAGAAATCTATTGCCCCAAATGCTCTGTGATACAATTCAAACGAGGATCCGAGGTTCACTGAGTAGGAGGATACTCTGTGACTTGTGCCCAGAGAGAGGCAGCATGCTTTCTTTACTTCACCCATACCATTTCTATGGACTTCTTTCATCCATTTTGTATGTAGCTGTTATGTCAGAGCTTTTCCCATGGCATTAAGAACTCTGGCATACTTTAGGAATTTCACATGCATTAGGTTCAATTATTTTACTCAGAAAATACCACCTAGTTTATTGATACAACTCACCTTATAAGTTCATGGTTCCCAAAATCCAAAGAATAAGAACATTTTATTTAAAGGTAAAAATGAAAAGAGTAGGGTTCACAATAGTTTACTATTGTGAGCAAGTTTCCTACTTTTACCCATATAAATTTATATAGGTATGTATGATATATATATATATTAATTATATTGTTTATTTTATATTAATACATTACATTAACATTCATTGTTCATATGTTTGTTACTAATAAATACATTAATACAATACATTACTTATATTAATATATAACTCAAATTTAGTCGTATCATTATACCCTGGGAGAATGCTAAGCAGATATGACTTCTAGTGTAGCTCTTTGTTGAGTGGGTGTGTGTGTGTATGTGTGTGTCCTACTAAGGTCTTCTGTAGCCTCCAGTCATTTATGGTTCTCCTCTATTGTTTCCATTTATCATAGCACCAAGGTTTTCCCACTGTCCCCAAAAGCACCCCTCTGCCGCTAACTCCTTAGCAAATAATATTGTTCCCCTCCTGTAGTTCCAACTCTGTCACCATTTCTTCCAGCACATAGCAATCCCCATCCTCTTTTGTAGCTCTCTGTCAGTGGCTTCCCAGTTAAAAATCAGGATCATAACTGTAGGGGATAGTAAAGAGTTCCTAGGCTAGAGACACTGCAATTCCCTGCATCTAGCTCTAATACAATACCAAAGAGTCCTCCCTCTATATCTGCCCCTGTCATCCCAATTCTATCAATATTTGACTTTAGAAAACTTGTCTAGTAATCAGGAACTTATTTCCCCTTGTATCTTTCCAGTATTTCTCCATCCCATTATCAGGTTGTGTCAGGATGACTTCAGGATCTGATATTTTCTCTCTGACCATTCTAATGCCTTCCAAAGGTATAGAGGCTTGGTAGCATCCTAAACCATTCCTCACCCCCAAATAGGATAATTTGTTAGGTTCCTTAATAGAGACAAATGAAAGGTACATTTTCCCAAGCTTGGGGGATATATCTTCCTGTCTCAGTATACACATGACAATTACTATTGAGTGAACTTTAGCAAGGCAACTAATTCAAATTCAATTTCTGTTGGCATTGTTAAAAAAAATACTTTGATGCAAAAACAGAATTGAACACTTACTTCCTGTGTGACTGGTTGACTTATCAAATGTTAAAACTTTAGTCATCAACTCCATCCATTTTACAGATGGGTAAACTGAGGACCACTCAATCAACAAGCATTTATTAAGTGCTCACTACATACCAGAACAGTTAGACTATGAGAAATCAAGTTAGGACATGGACCCACTTATTTCCTATAATAAGGTTACTACATCAGTATAACCTGTGTTGTCAGGAGATAATGTCACATCTTCTCAGGAACTTCAGTTCCTTCACATATAAAATAGGGAAAGTAATATCTGAATGACATGCCTCATAAGATTATAGGGAGATCACTTTGAAAGTTTTTAATTACTCTTAAAATGAGCTCTCCTTATTGTTCTTATTTTTCTCATTCACAAATAAATTTCTAGTTCACCCATGGATTCACTAGATCAGTACAATTCTTAGCTCATTTTCAAGCCTTTTTAACCTTGTTTCTTGATAAATACCAAATCAAACCTCAAGTTTTTTCTACACATCTTCAATAAAATATGGCACTTAGATGATGATGACTTCTTATTTTCTCCAAGAATGCTTATCACCTTGTCCTCAGATTTTGTCCTTCCTGCCATTTTTTGCCAAATTATAAGCTACTAGGGATAAATACAAGAGCACAGACATATTTATCATTTCTAAGTAGACTTGCAATGACTTTTAATTTTCCTTAGTAGTTTTTTGGCATATTAAATGCCAAATTGCTCCAAAATAATTCAAAGTGATCGTTTTTTGTGTATCTCCACGGGTACATTCTGGACATGGGACCTATCACGGGCTTGCAACAATACAGAATTTGTACTTTTGGGTACTTGCCACACGTAGGGACTTGGCTGCTGTCATAGACATGGAGCACTATAAAGAGATTAAGGGACTGATTCTGGTAGATGCCAGGCAATAAGAAACTGAGAGAACAATCCTTAATAATAGCAGTCAGAAATTCTTCCAGATTCTCTTCCATCTTGCTTCTGACTCCTCCATGCTTTTGATACTCATTGTTATTCTCTCATTTCCTCTTCAGCAATTTGGCCCTAGCACCTTGGGCTTCCCCAAGCCGATTTTCTTAGTAATGTATCCAGTATAACTGGGTTTCCATCAAGCAAGCCCCTGAGATAACAACACCTGAGGGCCCTAGCTATAGAATCCACCATACCTACAGATTAGTCAATCATTCAATCAGGTCCTTTTTGAGGTACTATGCTAGGCTCTAGGAATAAAAAATATTGGTGATATAGTGCCTGCCCTCAAGAAGCTTGCCTTCTACCAGGTTGTTACAATCAACAGGTAATGGTGGCTAAGGAAGGAAGTTTTGGTTTTTTTTTTCAATCACAAAGATTGCACAATCAAACATAGAACAGAACTTTATCATGTCCTTTCAAATAGTGATGTAATATTGATTTGATTACTATCCCCTGATTACTATCCCCTGAGCAAGAGGCAAAAAACCTTGAGTGAACATGTTGGATGGTAGTTTGCACAGGTGATTTCTTTTCCTATATGATGGAGGTAATAGTACTTGAGCTACATCACGGGGGCTGCTATTAGGAAAGGGCTTTGTATACTATGAAAAGCTATAGATACGGAAGCTATTATTACTCTAATGATCTTACTCCTTGGTTAAAAGCATTTCACCTACACATACAATACCTAAGCAAGTTTTTTTAATAGCAAAAAATTACTCTATAGTTTTTTTTTTGCACAACGCCTACAACTTGAATGAATGTCATTCTTACTTTGTGTACCCTCTCACCTGGCTTCTTGGTACTTTTGATTTGGATTTGATTATTGTGCTCTGAGCAAGAAGTGAAAAGCATTGAGTGCACATAAGATGGTAGTTTACACAGGTAGGAGGGCATATGGCAAGCTTTCTATGCCAGGAAGGTCCTGGGGTCTGAGTGGGTGACTGTAGAAAATTAAGCACAGTCTAGAAATGTAGATCCAGCCTCCAATCCAGGCAGCCATTTTGTAATGTCAACAAGTTTTCACAGAATCACAGAGTAGGGGCACACTAGAGAGATCATTTATTCCAGCCTGTACCTAGTAATCCTCACTACACATTTCTAACAGGTAGTGATCCTTCTTCTACTTGAAGACCCTGAGTTTGGGGGACACTCGTACTTCCTAAGGAAGCCCATGCCACTTCTGAGCAGTACTGGTAGCCAGGAAGTTTCCCCTATATCCAAAGGGAAACTGCCTCCATGAAACTACATCTTCTCTTTCAGTCCTCTTTGTCCTAATAATAATGTCTGACCTTGCCAGGTATAGTTATTAAAGCTTAACACTGCAGTAATTCTTTTTGGGACACTCTGCAACTAAGACTTTAAAGGCTCCACAATACTTTGAACACATTAATTCACTTGAAATCCTCAACCACCCTATAAGAGAGATACCACAGGTGATGTAATTCAGATCTTAAAGATGAAGAAACTAAGATTAAATAACTTATCCAAGGTCACACAGCTATTAAGTGCCAGAAGCAAAATATGAACCCAGGTGTTCTGGATTCCTATTTCCACATTCTAGTCACCGTATTGTGTTGTATCTCCATCCCAACAGTCGGTTATTGAAGGGTATATTGACCAACAATTTATACTGAATTAAAACACACAGTAATAACGCATCACTTCCTTTACAATGAGCTCTGAACAGTACTCTAAATTGACTTATCTGCCATATGGAGTGGAACAAATATTATACTGACTGTGTGACCCTGGGCTTGAGGTAATTCTCCAACACTATAAATTGCAGAGAAGGTGATTACTTGCTTTGCTAGAGATTTTGTTCATTTGGAAATTTCTTATACATACCAGGTTTAGTCTTATGCTTATTCCCATTTTATAGGCAGGACAGCCATGTGTATATGAAGGTTGTGATTTACCCATGGTCATAAAGAGAGAGAAAGAAAAGAATTTTTTATTAAATACATGCCATGTGCCATGCACTGTGCTAATTAGAGATATCACCTCATTAGATCTTTACAATAAACCTGGGAAGTAGGCTCTATTATTATCCCTATTTCACAGTTGAAGAAACTGAGGCAGACAGAAGTTAAACTACTTGTTGAGGTTCATGTAGCCAGAAGGTGTCTAAGATTGGATTTCAATTTGAGTCTTCCTAAGTCCAGACTCAGCAGAGACTCTATCCACTGCACCAACTAGTTACCTCTAAACAACTGTATGGAGGAGCTTAGACTAGAAATATTCACACTTCCTCAGCATTCAGTGTACCATCCTTTAGCACAGATTCTCTATTCATTTCTAATCCCAAAGCTGCCAATTTAATATATATATATATATATATATATATATATATATATATATATATATCCAGAAATATGAATCAGATGGCTGTGTGAGCCCTCATGTTGTTGTTTGTCCTTCATTCTCAAAGTGGACCATGACATCAGGAAGTAGATGCCACTACAAGAAAGTGAATTGGATTTAAGTGATAGAGGGCTGTGCAGAGTCACCAGCCTCACTTTTTCCTCCAGCTGAGCCAGTGAGCCATTATATTTGAGATAATACCCTCCTAAAGCTGTAATATGTTTCTGAAAGCTTTATGCATGAAGGTGAGATAGTAAGGGAAGAACTTTACTACCATGTAAATAGGGTACAGTTCTAACTTAAAGACTTAGGCAAAGTCAGTCCCAGGTTTAACTGTGAATAGGCATTGGGATGTAGTAGACAGAATATTGTGACAATGCAAAAAAAAGAAATTAAATCCATTTTATCTCTAACACTCATTATCTGTGTAACTTTGGGCATGTAACTTAATGTCCCCAAGTTTCAGTTTTCTCATCTATAAGAAATAAAAAATAATAATTGTGCTCCCTATCTTTCAGGGTCTTTGTTAGGAAATCATTTTATGAATATCAAAGTGCTATATAGTTACAGCTTTTATTAACATAACTAATTTTACCATTGACACCATCCTGCTTTTCTTTCTATGCCTCTCTTTCCCAGCCTGTAAGTCCTGCCCCAACCCAAGTCTTCGGTAAGTCAATAAACAGTTATTAAGCACCTAATATATGTTGGGTACTAAGCTAAGCACTGAGGATACAAAAAAAAAAATCAAAAGACGAACCTTGCCCTCAAAGGAGTTCACAATTTAGTGGGGGAAAAAGAAGTAAACAAATTTGTATAAAGAAACTATATATAGGTTAAATAAGAAATAAGGGAAGGAAAGAACTTGGAAACCAGGGAAGCTTACTACCTTCAGGCTGCTCTCTGAAATCTAGCTCTACCCACCATTACTACCACCACCATGAAGACACCAAAAGTAAGTGATACCGCATTTCTTGCCTTCTCATTGGGTGAGGGTGGGAGGGAAGGAGAGTATTCAGAAGTCAAAATTTTATTTTAAAAGAATGTTTAAAATAAACAATAAATTCATTTTTGAAAGGAATTTGAACTCCTTGAGAGATGAGACCATCTTCCTTTAATATTTGCACTCCCAGCACTTAGCACAGTGTTTTGCACGTAGTATACATAATCATAAATGCTTTTTTATTCATTTATTCAAGCAAGGTGAGTGCTCAAAGTCTTCAGCTACCATGATTGGAAGCTATTGGGAGTACAGTCATGGCCAAGTGTTACTTTCTAGTATCTTCTCAATTCAGAGAAGTCATGTAAGTGTAGGCAAAGTACTAAGCAGTCAGCAGAACTCAAAGCACTCCATGGGAGTAGGCATAAGGCACACTTAGAATAGCAGAAGTAAGTAACATTCAGGATAATCTTAAATGAGAATAGGAATGAGGGATAAAAGACAATGCTGGCTTTCAGAGAGGAAGCATGTGACTACTAGCACCCTGGACAGTTCAGTGAGCTCTCCTCTGACCGCTGAAAGCAGGGATAGTTGAAAAGAGTGATGCTTGGGCTAAGAAAATGTATCCATGACTGTTCAAATGAAGATGTGAAGACATGCACATCATCAACATATGTTTCACATTTCATAAGTGAGCCTTTTTTGTAAGTCAGAATCAGCTTATTTATAGCAATGTTAATAGTAGAGTGCTACTGAAATCTTCACAAGATTCCACCAGTTAGAGTAAATAGTTAAATGTTGTATAACAATTTATAGAACGTCTTTTGTGGATTATTCAGTTATAATTCTTGGGCAATAAAGCTTCTTCCCCTAGTTTTTTGGTTACCTAGGAATAACCAAGTAAATAAAGAATTCATATTTATGTAACATCTTTCTCCAACAACCCTATGAGGGAAGCGGTCAAGTAGCATCGCTCCCATTTTACAGATGATGACGTCAGACTCAGACAAATGATGACACATCCCAAATGTTAGGTTACTAAATGAACAACTCTAATCTAGATTTCAGACTCAGAATATTAAATCTACAAAATGTCTTAGAAATCATTTATTCCACTCTTTCCCACACATCTATACAGCAGAGGAAACTGAAGCTTAACTCTAGGTTCAATAACTTGTCTGGGCTAAATGGTAATTAAGTGCCTCAGATAGGGCTTGAACTTAGGTCTTTTCATTACAATTCTAGCCCTCTTTTCACCAAATAACTATGTCTATAGTTACAAAGGGATGCGTTAGGGGGGGCATGTCACCCATCAGAAGGCATACACAGTTTCAGAGGCTCTGGGCATTCTAGCATATGTGTTCTTCTCTAATAAAGCAAGGAAATGAAAAGGAGAACAATTATCACTGGGAATATCTTGGTAGTTAGAAAAATCAGCTGCTAAAGAATTACTATGTCAATAAATTCGTATCATTTGTCAGATTAAGTAGTTCTACTGCATCAGGAATGTGATGGAGTTGGTGGGGGGGGGATAGAATAGTTATGTAATATCTTCAAGATTAGATAGTTTATACATCTTCATCTAATCCACTTCCAAATCTTTTCAATTTTACCACTACTTTAATAATCAGTTACTCAATGATATGTTTATTCAATATTTTCCTACCTTTCTCAGACTCCTCTCCCTTCTGATTGGAGGGCTATAGGGTAGAGCACTTAACTCCTCCCACATCTTTCCTTTATATGAGGCTAGAAATAGACTTCCAGATGGTTCCACTTTCCATCTGCATCTTTATTTGCTTTCAACTCTATGGAACAAGATGGTTCCAAGGTAAGTACCCTCTGATGTCCCTCCCCATCCTCCTTTCCAATTGTTTTGTATGTTGTCTTCCCCCTATTTTTCTTATTTTATCCCCAGAACTTAACAATGCCTGGTACATAGTATGTACTTAATAAGTGTTTATTGAATTGAAGCTAAAATAAGAAGCCATATAAAAGAATATCTCTTTCACTTACCCCCAATCTTGACCTGCTCTGTTCCCAAAATCCCATTTCCCCACACTGAGTAGCCTCACAAGTAATAGCTTCATAGTGTCCCAGAATGTTAACTAATAAGAACAGGTGTTTCATGGTTTCTGAATCTGATTTTCCTTCCCCATTTCACACTGCTTGACCTAGACAAGTCTTAGACTCTTTACCCATTAATCAAAATTACTAACTTGTAAACATATCATCATCATTATTAAATTATATGAGTTGTGCGTAAAGTAAAAATGATGGGTTCCAAATCTGCCTTAGATACATACTGGTAAGTCAATTGGCATTCTATACAAGTTAATTGTCTCAGTTTCCATATCTGTAGAGTGGGGAGTAACAATAGCACCTACCTCACAAAGTTCTTGTGAGGATCAAGTGAGCGAATACACACACACACACACTCACACACACACATATGTATGTATGTATGTATGTATGTATGTATGTATAGTGGCTTATACATCTTAGAGCACTATATAAATGTTAAATGTTACTATCACTTGAAGGACCTCAACTTTTCAGAAAGGACCTCAGTTTCCTTATACATAAAATGAAAGTGGTATTAGATATCTCTAGGGTCCCATCCAGTCCTAATTCCTCTGAAACATATGACCTATTAACCAAGGGGAGACTTGCAGGCAACCTTTAGGAAGAATTTTTCTGCAAGAAAAGAGAACAAACCTGTGCTAATAATTCCATAATAGTTCATTCACATAGGCCAGATCTTCAGCCACAACACATCTGATTTCTCTGAGAATTTATTTAATAACTCTGATATGAATATTTTTAGACTTCAGTGAAAAAAGTGGAAATGTTAGTCTCTGAGGATTTGAGACTGATAATTTCCATCTCTCTAGGAATTAACCTTGATGAGAGCACAGAACCCCCAGGGGAAGTTTGACAGCAACATGCATTTCTGTTTAAAAAGCCTTTTTGTGTCACACCATGTTATGCACTCAGTTCTAAGGGGGTGAATAATTCATGATTTCTTAGGAAGTGCACACTTCAAATTTCTAAGACTTATCTCGAATCAGATGCCATGGGAAATAGATATCCATCTGGTTCAATTGAACTAAAAAATGAAGTAGTTTATTTTATACAGCCCTTTTCTCTAGATTATTATATAAATAGGCTTAAACATAAGAAAATGGATAGTCAGCTCAAGGGCTGCACTAGTACCTATAGAAAGCAGAACTAGAGAAAGCATTATAGCCCATTGGGTGACTCTTCTGTAGAGGATATATGACAGAACAAGAATCACATAGGAAAAGAAAACATACTGATGTGT
Source organism: Pseudocheirus occidentalis (assembly GCA_028646575.1). Classification (NCBI taxonomy): domain Eukaryota; kingdom Metazoa; phylum Chordata; class Mammalia; order Diprotodontia; family Pseudocheiridae; genus Pseudocheirus; species Pseudocheirus occidentalis. Next base: position 63,688,877 of record CM053599.1, read on the forward strand.
CATGATTAATACTGATGTAGAGAGTACCTACAATGATGAATCACACTTCCATTAAAGTATTAAAGTGTAGAGTATAAGACATTCCAGAGTTGGATCATACACATTTCAAATTGCAGGAAAGAGTTATACCTACTTAACACATGGAAAATACTTCAGTCCACGTATCTGGTGGGAAATGAAATTATTCCATATTCCAAAATAAGGACTTTCATCTGTTTTTGCTGCCTAGAAATTTTCTGGATGGGGGTGTTTAATTATCATAAGAGATGATTGTGGGAAGTGTTTTGTAAACTATAAAGTACTAAGGAAATGTGAAGTATTATTATATAATTCAGGACCTCAAGAATCTATCCAATGTAATTACTTCCTTGTTTAATAAACATAGATCATAGTCCTTCTGTAATTTTGTGGATGGTGTGCAAGAGATGTTGTGTGTGAAAAATTTACCACCCCTGTTTTCTGTGTATAGGTGGAGCATAATAAATTTTTTTTGTTCCAACCCCTAATTTTAACTCTATGTGAGTCTCTATGTTTAAAGTCTATTTGTTATGAACAATACAGATTCATTAACTGAGATAAACAGGGAAACTACATTTTGTTGAAATGTAACATAGAAATTTATTTCAGTACTTGATATATACACACCCAGTGCCATAGCTTCTAACTACTTAAAGGAAATAGCAAAGAGAGAAAGAGAATAAAGCTATAATAAGGGGTGGGCATCAATTTACTTCTACTAGATATAGATAAATCTAACTAAAATAAACAAGAAAGTAGTTGAAGACTTTAATAGAATTTTAGAAAAACTATATATTATAGATCACATGTGGTTACTGAATGGAAATACAAAAAAGTATTCATATTTTTTATCTGTTTATTGCACTTTTGTAAAAAATCAATCATATCTTGGGACTTAAAAACCTCCTCAATACAGAAAAGTAGAAATATTGTTTATATCCTTTACTGATTATAATATATGCATTTATATTAAATAAAAGGAAAATGGAAAAGTGTTAAAAACTAACTAGAAACTAAATAACTTAATCCTTAAAAATTTGGGAATCAAATAATAAATGATAGAAAATGTCATTAACTATGATTACAATGTTGACAAAATTTTACAAATTTTTCAGATGCAGCCAAAGTACTCCTGGGGAAATTTTTATATGTTTAAATGCTATTATTCACAAAAAAGTCAAGAAATTGTAAATGTCACTAAAATACTTTAAAAAATCAATTAATTTTAAGACCTCGATTAAATACCAAAAAGGAAATAATGAAACTGAAGAAGAAATTAACAAAAGTAATATCAAAAAATGGATTAACAAATGAAATAAGAAGCATTTTTGAAAAACAAATAATAAACCACTAGTAAATTTTATTAAAAAGAAGAAAGAAAATCAAATTACCAATACCAAAAAATCAAAAAGAGAATTCATAATAACAAAGGAAAAATTGGTTACATTATTAGAAATGACTTTGACCAATTATGAGCCAATAAAACCAGCAATTTAAATGAATATTCACAAAATGTAAAATACCCAAGAGATAAAGAATTTAAACAATGCAATTTCAGGGGGGAAGTTAACTAGCCATAAATGAGCTTCCATAGAAAGAAACTTGAGGATATGCATAATTAAAAATGAATTTTACCAAACATTTAAAAAAACACTTTTTTCAATATTCTTTAAATTGCTTACCAAAATGTCAAAATAAGGGATCCTATCAAATTCTTCTATGACTCAGATATGTTCTTGATACATAAAATGGGGAGAATCAATACAGGGAAAGAGAATTATAAATCAATATCCCTAGTGAACATAAATAAAACTTTTTGAATAAAATATTAGCAAAGGGACTAAAATAATGTATTGTAAAGATTAAAGATTATGATCAGGTTGAAGTTATATCACCAATGAAAGATTGGTTAAATATGGGGGAAACCATAAATTCAATTAAATTTTAATTTAATTAATCGTGTTTATGGCTAATTAAATAAACAAAGGGCACATAACTATATGAACAGCTTCAAACAAAATGCTTTAGACAAAACATAAAACCAATTTCTGTTAAAACAACAACTTTTAAACATAGGGGGAAAATGGACCTTTCTTTAAAAAGTTACATTGTATATATTTAAAACCCAGAGTTCCTCTTTTTGTAATGGAATCATTGGCAGTAAATTCAAGAGTTAAATAAGGATGTCTATTATCACCACTTCTTTTTGACATGATCCTGGAAATTTGGGCCATAGTAATAAGGCAAGAAAAACAAACTGAGAGACTAGCCATCTGTAAAGAAGAAACAAAATGATCACTTTTGCAGAAGAAATTATGTACTTAAAGAATCCTAATTCAAAATTAATTGAAATAATTAATAATATCGGCAAACTTGAAAAATATAAAACATATCCCTAAAATCATCAGCTTTTCTATGTAATACCATAAAACAGAGCAAGAAGAATTGGAAAGAAAAATTCCATGTAAAATTCCTACAGAATGTATAAAATATTTGGAAGTTTACCTTCCAAGTTAGACACAAGAACTATATAAATACAATTTTTTAAAATTGTTTAAATGCAAATCTAATTAATTGTGGATGGGTAGGATGTCAATGATTTTAATTTAATTTTATCTGATACTATTTATGAAACAAGAACCAAAAGAACAATTTATATGATTACAGCCATTCTATAAAAATAAATAACTTTTAACGCTGTAAGAATTATGATCTATATGATTGTTATTCACTATTCCAGAGGAACAATGACAAAATATGTTATCCAGTACAGAAAGCTGGTTGGTTTAATGTGTAGAATGAAAGAGACAGACAGACATATACATGTATGTATATTTGTGGCTCATATATATAAATATATACACCCATATATAGTCAAGCAAAACAAGTCCTCTCAGTGCCTCTATCTCCCTCTGTGGGTATACATATACACACATGTATATTTTCTCATACTTATTGAATTTGTTTGCTTATTTGTTACAAGAAATGTGCTTTTCTTTTTTCCTGATGGGGTGGAGGTGTGAAAAAGAGAAAACAGATTTCTTTTTTTTTAATTAAAAGTTGGGATGGGGACCTTTCTGGTACATGTGAGCAATAAGATAGATGACTAGATGTTTTCTCTAATTTTCCTGACCTCCCAAACCTCTCTAAAAGAGAAATTATGTGCCAAAGATAAAGTAATTTCAGCTACCACCATGGTATAGGAAACCCAGAATCCAACAGTAAAAGGTTTTTAAAAAATCATGAACTGATGCTCATTGACTTTGAGTTCACTAAACACCCCTTCCCATTTTCCATACTACCTGCAGAAAAGCAACTAGCAGGCCAAAAGAACCCATATTGCTTTACAACAAAACCCACTCCTATAATCTGGTCTCCCCTCCCTCTTCCCAGTGCTAGGAGACCTCATATCAAACTCCAGAAGTCTGCCCAGGCCACAACAGGCAGCAACCACAACCTCATAGCTTTGGGGTGGGGGGGGAAAGCTTGGCTACAAAGCTCTGAACTGCTGGTAACCAGTGGAAAAGCACATAGTATCAGCATAGAAGCTCCTTGAACTGCCAGTGTGGGGATAGAAAACTAAGGAACACAAAGAATAGGACAGAACACCAGCGTTCCACTAAGCCTGAGGGAAAGAGCACAACATCCTGATGGAGCCAGTTCTGACCATTTGAGGCAGAAACCTAAGCAAGTGAACCATGAATTGCCCAAAGTCAAAGGAGGCTGAGACACTTCGAGATACAGCCCCCAAGGAAAACAACCATCAGAGGAGACAGAGTCAGAAAATGAATTGTGAAAAATCAAAGGGGAAAAAGAGATTGTAAATTATCAAAGATTACAGGAAAAAGAAAACTTAAAGACCCTGAATATAAATGAATAAGTCAATGGAAAAAAAATTGTTAACAACAGCAGGAAATAGGGCCTCCTTATCTATCTAGTAAATGAGTTCAAGCATCTAGGAATAAATAGTGCGAATCCAAGGGAAATAATCTTGATGGGACAAAGGACCCTACAGAATGTGAGAAGAACATGGAATCACAATACACTGTTCCTGAATGGTTCCAAAGAGAAAATGAAAATTATAGAAACAGAATTTGTGGCCTATGCAGCAAAAATAATTAGCAGAATAGAAATAGTGGAAATTCTCACCAAAGAGAACAGTAAATACAAACAGCAAGTATGTAGAAGTGAAAGACAATCTGGAAGAAGTAAAACAACAGACAATAATATTAAAAGGAAATATGCTCACTATGGAAGACAAACATACTGATTTCAAGGACATGTTGTTTAGAGACAACCTAAGAATCATCAGTCTCCCAAAACATAAAAGAACAACAAAAAAAGAAAACTTAACATCATTTTGAATAAAATAATAAAATTCCCAGAATTTCTGAACGTAGAAAATGAAATACTGGTTGAAAGATTTCACAGATGATCTCCAGAAAAAAAAATCCAAGGTTGCAAACTTCAAGATATATAATGTTTAACAACTGAATTTAGCAATTCAGTTCAGAAACAATAAGTTCTGCAGGTAATGAGGATAAAGAACTTAAAAAACAAAAGAATGGAATAATTCTATATTGCAAGACTATCCTGCTTCCATGAAGAAAATGGAAGATACAACAAAATAATGTGTATTCAACATTCCAAAACTTGTCCCAATAAAGGAAGGGTTTGGACTGCATTACTTCACCTCCTCTCATCTGTGGAGAGCAGAGCTGAGTATTCAGATGGGGAAAATTAAGATAATTACTACTGTTTGTTGGTAGAGTACCAATGGTCAGAAAATAGCCAAGCATGAAAATTGAGAGTCAAAAATAGCTAAGAGGAAGAAAGATGAAAAGTAAGAGGCAAAGAAATGGGAAGTGGGTGGCACTGGGTGAATATTCATAAAGTAATCCTCAGTTATGGTCAAATGAGCCCAATCATGTCGTGTCTTTCTGATCATTTAAAAGGAAAGAATAGGCTGAATCAAACAAGAAGGCAATAAAGCATTTGCTCAGCAGCCTGTGGGATGCCAGGCACTTTGGAAACATTTTGCATTTTTAAAGAGCAGGCCTTTTAGACAAAAGGAGTGAATAACAGTGACCTGCCAACCCCAAGAAACTCTGCCTTATATCCTGGCATCATAGGAATTTTTCCAGCCTGCTGTGTAGTTTCAATCCAACCATGCTAGAAGCTAGAAAGCATTTAAAGAGGTTGTATGTTAATCTCAAACTACTCATTATTGCAAAAGACATTTTATTCATCATCAGTAAAAACCCTATGCTGCCTTGACCATGACCCTAGCTGTGAACCAGGAAATACCAGAATCTTGAAGGAGTAAAGAATATGGAAAATCCTGAGAACAATGAAAAACTGAAGACTTGATGTAAAAAGGCTGCACTATATTACTGATGATGATGATTGATGATGATTGATGATGATGATGATGGTGGTGGTGGTGGTGGTGGTGGCGGTGGCGGCGTGGTCTGGTTTGTGTGGGTCTTTGTGGGTGTGAGTGGGTGTGTATGTGGGTGGTGTAAGAAATTATGGAAAAGTTCAGGAGAGACATGCAGGAATAGAATAAGAGGTGATCTGATCACATAGCAAGATAGAAAACAGGAGAAATAGAGAAAGCAGCATTATGTTAATCCCGGCCTTTCCTTCCATCCTTCAAGATGGTTCACTCTCCTGCCCTTTCAAAAATCACAAGGTCATATCTTCTAATTTCCTTCACCTAAAATGAAAGACTAAACACTGGCAAAGAACCAGGCCTCATGTCAACATGAAAGGGTGAAGAGTTAAAGCCTCTTCTCTCATAGCCTGCTTTCTCAATGGTTGCCTTTAGTCAGAAAGAAGTCATATGAAATTAAAGGGTCCAACAAGATACAGAAGATGAGGCTAAGCTTTACCAGTGCCTTTTGAAAGGACCCCCCCCCCCAACTAGTCAATTAAAAAACATTACCATATGGTTAGAAGTCCAGAAGTTGCAGAATATCCACAGACTTCAAAATCTCTCCAAGATACTTATAAAACACACCATCACAGTTCTCCCTCAAAACAGGCTTCTGGGGCCCTTCTACATGAAGACTTACATCCATGGCACTCTGCATATGACCAAAGGATTGGACTCAGTTGTCCCCATTACATAAAAGTAAGTTGTTATTAATGAACTAACCATTTTATTATTTTCAAGATAAGATAGTGAACACCAATTGAAGTGTGACACAAATTCATTCAAAATGCGGTTTTATACTACTTAAAAAGGTAGAGATTTTTCTAAGTTTGAGGCATGTTGTATCACTCCATGTTGAGGAGTGGTAGGGATATCTGATAAACAAATAGCAAGAAAACCGGAGAAAGTAAAAGAGCCATGTTTTTGGTTATGTTCAGATTGAAGTTCAGGATTGAGAGTACAATATCTAGCTGTGGTTCTCAACTTTCCTAATGCCATGACCCTTTAATACTCATATGTGGGCCTATCTGCATGTGGAATGACCTGCCTGGAGACGGATAGAGGAGAGGTGTCTCAGTTCCTAAGACCATTGGAAAACACAAGGGGTCACAACCCACAGGTTGAGAACCACTGTAATAAAGGAACTATATAAACTAATTAAGAAAAACATCAACAAAGTTCTCAAGAAAACAGGTGATATAATGAATAAAGTGTTAGATTCTAAGTTAAGAAGACGAGTTTGAATCATGCTTCAGAAGCTTATTTGCTTTGAGACTGAGAAAATCACTGCTCTCATTTCACTTTTGTCCTCTGTAAAATGGAGATTCACAAGAGAAACTAAGGTGAGGTTGTGATCTATATCAGTGAAGGAAGGTGTCCTCACAAATACAATCATAACTTCTCAAAATATCAAAGGAATATTTGGAATCAAAGGCTGGTTTTCTTTTTCAAAAATAAAATGGCAGTTGATCCATTCATGATCAATTCAGGAAAGCAACCACTCTTGCCCATGGAAAAGAAATCATCAGCCAAACTAGAAATTGTCTGAATTGATTCATTGTTGGTCTCAACTTACCATTCAAGGTATTGAATACTCTTGGCAACACCTGCCTGCATGGATATTCCAGGATTTGCAAATACAGGGGCATCTTCAAGTAGAAAATGCTGGGACTAAAAGTCCCCACTTATAACAATCCATCTCATATACAACAATTTGCATTTAGTTTCAATGTGCTGTAATCATCTAATACTAGAAAATAAGACACTCAGTCTTCCCCTTCATCACTCTCTGTATACTTAATACAAGACTGGGCACCAATCCTTCTCCTCATCTAATTACACAGAAGTCTCCACTTGCCACTAATGATGAAGGACATTGTTTAGTTGTTGGGAAATCAGAGTTAGCTGGGTGATTTCCAAGTCACAGAAAATATTCTATGCTATTGTTTTAAAATTAAGATGGGTTGTGTCAGTCAGGATTGTTTCCAAAGGTGGGAATTAAAATAGTATACAGTTAAAGAGCTTAAAAAGGCCCAAAATAGCAAAGACTTTTTAAGTAAAAAAAAAATGTTGCTCCTATATTTTCAGCTTAGTAGGGAAGGGATTTTCCCCCAACAAAATCCCAGGCTGAGTAGTTGGGTGGAATTTAACATCTGGATAAAAAGTTCATTTACTATGTTGTCTGGGGAAATGCTAATAGCCTCTCTATGAGTAGCATGCTTTGAAAAGCACTTTGTGTCCTAAAATAGAGAAAAACTCAAAGTAGAAGGATTTTAATCCCTACAGTTTTGCAGTTATCAAATCCTCCTGGTGTCTTCCATTTTATACAGTTATGCTATGTTTAAAACTAAAGTGTTGTTGGTTGCCAGAGAAAGGTTTTATAAATACTAAGTTACTGATTCCATAATACTTGTTTTGAAATAGAATACTTGCTATGTATATGCACATATTTGCTTAGATATGAATATGCATATTCGTGTATACATTTCATTTGATACAATAAGCATTTATTTTTTTAAAAAAAGCTACTCAATTTATGATTCAAAGCCATGTAGCCTCAATAGAAGAATGCTGATACTGAAAAAATGGGACTTTTTTAAATTTCAGGGATTGGAATTGTTGAAAGTGCTGCATAATTTTCCAAATGTATTATAGCCTGCTCTCTTCCTCTAAAATAGTTCTGCAGTTTGCTGTTGATCTATCACATGTATCTGAGATAAACAATACATACACACAAATACATACATATGATACATACCCTAATTAAATCTGTTGAACATTTATTGCGTATCTACTAAATACAAAGTACTAAAGATAATAAAACCTGAAAAAGATTTCTATTACCCCTCAAGGAACATACATGCTACTAACTCAACAGATTACTAAAGTCATAATCTAAATATAAGTATTTGTCATTCTTTTCTTTTTCCTTTTTTTTTCCTTTTTTGGGGCTTTTGGGGGGAGGGGCAATTCGGGTTAAGTGACTTGTCCAAGGTCACACCGCTAGGTTTTTTTTGTGTGTGTTTTAATGTCTGAGGCCACATTTGAATTCAGGTCCTCCTGACTCCAGGGTCAGTGCTCTCTTCAGTGTGTCACCTAGCCGCTCCTCTTTTCTTTTTTGTTATGTGATATTTATGCTAAATCTCTTTAGAGTAGCCATGGATCTCATCGAGGGTACATTATTGCATACTAGAGTGACCAGAGTCTACTTGCTCAAAATGTCCTTAATTAATTGTTGAACTAGAAATGGTAGAAAAACATTATCTCTAAAATTGGAGGAGTTGGGTTCAAATTTTACTTCTATTATATACCACAAGTGTGACCTTGAAGAAGTCACTTAGCTTCCCTGACAGTCAAGTCAACAAGCATTTATTAAGCTCCTACTGTATGCCAGGGACTACACTAAACACTGGGGATACAAAGGCAAAAAATAGTCCCTTTCCTCAAAGAGTTGACAAGCTAATGGGGGACAAAATGTGCTAATAACTATGTACAAACAAGATATATACAGAATAAATTGGAGTTAATGTAATACAATAAGCATTTGTTAAGCACCTTCTTATATGCTAGACACTATGCCAGGCTCTAGGTATACAAATTAGAAAAAGAGAGTTCCCTGCCCTCAAAAAGCATATAACCTAGTAAAAGAAGAGAAGGTAGAAAAAGAAGCTGAAAAGCAAGGGGAAGGAGGAAAGAAAGAAGATGCCAATCTCAAGAGCATGAACTCAAATCCAAGCAGTTCAACCAGTAGGAGAGTTTCAAGGCTCTCTTTAAATAGGCGTTTCAGAAGGAGTTTTTTGCTCTGCCCTCCAGATCTCCAATCAGAGGGACAGAGGCTACTGAGAGTGATGAGGATGTGTGTTAACCTCAAAAGGAAGGCACTAGCATTAAGGAGGACCAGGAAAAAGGTTCTTGCAGAAGGTGGGACTTTGGCTGAGACCTGAAGGAAGTTAGGGCAGTCAGGAGGTGAAGGTGATGAGTGAAAGCATTCTAGCTATGGAGGAGAGAATCAAAATTGCACAGAATCAAAAGATGAAATGTCTTGTGTGAGGAATATCAAGGAAGCCACTGCCCTTGAATCACAGAGCTTGTAGAAGGGAGTAAAGTATAAGACTGGAAAGGTAGGAAGGAGTTAATACGCTATTATTATCCCCATTGTACAGATGAGGAAACTGAGGCAAACAGAGGTTAAGTGATTTGCTCAGGATTACACATGTAACATTACAATGTAGTAACATTATGAG
>CM053599.1:63704870-63719840 GCA_028646575.1 Pseudocheirus occidentalis
ATTTTTTTTTCTTTTCCCCTCTTTTTATTGTTCTTTTACTTTATTTGGCACATTTCTTGGTGTTTGGATGTAATAAAGAGTAAAACACAGACTTAGCTATAATCTCTTCCTTAGCCACTTTGTGGGAATTCCCCCCCCCATCCTAATCATTCTTGAACACTTGCTTTTCACACCTTGTGAATGGACTCACCATTCCCTAATATTTGTAACTGTTCAGCAAAACAGTTCAGAGACAGTAGAGGACATTAATGTAGACATTGCCCTTAAATCCTGTAGGGCAGTGGTGTCAAATTTATGGCCCCTAACCCCAAGCACCTTGTAAAACTCCCTAATTTGGCTGGAACCAAATTAGAATATAATTGGGAAATGGTTAAAGACAAATTTTAAAAGATAATACAAACAAGCAATATGCATGCCATAGGAATCCCTTTCTTCTTGAGTTTAACACTGTTGCTGTAGGGGACTTTGGAGTTATCTGAACTGATCAGTCATGCCAAAGGGCTATCTCATTCAAAATTCATGAATCAAAATGGTGATACACTGAACGTGAGCACAACAGAGAAAGCACTGTGGCATAAAGTCTGTTCCTGGAAATGCCCTGTTATTCCTGCCTGACTTGGGTAAGTCAACGGTGCTTAGTCCATGGGGAGCCAGGGATGATGTTGATCCTTTTTATCTCTGACATTAAACCACATAATCCTGTTACTGCTGAGTGATTACATGCAAGGAAAACAGTGGGGAGCAGAGTCACTGTAGGGCTCTGCTGCACATTGCATTATGGTTCCATATCCCAGAGTGATTCCCTTCTTTGTGTGATTATACCCTCTTGGTTTCTCCTATCAGGAAGGTTACTAGGAAAGCAGATGGCTTGTGTGTCCCTCTGGCATTCTTGAGTTCAGTGTGCACTCTTCTCTGCTTTTCCTCATTTCCCACTGCCCCAATATCATTCCACACCATCAATTCCTTTACTCCAGTCTCTGATAAAGATATGTGCCTTCTCCTTGCCAAGGCCAATCCCTACCTTCAGTACCACTCCCTCTCATGAGTTGTGACCACTAGCACCTTGTCTCATCTTCAATCTTTCTCTGTCTACCGATTCTTTTCTTGCTTCTTATGGACACAACCAAGTCTTCCCCATACTTAGGCCACACTCACTAGATGCTGCCTGCTACCTATAATACTATATAGCTCTTTTCCCCTTCTCAGTCTTCTTAAGAAAACCAAGTATAATAGATGTTTCCCCTTCCACTACTCTATTTTCTGAACCTCCTGCAGTCTGGCTGTCAAATTCTTCATTCATTAGAAACTTGTGCCCTATGAAGTGATCTGAGGTCTTTTAATTGCCATATTTAATGACCCTTTCTCAATCTTTATCCTTTTTTTTACCCCTCTGCAAATTCAGAATGCTGCAGAAAGGTCAACAGAACAGTGGGGAGCACATTCTTCTCCTGGACGTTTTCTCCTCTTTGGGTTTGTGTGACACTATTCTCTCTTGGTTCTCCACCTAATTAAATAAACACTCCTCCTCTGTCTCCTTTCCTAGAATTCATCCATATCATTAAATGTTGAGGGTCTACCAATGCTCTGTCCTGGGTGGGACCTCTTCTCCTTCTTCTCTATTCTCTTCCTTAGTAATCTCAGCAGCTCTCATAAGTTCAATTGTCATCTTCCTGTGATGATTCCAATCTATCTATCTAGGTCCATTATCTCCTGCATTCCCATAACACTTTATGAACTGCTTAGAGGACAGTTTGAACTGACTGTCCTATAGGCATTTTTATTACTTCCAAAACTGAGCTGGAACTTTCTCCTTATAATCTGGGGCATCACCAAACCACTATTATCCACTTTAACAACCTCAACTCCATGTCTCTCAATCCACATATACAGTTTAAATATCTCATCATGCCTGTCTCTAAAGTCTTTCTCATATATTTCTCCTGTTTTACCACTCTCAAAGCCACTTCCTAATCAGGCCCTCATCACATTTTCCTGGGCTATTTCAAGAACCTCCTAATTGCTCTCCTTGTTTCAATATCTCCTGATTCTAATTCATTTTCCACACAGCTGACAAAATGATTTTCCTAAAGTGCAGGTCTGACAGACCCTTGTGTTCTGCCTCTGTGGCCCTTTCCTCTGACTGGTCAGGTTATCCTAGCACCTCTATTTTAATGAAAATACTCAGCCAGTCATATCTGCATGCCTTTCCGAGTGCCACACCTGCCTTCCAGTCTTTCTCCACCATTCCCCTGTGGCAACCTCCCCATGACATTTTTGTAGTTTCAGTTTATATATTTTGCCAGTATAATATTTGCTCCTTGAAGACCAGAACTGACATTTTTTTCTTCCTAGCACACTGCTGGGCAAATAGTAGGTCCTTAATTAATGATGCCTGACTTGACTATTTAATAAATTCTAATGGTTTCCTATTACTTCTAGGATCAAGTTCAGGTTCCTCTGTTACTTATAGCTAGCTCTTCATGATTTAGCTTATTCCTATCTATCCAATACTCTTTTTTTGCTTGTAAATATGCCTTTTCATTTATTATCATTAAAGCATTTCTGCTAGTCTTATAATTTTCTCTTAGGCTGTACATGGGTATTCATGCAAAGTAATTCCCTATTAGTCATGCTGTGAAAGAAAACATAGACCCCTCAAAAAACCATCAAAATAAAGTAGAAAAATGAATAAAGTTTTACTTAAAAGTATGCTTCAATCTGTATTCAGAAACCATCAGTTCTTTTTGGGGAGATGGATAGAATTTTTCATAAGCTCTTCAGAGTTGTCTTGGATTGTTGTATTGCTGAGTGTAGTTGCCATTCACAATTGATCATCGCCCAATATTGCTATTACTTTGTACACAGTACATTTCACTTTGCTTCAGTTCATGCAAGTCTTTCCTGAGAGCATCCTGCTCATCATTTCTTATAGTACAATAGTATTCCATCATAACCACATACCACAACTTGTTCAGCCATTCCCCAATCAATAGGCATTTCCTCAACTTCTAATTTTTTTACACCCAGAAAAGAACTGCAATAAATGTTTTTGTACATATAGGTCCTTTTCTTTTTTGCTTTTAATCTCTTTTGGGATACAGATCTAGTAGTGGTATTGCTAGGTCAAAGGGTATGCATGGTTTTATAGCCTTCTGTTTCCAATATTCTTATATATTACTCCTTTTGTGCCCACTCTTGCCAAGCAAAACCAAACCATTACTCATCATACACATCCTTGTCTAATCTATCAGCCTTTTGCTATCTATTCCCCATGCCTAGAATTCTCCACTTCTTAATCTTTGACTTTCATCCCTGTATATTCCTTCAAGATTAGTTCAAATACTACTTTCCACAGAAGGTGTGTCTTAATTCCTCCCTTTGCCTTCAACTTTAAGTGTCTCCTCCTGTAAGCTTACCTCCCATCTATTTGGTAAGAACCCAGTATGTACACATGTATTATATGCCCTCCTTTCCATTAAAAGTGTAACATTCTTGAAAATAGGACTGCTTTTTTCCCCTTTCTTTTCACTGTCAGTGTTTCTCACAGTTCCTATGCCTATCACATGGCAAGAACTTAATAAATACTTGTAAATCGAGTAATCTCCCAGTGGGATTTTTCCTTTTAGTTGTTCACTTTAAGAATGTATATTCAAGAGCACTCTGTATCTGCAAGTGGGGAAGGCCATTCAGTACAGTCTTTGCATTTTCCACCTTGAACTTCTCTCTAAGGTTGGCTTATTTGATTGCACATGTCAGTGCTATACATTTTAGATCAAATAGTAGTCATTCCCCTGACTCACGGGATTGTAGAGTTAGCAAACAGTACAATCACAAAATTTAAAGCGACAATAAAGGTGGCTTCATAACTTTCCAAGCCATGATTTATTCTTGTTATAATATATATAATATCTCTTATAACAGATATTTGGGGTGAGGGTTTCTAACATGTCACAACAAATTAATACAAAAATTATTGAAAAAGGTGCTTCATAGTTCTGCCATTATTCTTTATTAAGCTAGATAAGCTAATTCAGTAGTCAAGGTAGAGCTCTGCTTCCAGAATCTTCTCCTTGAGCCAAAGAAAATGTCATTGGGGGACTGGAAATGTGTATTGACTTTGTTTCAAGAGAAATACACAGTATACTGCTTCCCTATACTGACCACATCATTGTGAGAGATGATAGACTGGAATATCAGATGGGAAGGTTGAAATGTATACAGTAACCTATATACTGCTTCCCTATATTGGCCACATCACTGCGAGAAGTGATTGACAAGAATATCAGATGGGAAGGTTGAAAAGAAGAGATGTGTTCTTTTATTTTGTATCTCCATCACTACCTACTAACTCATCCCACCTTATAACAGATATGTTTAGTTAAGCAATTCAGGTCAACCTATACTGTCTGAAAAAATCATTTTTTAAACCTCTGATCCAGGAGTTGCCTAAGATTTTTGATTGCTCATCCCTATCAGCTAAATATTTTATGTTATGTGGACTAATATGTCTATTTATTTATAAATTATATTGTATAGCACTAAATTAATAATTATGTTCAATGTAAATTATGTTGGATATGGATAGAGCCTGTACTTGTAATTCTATTGGTATAGGATACTCAGGTCAAGAAATTCCTTCTACTAGTGCATATGGCATCTTCTCCTTGTAGAATAGGGACCATATTTTGCCTTTTTTGTATCTTCATCACTTAGTACAGTGCCTGGCACATTGCAGGTTCAAAACAAATGCTTGCTGACTAACCTTTAAATATTCATAAAGACATCTATGTCCACTCCAAAAAGACCCCTCAGTTACCCACACTTTCCAGAAGTCTCAGAGAGAAAGAGCTATAATTCACAGGAGCAAAGGTTTTAGATTTCCATACAAACAAGTATCTCGAGAATTTATCCTGTACTGTGCTCTGTATTAGACACTGAGGATACTAGGACAAAAAGAAGGTGTCTATGACCTCGAGAAGTTTCCACTCTACTGGGATGATTGAACCTATACATAAATGAGGCTTCATGTTTGCATCAACTGTCAGGCATGCCTAGAATGCCCTCAGTCTTCAACTTCCCTTCTTAAAATCCCTGCTCCCTAGCTGTGAGCTGATGTAACCATTCTGGAAAGCAATTTGTAACTCTGCCCAAAGTGTTACACAATGTGTATACCCTTTGATCCAGCAATACCACTTCTCAGGCTGTATCCCAAAGAGATAAGGAATGTATGCAGACAAATGTAACACAAAGGAGAGAGTAATGGGGACAAAGAAAAAATTCAAACAAAATAGAAAAATTTCAGGAGGGTTACCAGGAAGGCATATTGGAGTGTGTAAAATCTGGACTGAATCATTTTTAAAAAGGAAAAAGTTATGAGAGAGACAGAAAGAAAAAAGAGGTATATTATAGCAAAAAGGGATAACTTGTGTTAATGTAGTAAGGGTGGGAAAATGTGTTGAGTACTGAGAACAGCTAGTAGTCATTAGACATTAGTACATGAAAGGGATCAATGTGAAATTAGGCTGGAAGCCAGTCTATGAAAGGCCTTAAATGTCAAAACATGGAATTTGCATTTTATTCTATAGCCAGTAGTAAGTCTTTCAAGACTTTTGTGGAAGAATGTGATCTTAAAATTTTGAGATGACTATACATGTGATTTAAGGTGGTTGATTTCCCATTTGTGGAAAGGATAGATTGGAGAGAAGAGAAATCCAAAGCATAAATCCACTTAGGAAGTTATTATAATGTCCAGAAGAAAGTGATGTGAAATTGAAGTAAGCAACATTAACTTGGCAGCTGATTGGCTATGGGAGTGAGACAGAGAAAAATATTTTTAAAAGGTTACAGAATTTTAAATAGGTGTGGCCAGGAGGGTGGTAGTGCCATTAACAGAAACAGGAAAGTTGAGAGGAGGAAATGACTTTCAGAGGTTTGGGAACAAAAGAGATCATTTTGCTTAGAAAAAAGCTAATTTGGAGATATGGTAGCAAATCTAGTAGAGATGTCCAACAGGCACTTGGAGACATAGGATGGAGTTCAGGATCAAGATTTGGATTAGATATAAAGACTTATAAGTCACTTTGTGTAAAGATTGAAGTCTTGAACTGAAGTCTTGAAAGTGAATGAGATCATCAGAGTATCGAGTGAGAAAAGAGTCAAGCAGAGCCAGGGAAGACACCTATTCCTAAAGTGTGCAGAAGGAAAACAAGTCAGTGAAAGAAACCAAAATGGAACAATAGGGTAGAGAGGATGAGAAAGAGGAGGAGAGACGTTATAGAATCCATGGGAGGAGAGCATGCATGTGAAGGAGGTGGTCAACAGTGTTAAAAGCTGAACATGACCAAGATGCAAGAAGCTACTTAAGAATCACAGATCTAGAAGAAAATAAAACAAAAACACAAGAGAAAAAAAGAAAGGTAAATGAGCACAAAATAAAAAAAAATAAGTAATGGAAAAATTTTCCCCATCTCCAGGGACTGATTTTAAGAAGAAAATATTTACCTATGATGTAAAAAAATGAGCAATATCTTAATTTTTTATAAATACACAAGGGTATAAATTAAAGTAGAATTTAAACAAATAGAAGGGAGGATACTAGACTGCATCTGAAATGCTATGAACTAAGTTCTATAGCCCTCTACAGATGAATCAATGTCTTTTGCTGGTCAAAAATGCAGAATAGAAGGGTATACAAATGGTAAATGGGGAGCCAGAAGACAGAGAGTAATGGGCGATGAACCCTCATCAAGTCTTTGGATCATCAATAAAAGGATTATGATGCCTACAGTATCTCTTCAAGGAAAGGGGGCCTGTAGGAGAATGTGAAAGGTGACAGAAATGAGATAATGATATTAATCTACAAAAAGCAGAAATTGAACTTCCAGCTCAGTCTACTGTCCATTTGGCAGCTCTCCCTGGTTTCAACTCCAAGAAACAAAATTCCCCTCCCAGGATAAATCAGTCACTTCTAATCTCATCACATGCTGCTACCTGAAGCTTTGGATACAGCTTCCCTCAGGGTAGTGGAATACTAAACTCCTCCAAAAATTTTCCTTTAAAGAAGAAAAAATTAGAGAGGATAACAATGAGACAAGATTCTAAAATTTGTGAGATGTAGTCTGCACAATACTTTAGGGAAATTTTACATTTCTAAATGCGCACATCAATAAAAGAGAGAAAGAGCAGATCAATGAATTGGGCATATAATTATTAAAAACTATTTTTAAATTAAAAATACCCAATTAAACACCAAAATAGAAATCCTGAAAAATCAAAGAAGAGATTAATAAAATTGAAAGTAAAAAAAAATGAATTAGCTAACTAGGAGTTGGTTTTATAAATTAATAAACAATAAAGTAGATAAGCCATTGGTTAATTTTATTTTTTTTAAAGAAAATAAAATTATTAGTATCAAGAATTCACCACCAATAAAGATAAAATTAAAGTCCTTGTCAGGAGTTATTTTACTCACATGTCAGTAAAACTGACAATCTTAGTGAAATGGATAAATATTAAAAAATGTAAGTTGCCCAGATTAATGGAAGAGGAAATAGAATGTTTAAATAACCCTATCTTAGAAAAAGAAATAAAAATGCCATCATTAATTTTCCTAAGCAAAAATCCCCAGAACCAGATGAATTTAGAAGTGACTTCTACCAAATATTTAAGGAACAATTAATCCCAAAACTGTATAAACTATTTTTTAAGATGGTAAAGAAGGAGACCTACCAAATTCCTTTCATGATACAAATATGACTTAATCCCTAAATCAGGGAGAACAAAACAAAGAAAATTGTAGACTAATTTTCCTAATGAATATTGATGAAAAAACTTTAAAAAAAATTTTGGCAAGGGGATTACAGCAGTATACCAAAAAGGTCATAGAGTATAATCAGGTGGAATTTATAACAGGAATATAAAACTGGTTCAATATTAGGAAAATTCTCAGCATAATTTACCACATCAGTAACAATTACAACAAAAATGATAGAATTGTATCAATAGATGCAGAAAAAAAAAAACGTTGAGCAAAATACAACATCCATTTCTATTTAAAACAAACACTAGGAATCATAGGAATTTCATTTATTAGTCTTTCTTAAAATGATAAGTAATATTTATCTAAAACCAAGAGCAAGCATTAATTATAGTGGGGGGGTATACTGAAGCACTTCTAATAAGATCAGGAATGAAGCAAGGATGTCTATCATCACAATTATTATTAAATATTGCACTAAAATGCTAGTAATAGCAATAAAACAAGCAAAGAAATTGAAAGAGTAAATATAGGCAACAAGGAAACAAATCTATCATTTTTTTGTGGATGATATAATACTATACTTAGAGAACCCTAGCAAGTTAATTTAAAATTATTTGAAACAATTAACCACTTCATAGAAGTTACAGGATATAAAATAAAACTACATAAATCATCAGCATTTCTATAAATTACCAATAAAACCCAGCACCAGAGAGATGGAAAGAGAAATCTCATTTAAAATAACTGCAAATGGAGTCTACCTGAGAAGACAAACCCAGGGGTTATATAAACACTTTTCACATAAATAAAGACAGGTCTAAACAATTGGATAAATATTCTTTGCTCACAGGTAGGCTGTCAATATAATAAAAATGACAATTCTATCTAAGTTAATTTATTTATTCAGTGCTATGTCAATCAAACTATCAAAGATTTGTTCTATAGAGCTAGAAAAAAAGAGCAATAAAATTTACTTGGAAGAATAAAAAGTCAAGAATATCACTGGCTTTGATGGAAAGAAATGTTAAGGAAGTAGACTTTGCAGTTCCGCATTTCAAAGACTATTATAAAGTGGTAATCATCAAATAATTTGGCACTAGCAAAGAAATAGAGTAGTAGACCAGTAGAACATATTAGGTACACATACAGTAGTAAATGGCCATAGTAAAAGTATTTGATAAACCCAAAGATCCAAGTTTTAGGGTTAAGAACTAAATATTTGACAAAAATTACTGGGAAAACTGGAAAGTAATTTGGCAGAAACTAGGCATAAACCAACACACACCATATACCAAGATAAGGTCAAAATGGATAGATGACTTAGACATAAAAGGTGACTTCATAAGCAAATTAGAGAAGCCTTGAAAATGTACCTGTTAGATCTATGGATAAGGGAAAAGTTTATAACTGAACAAGAGATAGAGGGGACTAAGGGAAGTGAAACAGATAATTTTGAATATATGAAATTTAAAAAGCTTTGTTGCAAACAAAACTAATGCAGTAAAAGTTAAAAGGAAAATGGGCAGCTGGGGGAAAAGTAGCTAGTTTCTCTAATAAAGTCTTTATTTCTCAAAAATATAGAGAACTGAACTAAAATTTATAAGAGCCATCCTCCAGTTGACAAGTGGTCAAAGGATATAAAAGGGCAATTTTCAGAAGAAATCAAAGCTATCTATATTTATATGAAAAAATGTCTAAATCACTACTGATTAGAGAAATGCAAACTAAAGCAATTCTGAGGTACCACTTCATACCTATTAGATACACTAATATTGCTGAAAAGGAAAATAACTAATGCTGTAGGGAATGTGGGGAAATTGGGACACGAATGCACTGTTGGTGGAGTTGTGAACTAGTACAATCATTCTAGAGAACAATTTGGAACTATATCCAAATGCCTACAAAACTGTGCATACCCTTTGACCTAGTAATACCACTACTAAGTCCACATCCCAAAGAGATCAAAGAAAAAGGAAAGGACCTATTTGCACAAAAACATTTATAGCAGCTCTTTTTTATTGGTAATGAATTGCTCAGGCAGTTAGTAAATAGAAACAGTAAGTAAAGAATACTATTTCTAAGAGTATACAGTGAAGAGAAGAGAAATAGAATAATTGATGAGAGAGAGAACACACATTTATATAATACCTACTGTGTGCCATGGAATCAAAGTATTTTTTTAAGTAAATACTATCTCATTCAATCTTCTCAACTACCCTACATGATAAGTGCTAACTATCCTCATTTTAGAGTTGAGAAAACTGGGATAAACAGAGATTAAATGCCTTCTCCAAGGTCACATGTCTAGTAAATATTTAAAGCAAGATTTGAACCCAGGGGTCTTCCTAACTGCAGACTCAGTTGTCTAGCCACCAGATATAAAACAATAGTTTTAGGTGATTGAAAGATCAAAGAAAGATTTCTTAAGCTAGCAAAGATCTGAGTACGCATTGTGCAATAAGAGAAGAACCAACAAGTAAATAGAGAGAATATAAAAAAGAAAGAGAAAAGTATACCTGAAAGAAAGAAGACGGGACATGAACAGCAGCACAAGTAGAGAGCAAGGACAAGGGTCTCTTCATCCCCAGAATAAAGAAGAGGATTAGTAAAGGTAGAGAACAGGAGTTCTTAACCTGGGGTTTTTAATTTTATATTTATATTTTGATTTTAATATAATTGGTCTTGATATAATTGAATTTGTAATGCCAAATATTCTATCATATATACATATATGTATATATGTACCTGTGTATTGAAAACATTTTTTCTGAGAAGGTATCTATAGGCATCAAAGGGGTCTATAACATTCAAAAAGTGAACCGATAATGTAGAGAGAATTGAGGAAATGTCTAGCAGGAAGATGAGGGAATTCAGAAGAAAGAGCCCTGATCTGCTTACTACATTAAACAGAAAGTGAAATCATCTGCTGGGCCAGTGGGAGTGGGAATAGTCTGCAGACTCTGAATTCCCTTTTGAACATGAAGGGTGATCAATGCCTAGGGGATCTCAAGGAGTTGCTATTCGAAAACAGCTGAAGTTTGGTGACAGGCATTCAGGCAAGAGATTAGGGATGCACAGATTTGGGATAATCTTTTTAGAGATGAAAGTTCACCCCATGGGACAGAGATACTAAAGCTCCACTTCTCATGCTATTAGACTAGATTCTAGATGTTAACTATGGGCTAACAGCCTCAATCCAATAGCACATAAAAGAACTGAAGTTCAAAGGGTATGGTGGTATATTGGGTGAAGGGAAATCAGAAGGGATGAAGAAGTGATTACTGAGAAATAATCTCCTTCCTTCCTTTCATACTCACCAACAGCAAGTAATTAAATTCAATTTACCCTCTGGCTCTTTGGCAAAGAGCAGGACATCTCTGTAAAGGCATGAGGCAGTTAAAAGGCACAAATGTCCCTTCAAATGTTCCCCATGGGTTTAATAGAGCCAGCTCTAATCTGCTTGCAAAATTATTATTAAATATTCAGCATGAGCATTTCCACTTCAGAAATCAACAGTAGTAAACTGGGATTTGATTTATTGTTCTGTTGATTGTCTAGACTTAAGAAAATGTCAATAATACAGATTAAACTTAAAAATGTGTGTGTGTGCATAGAGGTTTTTTTCCTAATAAGCTTGATTATTAAATGTTTACCGACACACCCCTGCATTGCTCCATAAACATTGCTTGAGCTCAGAGAAGAGTAGAAGCCATAGGGAAGTAAGTCACCACCAAAAAGGAGATCTGGTGATTGCAGGTGAATATAACAACAATAAACTGGTATTTATATACTAGTGCTTCAGAGTTTGCAAAGTGCTTTATATCCATTTTCTCATTTGAGCCTTATAAATCTCAGAAGGTTCTTGGAAAAGAAATTGGTTCCCTGACTAAGAGAACTCTTTGGGTATAGGTGTGTGCATGTATGGGTGTGGGTGTGTACATGTGTGTACACACACCCATGCATGCACTACCTTGTATTGTTTGTTGAACTGAATTATGGCAGCAGAGGTTTGGATCTCTTTGTAACCTCTCAAGTCATTCCTCACCTCCACCACTTTGTGCCTATGTCAAAATATTTGTTCTGGGGCAGATGGGGAAAGCAGTGTAAGACCTCCCCCTCCTCTTCCTCCCCTCTTCCTCCTCCCTCTCCTCCTCCCTCTCTTCCTCCTCCCCTTCCTCCTCCACCTCCTCCTTTTCCTCTACCTCCCCTTCCTCCCCCTCCTCCTCCCTTTCCTCCCCCTCCTCCTTCCCCTCCTCCCCTCCTCCTCCCCCTCTTCCTCCCCCCCTCCTCTTCCTTTTCCACCTCCTCCTCCTCTCCCACCACCACAACCACTGTTATGGGAATGTTATGAGAAGTCAATGACTCACCATAAACCCATGTTACTACTGGGCAGGTCAGCTTCCTCTCTGAGCCTCTGTTTTCTCATTAAAGAAATAATAATAACTGGCATTTACAGAGCATGATAAAAATCTGTATACTATCTCAATTTTTCTCAATGCAATCTCATGCAATTTCAAAGCAACACTTTAAGTTAGATACTGCAGGTTCATGTAGTTATTTTTTACAAATGAGGAGACTAAGGATCAAGAGATTAAATTAAATGACTTGCACTTTATCATATGACTAGAAGACATCAAAGACAGAATTGAAATGCAGATCTTCATAACTCCAAGGCCCATACTCTTTGTATGATAACATACTGCCATTAATGAACAACTTTGCTAAGCATACTTTCCCTATCATCTTCCCAAAGTGTTATATATCATTTAATGAGATAATAGATCAATAAAAATAATCTAATACTGATTTTTATCTCTTCTTTTTGAGAAAATATGGGGTATGAAAGGATTTAGAATATATTTTAAAAGTCATCAAAATAAACAGAACAATTCTGAGATGAGAGGGTTAGGATCTAGGCCTACTGGAGGTATACAGTCTCTACAAGTATGGAAAGTAGGTATTACTTTGTATATAAGTAGAAATAATGTAATAAAAAAAACTAGGTACTTTGAGGAGAGAGTGAGCATTAATGCTTCAGTGCATTAGGATGGGCTAGATGCCATGTGTCAAAGTAAGAGGAAGAATGATTAGAAACAAGATTGACAGAGGAATACAATCAATTCTCGGGAGTTCTTATGCTCAGAAACTGGTTGCAGTTTATACAGCTTTGATCTTTATAATTTAATTTAAAGATCACAATATGCCTCTCTTCTTTGCAAGCCTTATCATTGCCTTTGGTTATAATCAATAAGATTCTGATCTCACTTTCTTAACAAGCAGGAGGCAAGAAGAAAGTCTGAACTGAAAGACAAGCTTGCCATGTTTATAACATCTCCTCTGTACTGCCCATCATGATTTGTAAGCAGTACTAGTTAATGCAACATTCTATTGATCTATCACTTTTATTCCAAATCACTTTTTGGAAAGCCCAATTCCTTTCCTAGTGAAGTGAATAAGCTTTGACAGCATATGATAAATGTCTCCCGTTAGCATCCCAATGCAATATCTAGGTAATTACTGGATTCAATAGGGCAATTTCATTTCTTCCAAGTCCTACATTTTCATTTTCTTTTTGTTTTGTGAATAGAAAAGTTGATGTACAACAGTTGACTGCAATTTCTTGCTGGATGGCAGCATCTCTTATTGGCAAGAAGCCTGCACATTCATGAGTCTGAGTTTATGTGGAGGACAACTATTGTCTTAGAAAGAATGATTGAAAATGTTGGATGTGGACAAGGCATGATAATTTCAGAAAGGTAAAAAAAAGGTTAAAAAAATGGCAGGACATCTTTTATTTCTCTTTTATTTTTCCACGTCCTAAACAGGACATTGACAAGTATGTCGAGAAGAAAGTAACCAGGGTGGGGAGGAGCCTAGATATCCTGTTATATGAGGAATACTGGCAGGAAGAGGAAGAGATTTTACTGGGAGAAGAAAAACCTTAGTAAGGAAAGGGGTTCAACAAGATGACCAACTGGGTGATTGTGATTAAGGTTATCTCCCTAACCTCACCTTAAAATCATAATGAATATGCTAAATAAAAGAACAACAGTAAGAAGATTGGAAAAGAAAGAAATCCTTGTAGGGGAAGCTAATGGAGAAACAGAAGAAATTAATGGCTACCCATCCACCCAACCACTCCCCCCAAAAGATATGGAAAGACCAAATAAACTACTAGGTAAGGGGAAATGGGGAGAAATATTGAGAAAAATAGAACAAAGATGCAACTAATATAGCTGTGACAAGGACCTCCAAATTAGTAAGAGATATAAAAAAGCTGGCATCTGGAAAGATGTAGCTTGATCTTTGAAAGGTATGTACTAGAAGATAATTACAAAATCATTATTAATACTAGAAAATTATAAAATGAAGGACTGACTAGTGAGTAGAATGACCCACGTGGAATGCAAAAATACTTGACTTAAAAAGAGAAATGACAGAAAAATCAAAATTGAGCACAACTGAAAGAGAATCAAAGAATCTGGGAGTTCAAAGGGACCCAACCCACACCTCAAAAAGAAACTTTTCTACCCTGAAACTTGAGACTTCCAGTGAGGGAGACCCCAATCCCTCCCAAGGAGACCAGTTCCACTTTGAGGGTGCTCTAATTATTAGGAAACTCCCTTACATCAAATCAAAATTTTCCTCTTTTCAACTTCTATGTATTACTCCTAGTTCTATCTCCAGGACCTACATAACATGTTTTATGTCTATTCTACATGATTACCATTGAGAGGCATGAAGAGAAGTATCATGTACCCATGTTTCCTCTTCTCCAGGCAAAACATTTCTAGTTCCATTCAACTGATCATCTCATGACAAAAGTTTAAGATGCTTCATTCTCCTCATTGTTAAATAAAGAGAACTTCAGATTTTCAATAAACCAGAACACTAGAGCTGATTCCCAGAAAAAGAAACAGAAACTCTGAAAAACATATCCCAAGAAATTATATAGGAAAATTGCCCCCTCAAAAAATTATTATAAACAGACAACAGAAATGCCTTTGTGTCCTATTGTTGATGAGTCAACCTCCCAGCAGAGTGTACAGCAATTTCAAGTTAAAAGTTATCGTTTGGGGATGGATCCAAGATGGTAGCATAGAAGCAGGAAAACTTCACAGCTTCCCCCATAATCACCTCAAATACTCATAAAATTTGACTCTAAACAAATTTTAGGGCTTCAGAACTCACAAAATTACAAAAAAACACAT
>CM053599.1:63720340-63741791 GCA_028646575.1 Pseudocheirus occidentalis
AGTTTCTCACCTGTCTCTAACAGTTGATGAAAGCTATCAGGGAGTCATTTACAGCTCGTGCTTGCCAAGCCAATAGTGTGCACTATTTCCATACATAATAAATTAGAGTTTTACATGGAAAATGAAGCCAAACCTGAGACATTTCACTCCTCCTTCACTCCTGGAGGGACTCATGAAGAATCATGATTTGCATTCAAGTGTGTAATGAGAATCTGTAGGAAGAGAACAGAATAGAACCTGGGGGCTCCTTTTAAATTCTCTAAAACCTCTTAACTGGAGAGATTGAAATGAAAAGAATTTTCAAGTAATAAGGAATTATATATCATGGGGTGAAAAAAGAATTCATAAGTCCAAGCCCAAAGAAAGTGAGACAGACATATGGAATTTCACAACTGTCTTGTACTGTTGCTACAGCAGATAACAGGAAGGTATGCAGGAAGGGTTGGTATAGTGGATAAAGTTCTGTGCTTGGAATCAGGAAGACCTGAGTTCAAATCCAGTCTCAGATCCTTATTAGTCAGTCACTTACCTGCTATTTGCCTAAATTTCTTCATCTTTAAAATGGGCATAATAACAGCATCTAACCCCTAGGGTAGTGGGGACCAAATGAGATATGTCTGTAAAACACTTAGCAAAGTGTCTGGCATATAAGGAGCACTTAAATGCTTTTTTAAAAGATAACCAATTCACTTTATAGACAGTTTTTTAAGGGAAAATATTCCTACTAAAACATAATACTGCATGTATTTGGTAGGGAATGTCACAATCACAAAGACCACTAGAGAAAGAAGGTATGCAGATCTCAAAATTAGGTGAAACTGAAACTTAAAATAAAAGCCAAAGTGAGACCATTAAGACATTTCAGAAAACATGGCTGCATCTAGACCAAAATTTACTAACCTAAGGTCCACAGATGGGTCTATGATTAGACTTCAGGGAATTGTGATGTTGGATGGAAAAATTATACACACACACATATACTATGCATATATACATACATGTATATACATACACACACTCACACATACACTTACATATATACACATACATAAGCAGCTAAGGTTTTTTCAGGTTCTCACTTTGAATGAGGCAATGGGAATTTAGTGAATAGGCCTCTTTAAGAAGTGAATCAAGGGATGGCCCCTTTAATAAAAAAAATAATCAAACTGGGAGGGGAAGACCCTCAGGATCGCTGGTCAAAAGAGAAGCAGTTACTATTTACATTCACTCTGAGCCAGGAGGGCCCAATTTCGAGGGTCTAGGGAAAGCCTGGACTTCCTGACTGAAGAACAAAACACCTCCCGGCTGACTCCAAAGAAAAAACAAACAGCAAGCCCAGAATACAGCTGGGTGGAAAGCAGGATAGGCCTCAGGAACTTTCACCTAATGACCAGGTAGGGCTCAGAGAGCTGTGTAGGGAAAGGCTGAAGGATCCTCTGCTGCGTTTGGACATCAGGCCTAACAGTGATCCTGGCCTGCGGGAATGGTCTATGAGGAGCTAACTAACATATACCAGATGAGTGTGATATCGGTATGGAACCAAGCAAGAGCATTATTAGGAGAGCATGACTAGGGGCCCTAATTGGACAGAAGTCAGAAAATAACAGTTAGAAGGACCTGAGGCATTTAGAAACATTATTCTGAGAAGGGGTCCATAGTTTTTATCAGACCTCCAAAGGGGTCCATGTTACACAAAAAGGTTAAGAAACCCTAGTCTAGATATTAAGGCACATCACTCATCTGTCAATTCTGTCAAACAAAAATTAATTTCTTAATTTTTGACTGTTTCTTAAGAATTCTTCAAAGTGGAGACTGAATCCGCTTGAGATGTATTTTAAAAAATTAAACCAGGGTATTTTGTAGTTCATTTCATTAGTATTATCACTTGAGACTTTCTACTAATCCCTTTCTCTAATGTTTCCTTGTTGTGAAGAGGACATCTGAGCTGCAACTAGGGGTAAGAATTTGGGGCTTTGCTACAAGGTGCCAAAATTAAGAAGTTTCTGACAGATCGTGTATTCCTTTAGTAGGCAGAAATAACT
Organism: Pseudocheirus occidentalis; assembly: GCA_028646575.1. Lineage (NCBI taxonomy): Eukaryota > Metazoa > Chordata > Mammalia > Diprotodontia > Pseudocheiridae > Pseudocheirus > Pseudocheirus occidentalis. The sequence goes on from CM053599.1 coordinate 63,722,383, forward strand.
AAGCTAGTTAGGAAGAATTATTAGTAAAAATAAGAAGCTACCCAGGAGAAGCATTGTGGCATCTGATGATCTCTCCCTCCATAGGCCTCTCTGTCTTGAGGCCTGGGTTCTCTTTCTCTCCTGTGGAATTTATCTTTTAAAAGACTGCATTGGGAAGGCACTTTGGTGTTTGCCACTACTGTCAGAATTGTTATTTATGCCCCTGGAGGTGAACCTGGATTCTCAAAATTGCTACCAATGTAATATGAGTTCTAGGTGGTCCTACCAAGAAGAAAAACTTTCCAATATGGTCCTGATGGGATGATTGGTTGTCTGAGCTCGAACTTCAGCTTGTAAAATCAGTTTATAAAATCACATTATTTCCTAGCCTGAAATAATATCCCTAGTCTCAGAGCATTATTTCTGCCCTTTACCCCTGCTAGTACTCTGCCTAGCAATCATTCAAGATCAAGCCTCGGACAAATGTTTATCTCCCCTTGGTACAAGAACCAGCTGCACCTATGCATCCTTCACTAGACTATCTATAAGTAATTCCCTAACCTATTATATACATCCTGAATACTTTATTCACTTGGGACATATGTATATTCCCAACATCCTGCTTGTCAAACAAGACATTGATGGGTGGCAGCTTGGTCAGCCCTGACCGCTAGCTGACTTAGTGACATTTCAAACCTAAAACCACACCTCCATGCAGCACCGCCCCCCCCCTCGCCTTGGGCTATTTCCCAGTGAATTCTGAGCAGTACATCTGAGGAGTAGATAGTAACAATGCATGTTCCTTTAAGAACTGATTACACCTTATCTCCTCCCTAATCTTGCTCTGACTCATCCAGTTAGCATAATTAGCATGTATTTTACTACTCTTATCCTATATAAACTTTATTTTTTTAACTTTAAAAAAATTAATTATTTTATTTATTTTCTTGTTTACATCATTCATTTCCATGAGATTTTGAGTTGCAAATTTTCTCCCCGTTCTTTCCCTACCCCCAACCCCAAAACAGCCATCCCATTGTAAAGCTTCTACCCCAATCTACTCTCTTTTTTGTCGTCTTCCAACACCCCTCTAACTTTTTGGCAGGGCAGGGAGGGTCTCCCTACCCTAGTACCTGTACATCTTAATTCCCAGTTGCATGTAGTTAATGATAATAATAATTATTACCTATATAAACTTTAAATGTACCTCTCTTAGGTTGCAGGTACCCTAAGAACTCTTGCCTGCTGTATAGCATAACAATAAATTTTTACCACCTTGACTCAGAGAATGCTTGAGTTGGTGAATTCATTCCAGACTGCTTTCCAAGGATTCTGGTTATTGGAGTTTCTGGACTACCTGACCCCTTGACCCCTCATCAGTCCTAGTGATAATCTACCATCTGAGATCCCGTCTAGATAAGTGCAGGGAGGCTTGTCACCAGATATTTAAGTAAAAGATCAATGCACTTTTTAGGTCACTGCAACTATGAAGACTATTACTATTGTATAGAAAGATGGTAATCTACATAAGTGGAAACCGTGTTATGAAATGAAATTACATACCTTGAAAGAAATAATTTTATTTAAACTAATGCATGTATTATGGTACCAGAATCCAGAAAGTTGGCTGGAAACTTACATGATAGATTTTTACATGAATTCATATATGCCTTAATTTCTGTTTTAATTCCCTCACTCATTAATACCACTGAGCAACAAACTTTTATTTAGTACCCATTGTGTCTGATGCAATGGATAGAGTATTAGGTTTAGAATCAGGAAGACTCATTCTACAGAGTTCAAATCTGGCCTCAGACACTTATTAGCAATGTGACCCTGGACAGGTCATTTTAACCCTGTTTTCCTCATTTTCTCATCTTTAAATGTTCTGGAGAATGAAACAGCAAATAACTTCAGTATCTTTGCTAAAAACAAACAAACAAACAAACAAAAAGCAAAACAAAACAAAACAAAAACCCAAAGGGGATCACAAAAAGTAAAACACAACTGAAAAAAAGGCAAATCACTTAATAATAACCTGTAACACATCATGTTAGTATATTCAAAAAGGACAAAGAATGAGAAGACACATTTCCTGTCCTCATATTGTAGTCCAGAAACTACTTTCCTATAAATAATGTGAAGTACTTCAATTTTAGTGTTAACTTATGTCGTATTCAGCCTGAATGAAAAGACCCATTTTTTTTCCTTTCTCATCCCTCTGACATTGACAAATGTGAAAGGGCACTGCTTAGGCATAAAAATCTTGTTTATGTTTTTAGTTCACTAAAATAACAATTTGACATTAGTGAGAAATCATTGATAGTATTCAAAGAAAGCATCTATTTGAGACTGATGGACATTTACTTGGAAAAGACTATTTAAATCTCATTTACACATTATAGTGGTCGCTGCATAACCTTTTTTTTTTAAAAAGCAAGAACTAGAGTGCATGAATTTACCTTAGTCAGACCTAGTTAGACTAATGTTTCAAATAGCCATTTGAAACAATCACTAGTTCTTCCAATTGCCTTCAAACGGACAGTGGAAAGTCACTAGGTAAAGAGTTTGGTAGAAAATATATTGGATTTTGAATAGGAAGACTAGGCTATCCCAGTTCTATCATTTGTTATCTCTGTGACCTTGAGGAATTACTTTGCTTCTCTGGGTTCCTCAAGGTATCATGAAGTCATTCAGATGATTTGGGCTGATCAGAGTCACAGACTATCCTAGTCATCAGGCATCAGGCAGAATTCAGAATCCCAGGCTTTCAGAGTTGGCCAGATCCTGAGAATTTTTCTGGGCCTACTTCTCTTTGAGAAGCAATCCTCACTCATAACATATCCAAGACGTGGTTTCCAGGCCTATGCTCAAATAACCTTCAATGATGGAGAGCCTGCTCTCTCCCAAGGCATATTATTCTTTCTTGGTAGAATGTAAGCTCCTTGAGGTCAAGAACATTTCATTTTTTGTCCTTGGATTTTCAGCCCCTCTCAGAAGGTCTAGCCCATAGTAGGTACTTAAAAGCTTGTTGATCAGTTGATTGTAATTGTCCATAGTTTCTGGTCATGTAACCCTGTGACAATCCTTTAAGTGCACAGTGAGCTACTGGTATCCGTTAAGTCTTCTTTTCCAGGACAGACATCCCTAGTCACTTCAACTTATTCTTAGATAGCAAGTTCTCCAGTCTCCTCATTAACTGTTTGTTTACTCTCCTCTTAAACGTCCTCAATATTATTAATGTCTTTCCTAAAACATGGTACTGAGAACTGAAAACAACAAATTACAAATATAGTGAGTTCTTTCTTTAGATCCACTTAAGATTTCCATTTGACTTTAATATTTTCCAAAACATCATTCAGTAGAGAAGTTCTTAATTGCTGTATACATTTTCTTTTGTTTAAACCATATGAAGTACTATATAAGGTTTAGCTATCATTAACATTATTAATATTCTAAACACAACCTGTTTTCTTTGATAAACTATCATTATGCTATAAAATTGTATAAATTGTGCTAACATATTTTTATCTTTTAAAAACAATGATGTTATCCTTATATTTTCTTTCTTGAGGATTAGCAGAATGAAATTGTCAATCTTGCTATTTTTTTTAGAGATCCATAATCTTAATTTTAGTCTCTAGCAAACTTTTGGGAGAAGCTCTGAGATATGGGTTTTCTGAAGGTTTCAGAATAAAGTGTCATAGTCATGTCTCCAGACCAATAGGCCATTGACCTTTTAACAACATAAAGAAAGCATGGCTAGAAGGTCTTCCAAATAGGGTATGCTCCATCTAAGAACAATAATGATTCCCATTTCTATGGTACTTTGAATTTAACGGTACTCTACTCACACTAACACTGTGTAGTAAGTTGTGAAGGTATTAATAGCTCTGTATCAATCTAGCCAAAGAGGCAGCTAGATGGTTGGGTCTAGAGTCAGGAAGACCTGAGTTCAAATCCAGCTTCAGATACTTACTAGCAGTGTGACCCTGGGCAAGTCATTTAATCCATGCTTGCCTTAATCCACTGTAAAAGGACATGGCAAAGCACTCTAGTATCTTTGCCAAGAAAACTCCATGGACAGTAGGGTTCATAGGATCATGAAGAGCTACATATGATTGAGAAGCAACAATCAGACCAGCCAATATTTTTGGTGCTGTAAGTCTAGGAAATACTGACATAGTAAAAACTAACAAGTCTACCCAAGCTGTGCATTTGATTATTAATGCAAGGCAAGAATTTATCAGGCATCATCCATGTAATCATCGACATGTCCCAAACTCCAAAATATGTATCAATGCAATCTTCCATACCATTCAACAAGTAGAAGACTGTCAGATACCACTATGGACTGACTGGATGAAGTGACTCAAAGAGTGACTGAACATTCTAGCTATTTAGACAGTAAGAAACAAGAGTCAGAAATACAAATTAAAAAAAAAAGACTCCCACCAGAGAAGCAGGAAATAATCTGATGTATATCAAAAACTGCCACATGGCTGGCCATGGATAATCCTTAAAGCTTAGCCAGTTGTGGCAGGGAACTCAAACATGAAGAAGCAATGTGGTCCAGGGAGAAATAATGATAGAAACAGAGTCAAAGGATCAGGGCTTTAATCCCAGTTCTGTTTCCTTGTAACCTGTATGACTTTGGACAAATTTCTTTACCTTCTCTGGTTCTCAATTTCCTCTTCTGTAATATAAGGTTGTTAACTAGATGACTTTTAGGAATTCTTCCAGCTCTAAATCTGTGATCTTATCATCCTTTGTCTATTTAATTGAATTTGGATGGGAACAAAAATTGGGTTGCAAAGAGGAGGGAAGTAATAAGAGCAATTCTGAGTAATGAAACAGGAAGCGTGTGTTATAAACAAGACTCATAGGCATCTATGGCCCATGATAGTGAAGTCACTGTTATAAAACCTCAGAAATGGAAAGGCTTACAAACATCATGTAGTCCAAGGCAAACAAGAAACTTTTTTTTTTAATACGACCAACAAGTGATCATCTAACCTTTATGAGAACGGAAGCACTCATCTTCTAAGGCAGCCCATTGCATGCTGGTATAATTGTAACTCTAATTAAATATTCCTTTATTTAACCAGCAGGTAGTTATGCTAACCTCTAAATGGTTTCTATTTGCTGAAAGTAATAGATACTGGGAAGTCTCAAGCTTACTTTTGTGCTTATGAACTTTATTTGACTTATGGGACATACTAGTGAGGTTCCGAGTACTCTGTGGCTCTTAGAAAATGAGAGACCTATATTAGAACTCTCTTTCTCTCTGGGGGGCCAAATATCTCTTTGGTCCAAGGAATGTGGTTGGTATGGTTTCATCTGATCTGAATTAGCTCTTGAGTCCTTACCTACCAGAAAACACATGCTTCCTTTAAATTTAATATGTTTCCCTCAGCTGTGACTAAATAACATTGGCACAAAGAGCATATCTTCTCATGGAGAAACAAGCAGTACATCTATAAGTACAAACATAATAAATATAAGGAAAATAGATATAAATAAATACAAAGTAGTCAAATGCAAGGTAATTGGGGAGGGAGAAGATGGTGACATGGTCACAGCTACACTTTAGGAAAATGTCTTTGGTAACTGAATTGGAGATTCTAGACACCATCTTTCAAGAAATTATCAAGCAAAATTGCCCTGATATACTAGAATCAAAGGAAAAAATAGAAATGGAAAAAAATTCACTGATTGTCTCCTGAAAAAAGACCCCCAAAAGAAAATTCTTAGGAATATTATAGCCAAATTTCACAATTCCGAGGTCAAGGAGAAAATATTGCAAGCAGTTAGGAAGAAACAATTTGAGTATTGTGGAAACACAATCAGCATAACACAAGACCTAGCAGCTCCTACATTAATGGATTGAAGGGCTTAGAATATGATATTCTGGAGGTCAAAGAACCTAGGACTAAAACCAAGAATCACGTACTCAGAAAAACTGAATATAATGCTTCATGGGAAAATATGGTCATTCAGTGAAATAGAGTCTTTCAAGCAGTCTTGATGAAAAAACCAGAGCTGAACAGAAAAAATACAAAAAGCAAGAGAAGCATGAGAAGGTAAACAGGAAAAAGAAATAATCAGAAACTTATTAAAGATGAACTTTTTACATTCCTACATGGAAAAATGATAATTTAACTCATAAGACTTTTCTCCATATGAGGATAGCTGAAGGGAATATATATGTGTATATATGTATGAGTATATAAATATATATGTGAGTGTGGGCCTTTGTATGTTCATGTATACATAGGCAGAGGGCACAGGATGAGTTGAATATGAAGGGATGATATCTAAAAAATAAAATTAAGAGGTGAGAGAGGAATATATTGGGAGAAGAAGAAAGTGTGTGATAGATTAGGGTAAATTATCTCATATAAAAGAGAAAAGAGAAAACTGTTACAATGAAGGGGAAGAGCAGGAAGGTGAAAAGGAATGGGACAACCTGATCCTTATTGAATTTGGCCTAAGGGGAGAATAACATACACCCTCAATCGGGTATTTTACCCTACAGGAAAATAGGGGCATAGGCGATAAGAGGGGGGAGGATAGAAGGGAAGGCAGACTGGGGGAGAGGGTAGTTATAAGCTAACATTTTTGAAAAAGGACAGAGTCAAAGGAGAAAATAGAATAAGTGGGGGGGGGCAGGATAGGATGGAGGGAAATATAGTTTCACGATATAACTACTATGGAAATGATTTGGGTAACTACCCATGTACAATCTATATTGAAGTGCTTATCTTCCCAGGGGGGTGGGTGAGGAGGGAATAGGGGAAAAGAATCTGGAACTCAAAATTTTTAAAACAAATGTTTAAAAATTTGTTTTTTTACATGCAACTGGGAAATAAGATACACAGGTACTGGGGTTTAGAAACCCATCTTGCCCTAAAAGCTAGTGGGGGTGAAGAGGGAGGATATAAGAGAGAACAGATCGGGGGAAGGGATATTCAATAGGCTTGGTCTTTTGGGGTGGCCGATGGGGGAAAGATGTGGAGAGAAAAAATAGTATAACTCAAAATCTTGTGGAAATGAATCTTGAAAACTGAAAATAAATAAATTAAAAAAAAATTCAAAACATAAAAAAAGAGTCAGCTGGGGTAGGTAGGTGGGCACCCCGGAGTCAGGAGGACCTGAGCTCAAATCTGGCCTCAGATACTTAACACTTACTAGCCCTGTGATCTTGGGCAAGTCACTTAACCCCAACTGCCCTGCCTTCCCCCCTCCAAAAAGCAAAAAGCAAAAAGCAAAAAAAAAAAAAAAAAAAAAAAAAAAAAAAAAAAAAAAAGACTAAGTTGAAGAAGTAGGAGATTAGTGTATTTGAAGGAGTATCAGTATGCATGTGAAAGTCCACTAATATGAATACATCCTCCTTTATGGAGAATGGACTGGAGGAGGGAGAGACATTGAAATAATCTAGGAGAGCTTTGATGGAAGTCTGTGCTAAAGTGGTGATTGTGTGAGTAGAGAAAAGGGATCAGATGGGAAAGATGCTGTAGAGGTAGAAATGGCAATATTTAATAACTGATTGGAATCTGGGGTGATAAAGAGGGAGGAATCAAGGCTGAGGCCACACCTGAGAGACCTGAAAAAATGGTGGTATCTGTTTTTAAACTCTCTTTTTGATCTTGTAGTAAATCTGTTGTTTTCGGGGAATGTCACAGAATGTATATGGATCAGTGTCCTAATTTTTCCTTATTTCCTCCAATATTTGTTGCTTCAGTCATTTTAGCCAATCTGATAGGTGTAAAATGATGTCTCATGGCTTAATTTGCCTCTAATCAATAATGATTTAGAACTTTTTTATATGACTATAAATTATTTTAATTTTCTTATTGGAAAGCTGCCGGTTCATTTCATTTGAGAAAGATTTGATAAATAGAAACATCTATAGAATGGTTTTACATATTTATACATATTTGTGTCTGATGGTAGTCTGATTTTTATATATATATGTATATATATAATAAGAACAAAGAGCAATTGCATATGATTTAATCAGAATAAATGCTTATGTCATAGTACACTTCCAATTTTGTGCCTTTTTAACTCATTTCCTATACACCATAAAATTGTCCCTGCCTGAAAAAGAAGAAAAAATGAATGTTCATGTTAGGATAAGCATAGAATTCTTCTCTTCTATCACATATTGAGAAAGTGTGTATGTATGCATGTATATACATACATACATACATATATACACACATATACACATACATATATATACATACACATATACACACACATATATGGATAACTGAAGTTTCCTGTCATTATTCTGTCATGCCTCCATGTCAGTCTTGTGATAAATTTCTTAAAATGCCTATCTATTTCCTCTTTGTGTTCAGGTAGTCTATAAAGTATAATAATAGGCATGCCACTATCATTTGTGTTTCTGCCTCCATGAATGAATCTTGATTCAAACTCTATCTACCAATCTTTCTTTCTGATTTCTGTATTTCCTTACATTAATATATCCTCTTCTTCTATTTGCTACTCTCCCTTAAGCCCCTTTTAACTAGCCTTTTTTTCAAAAATAAATTTCGTCCTACTAAGTTTTAATGGCAAAGTCAGAAAGCATCCTCCCCTTTTCTTCTCTATGCTAAATAGCTTCATCTGCTATTTGTGTGGAATTTTCCCCAACCTCCCATCATCCTAGTCACCCTCTTCCAGATATGTTCCAGCCTGTCTCTTTGAATTCTTCTCAGTGGTTTTGCTTTCAGGCTTGTGGATTCACTTAATTTATCCCATTTTACCAATGGACTAATGGGAAGGCACAGGGGGGCAGAAATGAAGTGATGTTCTCATGGTTACACACTTTACGAGTGCCAGAGTCAGAATTCCAACTTCATTCTCCTACCACCAAATCCAGTGCTCTTTCCACTCCATTGTATGGTGACCTCCAAAGGATTGTATCTGACTTGCCAGTTGTTCCTCATTGGATATTATTCCCAGGATGTCCCCTTATCTTTTTATTTTCCTTACCAATACTCCTTTGTTTCTTTGTTGAAGGGGCAGTCAGCATTAGACAAAAGAGTCAATTACAAGGAAAGACTGTTCATTTTAATATTAATGGACATTGAAGTTAATTGACTCCAGTCAGAAAAAATAGTATCTTTGATTGATAAACTACTATTGTCAATTTCCCTGTTAAGAGAAAGATAGAGTTTAATGAAAACTGAAAAGCCAGAGTTGGGCATCTTAATGCTTTGAATAAAAAAAACAAATAAGTAAAAATAAAATTTAAAAGTGCATAAAACTTACAACCCTATTCTCTAGAATATAGATAAAATGTCTTTATTCATTTGTCCATGACCACCATCTTTTCACTAGTGGTTGCCTCTACTTGATAGTAAAATGATATATGAAATAGATACTTGAATATGATATATTTCTGTCTCACAGGATTATGGTTAGTATCAAATGAGATAAAATTATAGACCTTGGATGTCATCTAGGAAAGCATTGTGGCATAACGTATTGAGCGGTGAACTCAGAGTCAGGAACACCTTAATTTCAATCCTCCCTAAGACACTTACTAACTGTGATCCTGGGTAAGTCATTTCACATCTCTCAGACCCAGTTTTCTCATTTGCAAAAATAAGGACAATGATGAAGTCTCACTACGGAGTTGTCATGGAGATTAAATGAGATATATGTCTAAAGTGCTTTGCAAACTTTAAAGTGCTATGGAAATAATAGTATTCATCGTCCTCATCCTCCTCGTCCTCCTCCTCTTCCTCCTCCTCCTCCTCATCCCATCCAACTCCTATTTGACAATGGATATAAAGTTAGGGACTTTATTTCTTGACTTGACAAATCAGAGTTAGATGCCCAAGGCATGATCTGCTCATTGTCTATGGGAAATCTATGGTTAAGCATTTGCTGCTGGGTAGACTGGCTAGTCATATGTTTGGTACTTTTTGAATCATGTTCATGGAAAGAAAAAAAATAATGCCATTAATACAAAACACTTCCCCCTTCTCTGTTTTTAACTGAAGATTGAAAAGCTTCTTAGAATTCAAAAAGGCCCCAGAGACCTTTCCTTGCAAAATAATCACTTGTTCTCTGAGTAGTAAAGTAATTGAAATACTTTTCAATTAGGCCAGAAAGTCCAGGCTGGAATTTACTTGTACTTTAAAAGTGAAAATAGTGTTCACTAAGGAACCATATCCAGAGAACAAACAGCTTGAAAGTTTCATTCCTTCTATTCTGCTTGCTGAAAATGAGTACTTTTTTGCTGATAATACTGAGAACAAAGTTCCTCACTTTTGAAACTCAGTTTCTTGCAAAATCTGAAATCAAATAACTTATTTGAGGTACAGGGATTCCTTCTTTAGCCCAGACTTAACAACCTTCTAACCTCCTTAGCCCAGAAGAGTGTTATGTAGCAATAAATGACATAGCAGGGCCAACTGTGCTCTGATTTATATGTTAGCAGACTTATGGAGACAATATGGTATTGGCGATAGAATGCGACTTGGAATCAGCAAGACCTGGGCTGAAATTGTGACTCACATGTTTACTAGTTGTGAAATTCTGCTCAAATCATTTAACGTATTTGTTCCTCAGTTTTATTATCTGTACATTAAAATATAAAGAAGAAAGGCATGCCCATATACCATCTCTTCTAGTTCAAAATCTGTGATCCCATAAGTATCCTCAGTCTTTCTAATTTAATTGATATTAGGCAATGGATTGTTCATTGTTTAGTCATTTTCAGTGATATCCAATTCTTTATGACCCTATTTGGGGTTTTCTTGGCAAAGATATTGGAATGGAGTGCCATTTCCTTCTCCAATTCATTTTTAAAGACAATGATAGTGAGACAAACAGGGTTAAGAGACTTGCCCAGGGTCATACAGATATTACAAATCTGAGGCAGAATTTTAACTCAGGAAGAGGAGGAGGAGACTTCCTAACTCCAGGTGGGGCACCCTATCCACTATGCTACCTAACTGCCCCTAGGCAATTAAAGAGGCATTCAAATTCCCTGAGATAGATATGCCTTAAATGGGTTTGCCTCTATTCTCCTGTCCTCCCTTCCCAAGTAAAGCTTAATTTTAGGCCCATTCCTGGCTTAGTAAGCCCCATGGACTCTACTCTTATCTCTTCAGGACATAAGTCAGGAATATTAGAACAGAGGATTTCTTCTCAAAGTATGTTACATTCAGTCAATGAGGGCTAATACACTACTGGTAGAATTGTGAACTGATCCAACCATTCTGGAGGTCAATGTGGAAATATGCCCAATGAGGCCTATAAAACTGTGTACACCCTTTGATCCAGAAACACTACTACTACTACCTCCATGTAATGAAGAAGTTTTTAAAAAGGGAAAGGGACCCATTTGTACAAAAATATTTATAACAGCTCTTTTTGTGTTAACAAAAAATTGGAAACAGAGGGGATATCCATCAATTGGCATATGGCTGAGCAAAGTGTGGTATAGTATTGTAACGGGTGCTATTGTGCTACAATGAATGATTAGAAGGTTGATTTCAGAAAAACCAAGAAAAGACTTACATGAACTGATACAAAGTGAAGTGAGCAGAAACAGAAGAACATTATATACAGTAACAGAAATACAGCATGATGATCAGCTGTGATTGATTTAGCTATTGTGAGCAACACAGTAATCCAAAACAATCCCAAAGAAGTAATGATTACAAGAAGCTATCCACTTCCAGAGAGAACTGATGGAGTCTGAATGCAGATAAAAGCACACTATTTTTCACTTTAATTTTTTCATGATTTTTGTCTCTGTTTTCTTTCATAACACAACTAATATGGAAATCTGTTTTCCACAATTGCACCTGTATAACCTATATCAAAGTGCTCACCATCTCAAGGAGGAAGGAGGTAAAGGAAGAAGGGAGAGGATTTGGAACTCAAGATTTTTTTTTAAATTAATGTTAGAATTATCTTTACATGTAATTGGTAAAAATAAAATATTATTCAGAATTGCAAATAGAACATGCTGTGCATAGGAGTCCTCAACAAGAAAGATATTTAAGTTGCCCTAGGTTTATTGTGAATCTCTTTCTTCAGTTCATCAGTTGGTTTCATTAAGGTAGGTACAATGTAGCCATACCTTATCAAGTGTGATTCTTGTATGTGTATCATTCCATAAACCTCCCATGGAGCATCTACCCACCATACTGAAATGTCTCCCTGGCAGCTTTTTAAGACTGAGTATTAGTGCAACATTTGATTTATCTTCCGCCCCCCACCTTTAAACACCCCACCTCCTGTTCCAACTGTATATTTCTTATGTGATATATTTGCATTTATTATTGTATTCAAATCATTGTCAAAAATATGCAGCAATTGATTAGGACCTATAAGATGTCTTTCCACGTTCCTCTGGGCCACCTTCAATCTTGATTTTTAAAGATTATGGCATTTTATTATCTGTAAACTTAAAGAATCCTCAGAAGTATATCTGACTTAAAATGATAGATTTTTTTTTACCTAGAAGCAATTTGAAGGTGTTGGAAATGCTACAGAATTCCCCAAATCTTACAAACTTCCTTTCTTTTCTGTCCATTCAAATCTGCAGCGTCTGCCACAGATAGACATACTAATGAACTACCACATAACAGGATGTCATACACAGCGTGGGGGAAAAGGTATCTCTTACCTATTTCTTTTTTTATTTTAAGAATTGTTTGCTGAATGTCTTTTACATACCTATGAATTTCATTCAGGCCATCTTGTAGCACTCTTGGATCAACTGTAATTACCACAATATTGTCAATAAATAAGAGTATCTAGAGAACCTCCTTATTTTGCACAACAGAGGTTAATATTTTAATTAGTATATCTATTTTACCCTTATTTGTTATTGTTAGATATTTTTGTGAGGGGGGCAGTCATTGAACTAAGTTGTCAAGGAATCTTGCAAGATGCATGAGATATTCCTTGCTGAAAGAGATCCTGTGGGTATATTTTGCCCTACTGACTTCTTTTTTTAATCAATCAACAATGACTACAACAATTTTTGAAATTTTCTATTTGTTGCATCTTTTAGTCTTATGTGACTATGATGATATGGTAGAATACTGTAGAATACTCTTTTCAGAATTCTAAATGTTTCCTTATTCCTGTCATATTTTAATGAAGAATGCCCTTAATATGTATGTAAATCATCCTCACCCCCACACACAGAAAAGCTATATAGAGAAGGAATTCAAGTCAAACTGGCAAAGAGTTGTCTTTGTCTTCTTGATAGCCTTGATAGGGCGGTATAAAATATTGTCCATGATTTTTTTTTCTGTAGTTTGATTCATTCCTCTTTCAAAGTTACCTTGAAAATGGATCCCTTGTTGCTATCACAATCATTTCATGGTATCATGTAGAGTGCAGTTTTATTTTGAATGTGTTCCATTACTTTTTTCCTTTCTTCATTTTCTTAAGTTTCATTCATGCTTTGTCACTAATAATCTTTAAATGATTTTACATTTAAAACCTGTGCTGCCTTTTAATGGTATACCTTTCCATTTTGTGAGATTAAATGTTTGTGGGACAAAAGAGTTTCCAGGCACTTCTAGTCTCTTCATTTTTGTGATTTGTTGATTAATTAATTAATTAAACTTCCTCAGGAAATGGTTGTAGTCCATGTCATTTCCTCTGTCCATTTCCCATTTTTAAGTATCAATAACTTGTTTGAATAGAACAAGGAGATCTTTGGTAATAGCTTATTGTCTTCTTACCTTCCTCTTCTTTTTTGAGATTGATGTTGATTTTACCTGTTATGTTATGTTGCTGACTGCCACATTATAAATAAGTTTTCTTTTGGTAACTATCAATTTCTTGTCTGTGAGTTTCATTTTTATGATGTTCATAGGATTATAGATTTTGAGCTGGAGGGGACCTTCAGTGCTATAAATTCTAAGTTCTTTTTATAAACAAGGACACTGAGGTGCAGAGAGGTTGTGTTCTGCCTATGGTCACAATCTAGTAAGTGTCTAAGGCAAGATTTGAATCTAAGTCTTCCTTACTCCAAGTGCAATATACTAAATGCCATGTTGTTTGATGCTTGCCATGTTCAATGCCTCTAAGGAAAAAAAAAAGTTTTCATTATGTACCATTAGGAATAATCGGAAAAGTCAACAAACCTTTGCCATCTTTTACTTCTTAGGATTTAACCATATTTTTCTGTTTGTTTTTTTAGCCATGTTTCCTATGTATACCTTTCATTGAATTCATTGAGCATCAAAGTGTATGGTGATGAGGTCATAGAATTTCTGTATCTCTTCATTATTTGCAGCTTATATTGCATAAAGCTATATTTTTGTGGTTGTCTTTTTGTTTGTATTTATATGAGCACTTTAAGAAAAGATAACCATGTTTTCCACGAAATTGTTTCTTATTGCCTTTGGGTATATGATGAAGCAAACTACCCAAAATGGGAGGAAGAGAATGGGATGAATCACATGTAGGAAACTGTGGGGACACTATCCATGGTCTTAAGCTGTTTGATGCTGCAAAAGCCCACTGTCCTAACACCAGTCATCACCCAGTGATATTATAAAGCTGTGATTTCTGGAATACTATAATCTCAGAAAGGCCATAATCACCAGTGGCCCAAAAGACAGTTGAAAGATCTATTATGGATCTATTATCTATTAGGATGTACATATTACTAAAAATTATTTGTTTGCAATATATTGTATAAAATCATCAGTGATAACTTCAACTGAAAGAGGTAGGGCCAGTAATGTAGCAAGAGTGAGATTTTGCAGATAGATGATGGGAGTGTCACCTTTGCAATGCTCAGTGATTGTGGAAAAAAGTATCCGTTACCTTTTCCCACAGAATATGGAAAGAAACAAGAGAAAGACCTCTAGCATGTGTAACAGATCCTGTATGAAGACTTTGGATGAACAAGCATGGGTGAATTGAGATCTGTCCTCTGAGAAGGAGGACCCTTGTGAATGAGATCAAAGATATACTAATGTATTTTTACAACCAAATGATCTACTTTTTGCTACCATACCTGGTAGCTTTATTGAGAATTCTCAGTCACTAGATAAGCCTTTCTAAACTTAGAGAATTTCTCCCTTTCAATAAAAGAGGCTTCAAAGGACCAAAACATCTCATTAACTAGTCTGTTTCAAGAGCTTGCTGCATGAAAGACAAACTAATTAGGATGCTAAATAATGGAAACTCCTAGTAACAGCCACCATAATCAGGGCATAGTGCTTTGTTTAGAAGGAAAAGGAAAAATACTCCCCACCAAGCGTGGACACTATTTTGGTCATGTTTGATCCACTAATTATCTGGGAACTTCTACAAAGTCTAAATTTACCCATCAGATATAAAAGCACACATACAATATGTGTCAGGCTATTTGTTTTCCTTTGGATATTCATGTACTTTTTATTTCCTTTAACAAAAGGCTCTAAGGATACTATCAGCAACATTCATATTTTGGAGAATGTCCTTTGAAAGAATGAGTGATTATACGAACAAATGGGCTACTTTCACAGGAGAGAAAAGGGAACTCTCTTCAACTCCTGACTTCCATTAATTTCTAGTATAAAGGGATTGTTCTTTAATTAGGTTTGGCATGTAGGTGGCAAATTGAAAGAAATGGGGATATTTGTATTGGAGAAAAGAAGATTCAGGGGAGATGTGATAACTTTCTTTAAATATTTGAAAGGTTGTCATGTGGAAACACTCTTTTTGGTCACAAAAATCAGAACCAGCAGCCATATGTGGAAGTCACAGAGACGTATATTTAGCCTTCAAGTGGGGGTGGGGGGAATCCTATTGATTATAGCTGTCCCAGAATGGAATGGATTGCCTCAAAGCTGCATGGGTTCTCTCTGCTTCAAAGACTCCAAGTACATATGACCACTTGGTTATGTCATTGTGGAGAATCTTTTTTTCTCTGAATTGGATTGGTTGTCCACTGGAGGCCCCTCTAAATCTGTATTTCTATGATTTTGCCATTATCTGTTCCAACTACCAAAAAGCAACATGGGATAATGACAAGAGAATGGGAGAGATGGAATCCAGTCCTGCCTCAGCCACTTACTAGTTGTGTGATACCATGTCAATCTCTTCACTCTTTCAGCTTTCACAACCTAACCTATAAAATGGTGATAACGACCATAATTCCTGTGACACTCTCAAGAAAACCCAACATAACCCTTGAATCACAGAGAATATAAGAATCCTGACTCCACTGCTTACTATTCGTGTGACGCTTAACAAATGAGCTTCTTTTTCTGATCTTCTCTTTCCTCCTTTGTAGAATGGAGAGATTGCCTTAGATGAACTCCATGATGCTTTTCGGTCTCCAATACTGCAATCCTTTTCTAAGAATGCCCATGAAGGGTAGACACACTTTACTATGAGCAAATCTTAGAGTCAGGAAGGACTCTTTTCATCCTTTTGCTACCAGTCCTATTGTTTGGTTAGTTGATTGGTTTCTGGAGGTGCCTGAATGGATTTTCTATTCCCTTTTTCCTCCTCAAATGATAGATAATAGCTGCAGGTAATTGTTTTAGGAATTCTTGTAATATATTTTTTTTCTTAAATGATTGAGTGTATTTACATATTGTTTAACTAGTATAGATAATTTGCATTACATTTTTTGATTTGAGTTAGATGAAGAGTACAATGGAACTATTCCTTAAAGCTATATTAAGTCACTTGAGAAACTGTTTTAACTCTTTCTAAGCCATGGAATGGTAGCTCAAATTTTCAATAGTACTTTAAGCAAACAAAGCACTTTACTTAACAACACTTCGGTCTACATTTCTTGAGGGCAAGAACCCTTTGTTCTTATCCTTGTATCCCCATTACTTGGCTCAGTGGCTGGTCCATAGAAGATGCTTCCCAAATTCTTGAATGAAAGGGAATGAAAGATGAGGAGAAAGGCTCAGAGAAATCAAGAGACATGCCTTACATCACCTAGGAAATAGGTGTCAGAGGGAAAACTTGAGCAGTTATTCTGACAGCAAGACCAATCTCCTGTCTTCTACACCCAATTGCCTCTCTTTAAGAGGTCCTCCTATAGTGGTTCTCAACCTTCCTAATGAATGCCACGACCCTTTAATACAGTTCCTCATGTTGTGGTGACCCCCAACCATAACATTATTTTTGTGCCTACTTCATAACTGTAATTTTGCTACTGTTACAAATCTATTTGATATGCAGGATGTATTTTCATTGTTACAAGTTGAACATAACTCACAGGTTGAGAACTGCTGTGGCCTAGTGGGTGACACAAAAGGAATGAATGATAGCTTCCAGCTGGCTGGCCAAAAGAGCCTTTCAATTTAACTTTAAGATGGCTAAAACTATATCCACAAACAGCAGCAAAGTAATCAAGATAGAGCTCTCTCCTCCCTAATTTTAGAACCAGTGCTTCTATTGATGCAACCTTGGATTCAGGCTTCTTTTTTGGCCACCAGTATACATTTAGCTTGTGCTGAAATTTTGCCCACTGAAACCTCAGTGTCTTTCTCACATGAATTTGTTTCCTTTCTGTGTCTTTTTTGTCTTATACTTGTTCACTTGGATTTTTGAAACCAATTGCTTTTTTTTCCTCTCTTCACTTTTCACAGTACAACTTGATACATATCATTATAAGGATTCTAGACAAGGGCTAGATACATACATCTTCCAAGAATATGCATTGATACAATACCTGCAACCATGGGATATGGTATAATCACTGAGAAAAAGGTATATAGAAATAAAAGACACAGGAAAAAGCTCTGAATTACACCAACACATGGGGGCAGGGCACGGATGATGAACCAGTAAAAAAGAGACTGTGAATTTGTGATAGGATACGTAGAAGAGAGCAGTGTCACAGAAACCGGGAAGTGAGACAGGAGAGGTAAGTTGGTGACAAATGCTATTGAAATTAAGAGGATTAAGTCCAAGAAGAGATCCTTAGATTTGGCAAGTCAGAAATCATTGGCAACCCTGAAGTGAGCATTCTCTGTTACTTGTTCAAGTTGCCAGCTAAACAGTAAGGGGTTGAGAAGAAAAAGGAGCAGAAGTAGAAGTAATGTGTGAAAAAAAAAACCCAATCCTTTTCTAGGGGTTTGTCTGTGAAAGGGAAGAGAACTGGGGAATCATAGCTTGAAGGGATACTAAAGTCAAGCAAAGAGGTTTTTTTTTCATTTAAAGTTGAGATGACTTGGTGCAATGTTAATGGGATTTAAGATTTTCCTCCACCATTAATAGGCGTCCTGTGGAGCCCATTAAGAGAAACTTGCTTAAGGAATGATTGCTTCTGCTAATTTCTAATTAGGTACCCAGTCAGGAGGGTTGTGATGCCTTCTGGCTCTGAGAAATGTATAAATCCTCTGAGTTGGTATTTTGCTTTGGGGGCTTGCTTATGAAAAGAATCTTGTGATTCTCTAGGTGAGATTCTGAGTAGCCCATGTTCAGAGCTCCCTGACTGCTCTGATGTAAAGGCTCTCTCAATCCAAGGATGTATGTAAAGTGCATAGCAATACAGCTTTGATTCAGACATTCAGAGCCCTGTTAGTTTTTATTTCTCTACTTAAATTTTCTCTTTATTTTATCTGTTTGTATTTTCTCTGAAGTTCAGGGTGCTGACTTTTCCCCAGAATTAGAGAATATAATAATAAAAAAAAGATCATTGACCCCTTGAACAGCTCTCTTTCCTAGTAAAGCAGATCCAAGAACTTGTGCTAGCAGCCATCCCGAGTATGCCAGCATGTTTGCCATTGTTTATAGGCAACAAATAAAGAGTCAATAGACAAGGAGAGATTGAAAATTACAGAAACAGGATAATTGTCCAGTCAAGCTGCTAGAGGAGATGGGAGTAGATGTGATCAAGGCAAAAGTGGAGGAGTTGGCCTTGGTGAAAAGCAAATATACCACCTCATCAGAAAAAAGAGGAAAGTATGGAGGATGTTGCAAAAGGGTTTTGAAAGGCAATGATTCTAAATTGAGAAGAAAGGACAGAAAGTGGCATGAGAGAATGAAGGAGAGAAGAAAAGGTTGGAGCTGTCACTGAAAGAATTGTCTAACTTCAGCGAGGAATTATTGAAATTAAAATATACACATTTGAGTCAGCATAGATGTGTGATTTGTTGTAGCATGATCAATAGTATGAGCATTAAAGTGCAGAGAGGGAAAATGTTGAGGGTAACCCAGGTTATCCCCCATAGTTTTGTTATACCTAAAGATTTGACTAACTTGCCAACTACATATATATATATATATTGAGTAATACAGGGTCAAGAAAAGATCATTTGGGCAATCTACTCCAAGTTGTCATTGACCCACTAATGACTAATCTTTAAATTCTCTTATTTAGCTGGTTCTGAATCAACCTAACTGTCCTATCTTTTATCTAATATCTCTTCATCAGGAAAACAAGGACACTAAGATAGCCCGTATTGAATTCA
>CM053599.1:63741891-63756410 GCA_028646575.1 Pseudocheirus occidentalis
TTTTTTTATACAAAATAAGCAAAATGTCTTTGAACAATCTTGACTTTTCTCTTTTATATATTATTAATATTTCAGTCTATATAAAGAGAAGTAATATAGTGTAGTGGATAGAATAGGCTTAGGAGTGAAAAAAAAAACTGAAGGTTTCTTTCTACCTGGATCATATAGTAATTGTGTGACAGCTGTTATGGACAAATCACTTAACTTTTTAGTGCTTCAGCCAACTCCCTAAGATTATAAGTCACATAGGAGTTGCTGCTTTGCATTGGTGGAAAGTTTCCCTATCAGGCATTACTTATGCAAACCATCAGTCCAGAGGAAAAACAGAACAAAACCAAAACCAATCCCTAAACATGGTTTTATTAATTAGTTGATTTTTCTATTAACCCAAACATAGCAAAAAGCATCATTTTCTTTTCCTACATGTTTGTCTTTAGTCTTAGTTCCTTAATGACTTTTAATTGCTACTTTTATGATACAATGCCATTATTTTGTATTTTTTTCTATGACATATTTGCTTCAGTCTTCTCT
Organism: Pseudocheirus occidentalis; assembly: GCA_028646575.1. Classification (NCBI taxonomy): domain Eukaryota; kingdom Metazoa; phylum Chordata; class Mammalia; order Diprotodontia; family Pseudocheiridae; genus Pseudocheirus; species Pseudocheirus occidentalis. The sequence goes on from CM053599.1 coordinate 63,742,423, forward strand.
GATGCCTATTTCAAAGGTTAGTTGTTGCTGAATTCCTTAGGAATTCACTTCGGTCCTATAGGCATTTCCCCTCTATAATACCCCATTGTTTTCCAATCATTTCAGTTATATTTGACCCTTTGTGACCCTTTTTGGGATTTTCTTGGCACAAATACTGGAGTGGTTTTTATTGCCTTCTCCAGCTCATTTTACAGATGAGGAAACTGAGGCAAACAGGGTTCAGTGACTTGCTCAGAGTCACACAGTTAATAAGTGTCTAAAGCTAGTTTTGAGCTCAGGAAGAAGAATCTCTCTGATTCCAAACCTGGCACTCTATCTACTGTGTCACCTAATTCCACTTATTATACCTTAATAGTATGCTCTCCTGGGAAAATTATGGAAAAAGGGAATTATCCTCCAACCAATTCTCTACTTCTTTCTTACAGATGATTTGGAATCAATTATAGATCAAATTCTAATACAATAATCTGTTACCTACTTTTCCCTGTTTTAGGAGGATTTATTTTAAAATAATTTTTTAAAAAGGAAATCACATTGCTAGTCTGTTAAATTGACATCTAGCCTCCTTGTATTGAATTAGCAAGTAAAAAGGAGTGCTGTTAGCCCAACAGGAGAAAGAGGGAGGTATCATGGAAATCTTTTTATCCCTATCCTATTCTCCAAGCTCTTGGCTATGTGCTGGTCTGTGTGTCTGGGAGTCTAGGAAGGATTTCTGGCTTGGAGATTTTTGGAATTTGGGGGGTTATAGAAAGAGATATAGAGAGCTGAAGGTTAATTTCTAGCAAAGACAAAAGTGGACATAGAAGTCTAGAACTTGAAGGAACCTTGGCATTCTAATCCAATCACTTCATTTTCCCAGTAAGAAAACTGAGACTGAAGGAAGTTGGTTGAGTGAGTTACCCATGCTCATACAGTTAACCAATACAAATATGACACTGAAAACAAAGTTCCCTGATCCTCAGGCCAGTGTTTTTCAGGGTACCATGATGCAGCTTAGTCATAACTCCTCTCCTTTTTTCTGTATTCAAGACAAACAACACACAATGGGGAAGTTTCTTTTTGGCAAGTTACTGTTATGTGGGCAGAATCTTGGAATAATGATTTCACAGAACACTTGCAAGTAGATTTACAGGCCACTCTAACCATGAAACTCCAGGGCATGAGAATAACTTTATTCTACAGAGTGTTTCTTTGAAATGGCATTCATTATAACAGTATTTTACCTGCCTCACCATCCTGAACATATAAATATAGCATTAACTACAGGACTGACTGGTGCCCTGAAGGGTGAAAATTACTGAGAAATAGGTGTTTGAAAGTCATTCATTCTCCTTTCATGCAACAAACTTTTAAATAACAATTTAGAAATTTTAACACTGTTTCAACCTCTGGTAACTCATTCAGTTTCCAAAAGATGGCTCTGATTGCACTTACACTCAAATCTCCTATCCTTCCACAGTCCCTGAGGATGCTATCAACCCATTGGTAGTCAATGGAAACCCAAAGCCACTTCAAAACTCATCTAAAAATCTAGGACCATCTGGGTATCACTATAAAATTCTGCAAGAGCCCTAAAGTGAGGGATCTCTTGCACTTTGGTTAAAAATAGCATTCAGATGAACATTTCAAATACAGAACTATGATTTATGAGCTCCAACATTTCTAATAGCACATGGCTATTCCCATTACCAAAATGTAATGCAGATTCATCTTCTTGGAACCAATTGTAATAGTTGCTGTAGGCAGGAACAACTTCCAGGAACACAGTAGACAGTCTCATAAATCGACTTTAGTTCTTTTATATTCCCAATCCTGATGTTTGAACAAAAGGCCCCTTGTACAAATAAACCAAAGTTATGTTCAGAATTCATACAGTTACTGAAAGGAAGAGGTAGCTCATGAAATAGTAAAGATATGTGTGTGTGTGTGTGTTTCTTTGAACTTTCTTTGGTCTTTGTGAACAATACTCACTCATCATTAACTAGCCATGTCCATATACTCTCTTCCTCCACCCTCCCACTTGCATTTCCATCCTTTCACTCTCCTACTCCTCCCCACCCCCCACAAACAAAATCTTAATTGTTTATAGCTAAAGGGCAAGATGATTGGGACAGATTTCATTTTAAGTTGTTAAGATGAGATTGAGGGAGAGTGGCGTGTTGTATTTGAGATCTCAACCTTTTTATGTCGTGGACCCCTTTAGCAGTCTGGTAAAAACTAGAGGCCCCTTCTCTGAATAATTTTTTGTTTAATATAATATACAGGGTTACAAAAGACACAAAATTATATAGAAAGTTATAAAAAATTAAAAAAAAGTTTTTTGAAGCACAGACCTGAAGTCAAGGAACCCAACAACATTCAGATGGAAATGTCCATTAAGTAAATTTTCATTTCAAAAATTTCATTTTGAAAATCAATTTGGAATTTATATAACAAAAGTTATGAAAATGTTCTTTTCTTCTCACTAACAATACCAGTAGTAGAATGTGTACCTTAAGGAGATTATTGTCAGGAAGAAACAGCCTCTATTCATAGCACTGTATTGATAATGACAAAAATCTGGAAATAAGTTATATTCCCAGTGATTAGAAAATGACTGTATAAATCATATTATACAAAGGTATAATAGAACAATGCATTGAGACAGTATTTTCTAACCTGACCTTTTAGCAGAGCAGTTCACTTCTCTCATTGAGTAGTTTTAGGAACCTAGACCAAAATTTTTTCATCAAGCCATATTTTGTTTATTTCTGTGGGCCAGCTGCTACTAGGGTGAGGAAGAGTAAACATGAGATCAGTGAATCTCCAGCAGAAATGAGCTTTTCTACATGAATGTCTTTTAATTCAGATCTCCTTTCTCACCTGCTTTGTAAACAGTTGGATAAATGCTCCAAGATGAATGGTTAGTTTTTTCCATCAGGAGGTTGCCACCTGCCTTTTCTCCTGAGAATGAGGCATAGGGAAGGCTGTTCAAAGGGAAAGAAATCTGATGTTGTGTTGTTAACCCATCTGGTGGGAAATGCCTTCTGGTGAGAATGACGGAGCTCATAAGGAAACTAGGGCAGTTGAAGAATGAAATCCTTTCTCGGAAGGGCAAGAGCTGTAGTGTCTTCATGCCACCTCCTTTGGATGGGGCAGAAGTATGCAGCAGGTGGCAGCTGATGAAGAGTTTGCTTCTTGGTGGATAATATAGATGGCAAGCGTGCCCTGATGTGCTTCTTTCAGAAATATAAAAAAGATTTTCCCACTCGTTATTCTGAAGCTTCTCAGACCAGGCAGGTCAAGCACATTGTCACATTCACCCAGAGTTTACTGAAGATGCCATGGTAAACAATGAAATGCCAAAGCGATTTACCCTTTCTGGTTATTCCTATCCGTTGGTAAAAGCAATGCTAGTGTTAGAAGAACTGGAGTCTTCTCTGTCTCTGGAGTCAGAGGAACTAGGTTCAAATCCTACTTTGGATGCTTAGTGGTTGTATGATCCTAACTTCCTTATAATTTTTATCTAGTTTTCTGAGGTCAAGGAGATTCCAGGTGGGAACCCTTCAAATATTTGAGTAGAGCACATATTTTTTCCAACCCCCAATGTCTCTTATTCTTCAGATTAAATATCCCTAGTACTTATGATAATAATAATAATCATAATGAAAAGTGCTTTCCAAACCTTAATAGTAACCATTATCATTGATGTCTATTATCAATAGAATTTATTAAGAGTTGTAAAACAGTTTACATAGGTTATCTTATTTGATTCTTATAACACCTCTGCCACTCAGATGCTGTTTGCATCTCAGTATTATTGGTGAGGAAACTGAGGATGGGTGTGGCAGGTAAAAGATGCAAAGATAAAATCTTGAGCTTCCAAGTGTATTGATTTATAAAGTAAAGCATGCCAAATGCTTAACAAGTTGGGACCAGGCCCCTTCCTCAGCTTAAGACTGGACTCTGAATGTATGGAGAGACAGATTTTTATACATTAAAAACAATCAAATAAGGCCAGCTAATTAAAAGGGAACAATTAACCATTAGGTTAATATTAGGTAATTTGGTTTCTAATTAGGGGAAAGATTAGGGTCTTTTCATATTGTTAGGGGAAAAGGAACAAGTGTAATTCCCTATAACCAGAAAAAGAGGTGTTCCAGTCCTAACAGGCCCCAGGACAGTCCCTGTCCATCTCTCCAAGTGTATATGAACAATTAAAAGAACATGGAAACAATAACTGATCGATCCATTTGGAGCCATTTTTCAGAAAAAAGTACAGGATGCTTGAGTTGTACAGTTGTGAGAAAACTCCTTGCACTGATCTTTGGGTCTGACTGCATTTCTGGTCACATAATCCAGGTTCTTAGTTAAGGTTCTCTAAATAGCAGGGAGAGATAGTCCAGCTTCCGGTCAAGCAGGGCTAGGTTCAAACAATACAATAAGGCTTTCTCCCAGTTCCCAGAATTGAATAAATTTTCTCACAAGATAGAATTTGGACTAGACCTATAATTGAACAGAAATGGAACTGAGCTAGATCCAGAGTTGAATCATGGGATGGAGTCAGTGTGGTGTACTCAATTCCCACAATTAACCAATTGCTGTCCTAATTTCCACATGGGAGAAGCTGACTTGTCCAGAATCACTTAGCTAGTAATTGTCTGAGGCAGGATTTGTATTATCTTTCCACCACCAAGTCTAGCTCTGCACTGCTTCTCCATATTAACTTCAGTATATTAGTATGGCATTAACTCTAGCATATTAATGTCCTTCCAAACGTGTAGTACACAGAATTAATATCACATTCCAATCACTGTCTTATCACTGTCCTCATTTCAGCAAAAGCTTAACTTTTCTGAAACTTACCCAAACTTTTACTAATGAGTATAAACAGACCTGGTCTATCTCTCCAGGTAAAAAAAAAATCACATGACAAAAGGGAAATTTGTTACTTTTCCACTAGGAGTAATCAACTATTAATTAAGTCTAGAAGAAAAAATCTGAACTCTGGAGTTCATTACAGCAATTTTCACCTTTCTTTTACTGTTCTGAATCCAAAGAGAATACATCCTTATGTAACTTTTGCTTCTCAATAGGAGTTTAAGAAAGAAGGTCCCTTCAATTTTGGAGTAACTAATAGTGGCCCGGCAATTAGAGCTCATAATACCTTTAAAAATATATATATATATATATATATATATAGTAGAAGTAATAGGAATAAACTTTCAATCTTCTTATGATGTTCCCATTTATTTGCATTGGTAGGGGTCTTGGGGAATAATCCAGTCTAATCTTTTCACCGTATTGATAAGGAAACTGAGGGTCTGATAAGTTAAGTGATTTGCCCAAGGCCATATAAGTAACAAGCAGCAGAGTTGGGTTTAAATTCAAGTTTTCTGACTCCAAGTTCAGTGTTCTTTCCACTAAGCTGTCTTAGAACTTTATACTTGTTAGCACATCGAGAAAGGTAGTGCAGTAGACCTGTTAAATGCTAACAAGCATTTGTTAAATACTTATTATTGTGTTTCATATATCATGACATATGCTATTATGTGTCAGTTACTGAGGCATAAGGGAACTATGTATTTCCATTTTTGTCAGTAGAGTACCCTAGAAGTTTCACTCACACTGAGATTTCTTGAAACTAGCACTTTAAATGGAAGAGGTAAGGTAACCTACAACCCAAATATAAGAAGTCATATCATTTTAAAAAAAGATGAGAATAGGAGATGATCTTCAAATATATACTAGGTAAACTTCTTAAGGAAAAAAAGGGGTAGGGGCAGTAAAAAAGATAAAATAGATAATTTCAGTTACATAAAATTAAAAAGCTTTTTTCATGAGCAATACAGCTAGCATAAAAAGAGAAGTCATGGAGGGGGACAAATGCTTTCCATTAAACATATCTGATAAAAGTTTGATTTCTATGATATATAGAAAATGAACACAAATATATAACATTCAGGTCCATTTTGCAATATGTAAGTATGCTAAGGATATAAACAGATTTCAAAAAAAGAAATGCAAAATGCTGATACAAGGAAAAGTGTCTAAATAATTAATAATAGAAGAAGAGCAAATTAAAGAAGCCCTGAGATTTCATTTCACACCAACCAAATTGGATAAGGTAGCAAAAACCTAAAACTACATACCAGAGGGACCATAGGAAGTTAGGCATAATATCATTGAGATGTGAATTGGTCCTACCATTCTGGAAAACAATTGGGAATCATGGGGAAAGAAAATCAATATACTGTTCATAGCCAGTGATCTTACTGTTATGAACATATTCCAAAGAACCCAAAGACAAAGAAAAAGATCTTACTTATACCAAAACATGTAGGGTAGCACTTTTTATGCTAGCTCAAAACCGGAAGCAAATTGTATGCCCATCAACTGAGGAATGGTTGCATAAATTATAGTGTATGTATGTAATGTATGAGAAATTCAGAAAAATAGAGGAAGACTCATATGAGATAATGCAGAGCAAAGAAAGCAGAAATAGAACACACACATGCATATATACACACACACATATATATGTAGCTAATGATAACATAAATAAGTGTCTAGATTAATATTAAGTACAATAATAAATAATAATTCCAGAGGACAGATGAATAAACCATGATTCCATTCTCAGTAGAGAAAATAGCAATATTGATGTTGAATATGACATATATTCATCAGTGTGGTTGCTGTATTTGTTGACTTTCCTTGACTATTTTCCTTTGTCATAAGGGAGAATTCTGGAGTGGTGCAAGGATATATTGAGAGATGGTTATAAAGGGGAAAAAAAGACATCAATAAAACAAATGACAAAAAGGAGGCAAGATATCCATTTCTAGTGTTAACCTTTATATCAGTCCCTTATAATGGTTGCAAAGCAAGAGTGTCAAGAGAGAAATTCAGCACAGTCTTTATAGGATGAAAACAATGTAATAGGAGTTTCAAGAATCCATTTATATTCAGTGTGAAGTCTTGCATTCTCCTTGGATATGCTTCTTACTGGGAAAACAGGGTATATTATATCTGTTTATTTATGGGTATCTCATTCAGTCACATTAGAATGCTTCAACGTCAAGCACAGTTGGCACCCACGTGAAGGACTAGGTTCTGAAGATTTTAAGCTTTTGGACAGAAGAGGATATATAACTGACCGGTGCTTTCTGAAGCAGTTCATCTTATTATAAAGAACATGGAATTAAGAGTTAAAGGGTTCAAAATGTGTTTCACTCTTGCTAAGTGTGTGACTAAGGAAAAGCCACTTAACCTCTCTAAGATTTAATTTTCTCAACTACAAAATGGAGGTAATGCCAATGGCAGAGTTGGTTAAATGACTTGCCTACATAAAACTACTGTCAGAGACAATACTTGAACTCATATTTTCTTGACTTGAGGTCCCATTTGCTGTAAGGACCAAATGAGATATTACATGTAAAGTGCTTTTATAAATGTCAAATATTGTCATATTAGACTATGAATGTTTTCTTTGGACAGAGATATTAAGTAGTTAATCACGGGAATGTTGTCAATATATTTATATGGATTTCAGCCAAAGTTTCAATGAAGTTTCTTGTGGCATTCTTGATAAGATGGATTGGTGTGGGCAAGATAAGAGTATGGATGGTTAGTTGGATACTGGACTGATTGAATCACTAGACCCTAAGAGTAATTAATCATTAATGGATAGATAGAAAACTGTAACACACAGCTCCCGGGATCTTTCCTAGGTCCTGCGCATCTAAACATTCATACCAATGACTTGGAAACAGGTATAAAGTTATACTGGTAAATTAGAGGAATTTGTTGATATAGGTTACCTAGATTCTGCAAAGCACTTGGCAATGACGTGGACAACATACACAGATAGTTCATTAGGAGCTTTTTTAAAACCTAAAACTACATAAAAAAATTTGGAACAGTCTGTTTGTATAGCACTTTGCAAACCATAAAGAGATACATAAATGTCAGCTAATTGGGTAGGCAGGGTAAGCTAGAAGACTCAGTGGTGAGAGCACCTGGTTTGAAGTCCAGAAGACCTGAATTAAAATCTGGCCCAAGACATTCACTAGTTGTGGGACCTGGGGCAAGTGACTTAACCTCTATTTGCCTAGGAGGCAGCTGGATGACTCAGGGCATAGAGTGGTGGGCCTGGAATCAGGAAGATCTGAGTTCAAATCTAACCTCAGATCTGCTGTGTGATCCAGGGTGAATCATTTAATCCTGTAATTTTTAAATGATATGACTTCTAGAGAAGAAAGTAACAAATCACTCCAGTATCTTTGCCAAGAAAACCCATGAACCATACTGCCACACAGAGCTGGACACAGACTGAATGATTGAACAACAACCAAAAGAATTTGGGTAGATAGAAAAAAAGCTAGCATTTATAGAGGGAAATTGAGCTATTCAATCCTGCTTGGCTTTTGTTTTCTAACTGATTGAATGATTACTCCCAAAGAGTACTTATTAATAAGTCAAGGTCAAGTTGGACCAAAATCCCTAGTTGAATGCTCCAAGGATGTGTCATTGTTCCTGTGCTGTTTGATATTGATCAGTAACTCATATAACAGCATGAATGACATTTTTATTAGATTTTCAGAATCCATAAAACTGGAAGGCAACCCTAACACACTGGATGCCAGAATTGCAATCCAAAAAGATCCAGATAGCCTAGAACCTTGTTCCAAATCTTTTGGGATGAAATCTAATGGAAACGAATGCCAAGTTCTACAGTTGGAGTCCAAACATTAGCTTCATGATTACAAGATGAAGGAAGCCTAGCTAAACAACAATTCATTTGAAAAGGACCTAGTGATTTTAGCATCTAGTAAATTTCATGTGTCAACAGTATGATGCTGCAGCTCAAAAAGCTAACACAGTGATGACTTGAATTAAAACAGGAATAGAGTACAGAATGAAGGAGGAAATATTTCTTCTTAATTCTACTATAATCAAAACACATAGAAAATTTTGTTAAGGTCTGGACACGCATTTTAGGAGAATATTTAAAAATTATAACGTATCCGGAAGGCAACCTAATGAAAGTCCTTGAAACCATGCTTTATGAGTATTAGTTGAAGGAATTAGGGGATGTTTAGTTTAGAGGAAAGAAGATTTAGAGGGGAAAATAGTTGTTTTCAATATTTTTTCTTGAAGTTTTATTGAGATTTTTTGTTTTCACATCAGCCATTTTGGGATATGTCTGCTCTCCATCCTCCAATCGGTAAGCCATCCCATGTAACAAAGAAAAGCAGTTAAGCAAAGCCATTACAGCTACATCTTCTAACATTTTATGCAACATTCATACCCACAGCACCCAGGAAAGAAGAGAAAGGCATTTATGGCTTGTTCGATTTCACTTGATAAGACCAAATTGTTTAAGCTACTTATTTTTTTGTGTATTTTATATTTTGGAGGGTAATTACATTTTTTGTTAAACTGTAACATCTCAATTTGATTGAAACCCTACAAATCCTTATCTGCATTCATTTAGCCACCACTCTGCTTAGCTGCCAATCTCTTGTCTCTCTCTCTTCAGCAATTCAGTAAGGCAGATACCTTTTCCTCAGGGAAGAGAGATCCAAGGCTTATTACCTTTGCCAATAACAAAAATATTTCAGAGCCTGATGGCAAAACTATTGCCACTGGCATCTTTTACATGGACAACATCAAAAGAGCCAGGATGTTTCTCCCTGGTTTGTGATCACACCAATTTGACCCAAGTTAGCTCCACAGGTTGCCATACATAGGTTACCAGTGTCAAACTTGATAAAATCAGTGATCTTGCCAGCTTCTAAATGAATCTGCAGTGTGTCATTCACTTTGATAAGAGGATCTGGGTAACAGATAGTATGGGCATCATGGGTCACCAGATATGGCATACCTTTTGCACCCACAAAAATTTTCCTCACTTTGCACAATTTATATTTAGCCTCCTCAGCTGTAATATGATGAATGCCAAGGCATCCCTTTGTGTCATAAACCAGATGGAAATGTTCACCTCTCTTCTCAATGCTAATAACATTCATAAAGCCAGCAAAGTATGTAATATCAGTGAGGACCTTGCCATCAATCTTGATGAATCTCTGCATGCAGATCTTCTTTACTTCAGCTCCAGTCAGGGCATACTTAAGTTTGTTTCTTAGGAAGATGATGAGCGGGAGACACTCCCTTAGTTTGTGGGGACCTGTCGATGGTCTGGTCTGTTAACTTATCCAGCATCCAATGCTTCGGAGCTGCTACATGCTTCAAATGTTTCTTGGGACCACCAGCCATGGTTACACTGAACCTGAGATAAAATGGGAAATTTACTCAGCTGTAGGATCAGAGGCTCTGTCTACTTATATGCTGTGTGCATTTGGCCAAGTCGCTGTACCCTTCTGGGCCTCACCGTTTTTACCAGCAGCACAACTAGCTGGTCCCAAGGCCACATGACAAAAGGTCATGTGCCCCTGTTTTCAATATTTGAAGGGTTAGCATATGGAAGAGGTATTATGTTCATTCTGTTGGGCAGCAGAGAATATAACTAGGAAAGCTGAGAAGAGACAGTTTTAGGCTTGATGTAGGAAAATTCTTTCCAAAAAATAATAATCATTCCAGAATGTGCTGGGCTATCATGAGAAGCAGTATATGTCTTGTAGACTAGAGGTCTTCTAGTATAAGCTTAGATGACCTATTGAGCATGCTAACAACACTGTTTTTGATCAGATATTGGATTATTATACTCTCTATATGGTTTAGCTGTAGACATGAATTAAATCCCAAATACACATTTTGCAGCTACTCAATTGGAGTATTCTGGTAGCTGTAGGAGAAATTATAATGACAAATATGTTCCTGCCTTCATGGATATGACAGCTTAGTAGTCATACAACTTATATACACAAATAACTACAGTATTATATTGGGATATGATGTATGGATGATAAAGGCTAAAATTCCTATGTGTTGTCTGAAAAAGTGGACAATGATTGATGACTAGTAGAAAGGAAGAAAGGGCTCATAGAAAACTTCCTAGAAACATTAGCATTTGATCTGGGACATGAAGGAACTCCATCTATGCAAGACAATTATATGTTCATCTTTGGGAACATCTGTTCCTGAACCACTACCACATTTTGAAATATCTTTTCTTTGACTTCTAACAGGAAACCACTCAGTTGAAATCGCCAGTGTGCTCCCATCTCAGTAAGCAAATGTTCTTTGTTACTGCGTAATTACAGTACATAGTAATGACATGTAGTGTAATGTATCACCGTGCACCAGCAGATTCCCAAAAGAATCCTACTGTGAACCGCTTTTAAGGTTTGGATTACACCGTATAGTGAACACTCTGTTTATTCCATTACAAATCAAGGTACAGTATTCACAATATATCACAATATAATATTCACAACATTACATCTTATCACAGAAAGTCACAATATAGTGTTCATAACAGCTTAACATTAGAATGGCCATACAGTTTTCCCTACAGTGGCTACAATATTTAGAACAAAGAACAAAAGAATAATCATCTGGTTTCCCTAAGGGAACCTAAAAGAAATGAGGAGTCACTTAACCATTCAGTCAATTCACAATAATCAAACTTCCACTCATGGTGCAACCATTAACTTAATAAGTCACAATACAATAATCAAACTTCCACTCATGGGGCAACCATTAACTTAATCAGTCACTAATCCAGATTCACAATTACTAAATATCATTAATCACTACTACAGTCATTAGAAAACCACACAAACCCTCCACCCCTTAGTGTCCAGCAAACCTCAATTTTGTCCAAGGGGAGGCATTTTCTTCATCTTGACTCTGTGTGATCTCTCTGATTCCCTGTATCCCCTTTCATAGTCCCAGCTCCCTCTTGAATTCACCAGTCACCTGGATTCAGAAGCAGACAGCTGCCAGGTCCTTGTCCAGTCCTCAGGGCAGTCCCTGGCACACATTGAAGTTCACAGGGTCCAGCACATCTCAAACCCTTCACCACTTCTCTTGCCTGGAACTCAAGGATCAGGCAGGCCATGAACAAACAAAGTCTTATCCTGGTCATGCTTCTCTCTCTCAAGAAAACTCCAACTCACTTCTTCAGTCCAGTAGTCCAGCCCCCAGATGCTGAGACAATCCTGCTCCCTCCAACATGCAAATTCCAATTCTGTCTCTTTGTCTCTGGAATTCTTGCTTATATACACACACTGGCCTCTTGTCTCATCTAATCCCCTTCTTCCAAGTCAACAGGGGAGTTCACGCCTTCTCAACAGTGGACAGGGCTCACACCTTCTATACTTAGCCCTAAGTTGATTAGTGCTAAGTATCTGCTAAACTGATTACTGTTACAGATAATCTGAAGGCTAGCAATGTTTTAGTTCATGAATTGTTAGGTATGTTGCATTGAGGCACACCACCAACTAATGATTCAAAACCAACATGCATAATACTATAAGCCCAAGATACTCCATCAAAATAACTTGAAAAATGGAAACAAGCCTTTAGGGTACCCTATGATTTGGAGAAATAATTCTGACCTGTAAGTATTTGGGAGGTGAAAAAGAATTGTTTGTAGGATAGCAGAAAGAATTCTGTACTTGGAATCAGGAGATGCCTGGGTTTGTATCCCACCTCTGACATTTAGCTAGCTACATGGCCATAAACTAGGCACTTCTTCACAAGATATATGTTTCTTAGAAATGGTTTAGTAAGCACCTATTACACGGAATGTTGATATTGGATGACACTAAAATGTTATAAATATTTCTTTCAAAACATATTTCAGGCTTTGCCCAGATTTTCATAATATCTTACAGATTTATTCACTTTTTATGATTTTCAAGCTAGAAACCACTTGGCCCACCTATAAACCAACTCTGGTAAACTGAGAATAAAGTATCTATCTAATGATGGGCTTTTCTTTTTATCTCACAACATGAACTTTAAAAAGAAAGCCACTAAAAGAAATCATTCATAGAACTATAAAATGAAGTACATTATAAATGGTATGATAAATGTAAATATCAGTAAAGAAAACAATTTTTGAAAGTCATTAAGAAGAGATAGAAACTGGTTGATTAGAAACTGGTAGATAGAAATGGAGCTTAAAAAGGGCATGCACAAAACTATTGTTCCTGACTCTAGTCAACCACATGTACTAGTTCAATGTCTAGGCCCTTTCAAGATGAGTCTCTGGGTTGTTGTGGCTATGTGTGACTCAATTCTCAAGGACTTCTGCTTGGAGATTACAGAAGAATATCCTTGTTGGCCATTGAACATGAAGAGCTGGTGACTCAGTTTAGAGGAGTGACTGCCCCTGGCTTTCTTCGCCTCTCCTTTCCACTTTCTTCTTTTCTCTCTTCTCTTGATTGTGAAGCCTATCAGTATCCTTCCTGCCTCATGCATGTCAGCTAGAGCAAAGAGGACTCAACTAAGTGGTTTTGAGTCATTAGTTGGTGATGTTCCTCAAAGCAACATACCTAACAATTCATGAACCACAACATTGTTAACCTTCAGACTATCATGTCATTTCTATGTACTGTCATTGAACAAAGAGATGGGACCACACTAGTGATTTCAACTGAATGGTGTCCTATTAGAAGTCATGGAAAGGACATTTCAAAACAAGATGCTGCTTAAGGAATAGATGTTAACCCAAAGATGAGCCTAAGCGAACACCCCAACTGCCTGTCCTGCTTTGTGTTTCATTTCCTAATTACATGACTAACCACTAATCTCAAAATGGAAGTGTCTAGACTTAGAGTTGATTTTGTGACTTCAAGATGTTTAGGTGTCCTTGGAACCATCAAATGGAACTATCAAAAGGAGTTTCTACAATGAAAAAGATAAAAATAAATAAGAGGCAGGAACAAGCCCTGGCCTGACTGGCTGTAATGTTAATGAAATCAGAAGATCTTCCATGCCCCTTTCTATTGGCACCTACTAAAGGCACTTAGCACCTCAAAGGCTTAGCTCCTTACTTCCAGTGAGGCCTGGCCCCAGGGTGGTCAGGAGAAGCC
>CM053599.1:63756910-63779794 GCA_028646575.1 Pseudocheirus occidentalis
GTTTCTGAATAAAGACCTTGGTTCTTCCTTCCATGTGGAGAGTTTGCTATATTTTATGATCCAAAACTACACCAACATATTCATAACCATCATGGGTGTTGTGAATATCTCATTATTGATACACTGGCCAATAGACATAGACGTTGAGAGGACAGTGTAGAGCTGAAGTAAAATGTAACAATACCATCAACTGCTTTATGTTTGGATGAGGTTTAAGTCTCAACATCCCAACAGAATGTGATTATAGTTAGCACTATGAATTATTTACTTAAATGAAGTGACCATTTCCTGTTAAGTAAGTACTTCCTTTATATATAAAATAACCCATATCCATTCCTTATTATACATTAAATATCTTCCTCCTCCCCCCACTATTGGGGGATCATAGACAAGATCCAAAACCGAATTCTTAAACAAACTTTCTTCATGGCATCAGAGGTTATAGTGGTACTAATTAGGTTAAGATCGTATCTAGTGTAGTGTGCCCTCCTCTGGACACCCTCCAGCTAACTGTGTACTTCTTAAGCTCTGGCACCAAAGAAGGACCATCTATCTCTTGTTTAAAGACCGGCCAAGCTAAATGGGAAGAGATTCATTGCCAAATTGACTGTAAAGAGATCAATTTTTCATAAACATCCATTCTCAAAGACTATCTGCCTAGTTTTAGAAAGAGAACAGTGAAGAGAGTATTCACATCAAGGAAATCACAAATCCTTGATTTATGAATATGCAAATATCACTATAGCAATATGTATCACAGAGAAAAACATCAGGCATACTGGACCTGTATTTTGGACTGAATTTGACAAAGGATCCCTTGTTAGCCTTATGGAGATGATCAACAAATGTAGTCTGAGTGATAGGGCATTCAGATGGATGCCTAGATGATTGAGTAGCAGTTCTTGAAGAGTATAAATTAAAGGGACTATGCTAACATGGAGGGAAATCTCTAGTTGTATGCCTCAGGCTCCTTCTGTTGTTTGTCTCCTCTCCTTTTCAACGTTTTTATTAATAAAGACATAAAAGGCATACTTATCAGATTTACATCTGACACAG
The DNA here is from genome assembly GCA_028646575.1 of Pseudocheirus occidentalis. Lineage (NCBI taxonomy): Eukaryota > Metazoa > Chordata > Mammalia > Diprotodontia > Pseudocheiridae > Pseudocheirus > Pseudocheirus occidentalis. The sequence goes on from CM053599.1 coordinate 63,757,967, forward strand.
AACTGGGAGGAATAGCTAATACTTTGCATGATAGAATCAGAATCCAAAAAGGTTTCAAGAGATTGGAAAAATAGGAGGTAAGTAACAAGGTATAATTTAATAAGAAGAAATTTATACTCCTGCTTAGTTACTTGGATTCCTATTAAATTTCATCTTCTTAGTTTCAGCCTTCATTGTCCAAAAAATCAATTACAGATTCAGAAAGACCTGGAGAAGCAGTGGTTCATGTGAGAAAAAAAAAGACCTTAGTGTTCCAGTTGACTGCAAACTCAGTGGGAATCAACAGTGTGAGATGGCCACTAAAACCTCTGTAGCCTGGGAGAATCTTGCAACTTTAGCAGTTTATGTGATTCCTCAGGGCCCAGAGAAATGATTCTCAGGAGGTGGCTTGGAGGAGCAACTTCTGGGGACCTCCCTCTCCCTAACCCCTTGAGACACTCCTTTTGTGACAAAATCTGGATACTATAAATGCATCAAAGAAGTATACTCCATGTTTGATATTCCTTTTTCTCCTTTGGATTTTCAACTATCATCATTAAGTTGGGACCTAATTGAATATTCATTAACAGCCAACATGCCATAACCAGTCATCCAGAATCAGCTAGGGTCAAACAGGTTGTCAAATCTTGTTTGCCAGCGGACTAGTGATCGGGGGAAAACCCTTCTTCTCCCAGAACCTCAGACATCAGAACCTCAGACATCAGGGTGAACAAACTTCCCCGTCATTTTAGATTGAGGTGTGTGTGTGTGTGTGTGTGTGTGTGTGTGTGTGTGTGTGCATGTGTGTGCGCATGTATGAGAGAGAGAGAGAGAGAGAGAGAGAGAGAGAGAGAGAGAGAGAGAGAGAGAGAAAGAGAAAGTTTGTGTATCTATACACTTGGGAAATTTTCTGTACCACCAAAGAGCCAGGAGAGAAGCCAGTAGGATTGGGAAAGATATTTAGTGATGACTAACTCTGTTCAGATGGAGGAATATTTTGTGTGTTTTCTTTCTATGTATAATAAACTACAATGATCATCTCCCCAAAGGATAGGAGCTTAGAGCCAATATATGTCTTTTGGATTCCAAATTTTAACATTTTATCAATGTTTCATTCCCTACAATGATTGCAGAAAACAAAGGGATCAAAAGCCCTTTCATTTAAACTCTCTGGGCCTCATTTTTCTATCTATTGTATTAGGAGATTACACAGCGTCAAAGTTATGTGCAGCAATGGAATGCGAATGAACCAAAAAAATGTTATAAGAACCAGAGACAACCTGTTGGGAATATAACAAAAAAAACCTGAAAGACAAAAAGTACAAGAAATAAAAACTAACTTTCAAATAGGCAAACTAACTGTGAGACAGATGGGGAAAAATGAGGGAAAAATTTAATTCACAACAAATTAAACAAATATTATATAATAAAGAAAAACAAAAGTACTCAATGAAAAAAATTCTATGAACTGTCCCTAGATCACAGAAAAACAAGAAAAATCTCCAAAATGTTTCAAAGGAGAAAGGAAACATAAAAAGAAATTAAGAAAGAAATCTCAGAAATCAGAGTCCTCAAATCAGAGTTAAAAATTATATAAAATTAAAAATATAAAATGCTTGATGGAGAATATTTCCAAAGAGGCTCTGTTTAAAAAATGTATATGAATTTGGAACTCAAAGATACAAAAGTTAAAGAAAATTTAGCAGAAGCAGAGCAAAAATCATGTTGAAAGAACATTTGAATTCTATTCAAATCAAAGTGGCTTATATTTTTAAAAAAATACACAAAAGATAAATTAAAGATGTGAGGTACTCTAGAAGAACTTAGATTTTTTTTAAATGAGTGTCATGCTACAAAAGTAACATAAGAAAATGGCCTATAATTTTGAGTAAACACAAGAAAGTAATCCACAGACTGATTCTGGAAAAAGAAATTTCACATTTAAAACTCCAAGACATCTAGTAGTTAAATTTTACAATGAAACAAAAAGTTTTAAAAGTAACATGGAAAAAAAAACCTCTTCAGCAATGAAGTACTAATTTTAATACCTAAAGATTATCCCACAGACGTGAGAAATCAAAGAAAATAATGGAATAATATATTCCAAAATACAACAGAGCTCAAGCCGTAATCCAAAATAACAATTTTAAAGCCTATTCTAATAATCAATGAAACAAAAATATAGACTTTCAACAAAAGGGAGGCATTTGAGGTATCTTTTAAAGAATGAAGAAAAACATTTGATTTTAAAATGCACCAATAAGAAAGCACAAGAGATAAATAAGTAAAATTATCAAGACATCTCTAAGCAACAATTTCCTCATTTGTATAAAGCTACTACAGTATAAAAAAGAAATTTAACTGGGAGGTAAAGAAAGCACAAGGAAAGATTATCAAGGGACAAAAAGGGCGTGATAGGCTATTGACTTAATTGATTAAATTAAATTGTGAAGGGAAGCTATTAAAAACAAAATTTACATATCATAGACTAAATCCCATAAGATATTTGGCATACACCATACGTGCTTCAAAAATTTACAGGTGGGAGAGATCACTGTTGCCTAGTGTACTAGGAGAGGGTATCAAGGAGGAGACAGAATTTGAGAGGTGTTTTAAGCACAGATAGGACTCAAATAAAGAAAGAGCATGGAGGAGGGAATTCTAGCTAACCAAGAAGTTTTAAAAAGAACATTCCTTTTTAGTCTCTCTTAGATACTGGGTGGAATTTGACCTGGTATTTATGGTTTGTATGGAATATCTTGGTTCCCCATATATAGTATTATCAATGCCACAAAAATTATTGATAATAAAATCTCAGATTACAGATACTTCCTATACCTATACAATATTACTTCTTTTTCTTTTAAGAACTAATTTTTCTTTTTTTAAACATCCAAATCCCAGTACAATTATTTGATCTTAACTTATCCTTTTGTCATATCTGTTGTTATTGTTGGGGATCCCTGGTCCTGGTCAATCCTGCTTTATTCTTCTTGAGACTACTATAATTTGTTGTATTGCTTATATGCCAATACTGTGAAACTAAAGCCCAGACAGCAAGAGGAGGATATTTCCTGCACAAAGTTTGTGAGAGGGTATCTCGTTTAGCTGATTAAGATGATCAAAACATATCATACATAAATGAAGGCATCAATAATGTCAGAGTTATGAAGGACTTGAGAGGAAGACTAATCTCATCTCTACTAGAAGAAGAATCCTTTTCACTGTATCCCTAATAAGTGCTAATCTGGCAGTCTCTTCTTGAAGACTTCCATGATGGGAAACCATAACCTTTTGGTACTGACTATTCTGTTTGATTAGCACTGTTAGTAAGATGTGTGTGTGTGTGTGTGTGTGTGTGTGTGTGTTTGTGTGTGTTTAACATCAAGCTAGTAGTTGCCTCTCTCCATCTTTCATCTATCACTACTAGGTCTACCATCTAGGTTAAAACAAAAGACTTTTAATCCCTCTTCTATAGGATAAATTTTCAAACACTTAAAGACGATTATCACGTCCCTTCTCCATCTGGTCTTCTAAAGGCTAAATGTCTCCAGGACTTTCAAGAAATCTTAATTGGGCATGATATTGAGTTCATCCTCCATTTTTGGATGCTATTTTCCAAACTGTCTCCAACTTGATAAAGTCTTCTCTAAAATATTGTAAGAAAGAAACTGGGAGCCTTTCTGGGAAAAGAAATCAACCTTTATTAAGAAAAACAAAGGTTATATTTTGCAGTCTACCCAGTATGATCTGTAACCCCAACTTAGAAGACTCACTGTTATTTATAGTTTTCTTGATTCATGTCTGGTAAGAAAAGAAAAAGGACCAGCTATTGTAGAAATCAGTTCTTTTGGGCAGCTAGGTGGCGCAGTGAATAGAGCACCAGCCCTGGAGTTAGGAGGACCTGAGTTCAAATTGGGCCTCACGCACTCAACACAAAAACTAGCCACGTGACCTTGGGCAAGTGACTTAACCCCAACTGCCCTCCAAAAAGCAAAAAGGAAAAAAAAAAGAAATCAGTTCCTTTTTTACTCAAGAAGGCTCTTGTGAAAAACAGGGTACCTTTTCATCAGAAGCTCAGGGCAAACAACTACACTTTAATATGAAGATGAGTAATATAGTCATACACTTGTAATGATTATATTTACACTCCTTAGGTCAACTAACAGGAATTTCCCTGGGACTACATCATAATTTTAGTTACACAGGCTTCCCCAGGTCTATATCTTTTCCATAAATCACATGGTTCCTTCTTAGCTTATTACAATAATTGTAGCTGATAAATGATTACAGAGCAAAGCATTCAAGTTATTGATTATTGATTTTCCCACTTCATTATTAAGCTCAGAACTTAACATAATTATATAGATGCTATCTGATAAAAATAGAATATAGCAAGATCATCATATTACTCATTCACGTGATAGTCTATATATGTAATCCCTAGAGATATTAGTATCTTGCAATTTAGAACTGGAAGGAACTTTAAAGATTACATTCAATTTCTTAATTTTACATATAGGGAAACTGCTGCAGGCCAAAGAATTTAAGTGATTTGTTCAAAAGTCACATAAATTGAAAGTACCAAAGCTGAGATTCAAGCTTATTATCATCTAACTAAAAATCCAGTGTTCTTTCCTTTATGTCACACTATGGTCATGCCTTTGTTCATTCACTGAACTCCTCCCCTAGATTTATGTCCTGTGCATTTGAGAGGCATAAGTCTTAGGTTTCCTTTTACTGTGGTCCATCTGTGGGCCATATTCTGAGCAATAATCATTTTTCATCCACTTTGTTTATCCATTGCTAATGGCTTAGTCTACTTTTTAAAAAGCAGCTGAATCAATCACTATGTTTGTTCTGAAGCTCAAAACAGGAGCACTCGACTGATAGTACTACATAAGTGATTAAAAAAGCATTGGTAAGCTTGCCTGGGAACTTTGCCACCATCTAGAAAACTATTTATTGAGGAAAATAAATTCCAAATAACATAAACTGGTTTATACATGAACTCTTGGAACAAGATTTGTCATAAGTTGTGTATCACCTGCTTAGCAAATTAAGAACTGGAGCTGGTAACTCTGTCAAATGTTTTTGATGCTTTGAATCCAAAAACCTAGTAATATGAGAATTATTTTAAGTTCTCATTTCTTAAGAAAATGAATTTTGCATTCCAGATAGATGCATCTTACAAAATAGCGTAGAATCATGGATGTAAAGCTTAAAGAGCCCTTACAAATCACCTAACTGTGCTTCCTCACTCTCACACTTACAAGACTGAGGACCAGAGAGGTCAAGCAACTTTCCCAATATTACACAGGTAGTAAGTGGTAGCATTCATCTTTGAACCCAGCTTCTCCTATTCCAAGTCCAGTGTTCTCCTTTGGCTTATTTCATTGCAGGCAGGAAGCAATCATTAGGAAAACATCTAAGACTATGCTCACACAGTAGGTATAGCACCTGCACACTCATTGTTGACACCCACATAAACATTAGGTTGAGGTACAAGTCTCCCAACTGTGATTTCTTTTGCAATAAAGAATCATCATTTGACACATTAATTACACTGTTTACTTATTTCTATAGCAACAAAAAATAGACAAGAAAATTGGTCTTTTCATGCTAAAAGGTAAATGGAAGAAGGAGACATTCCACAGGCAAAGCATGACACTTTTTAGCTCTCTGAGTCCCATGCTTAATCAATGCTTACTCTTGGGAGGTCATGCCTTTTTAATTTTCAAAGAAAATTTGACACCAATATGGAGCATCATAAGACTTTAAATAAGCCTAATTAATAGTTCCTTCTGTGGGATTACAGTCGGGGTCATCAGGGAGTTAATATGAAGACAATACAAAAGAGACCTCTCTCTGGCCTATATTGCAATACATTATTTCAAAACCTGCTTTTCGTGTAGTGCTAACCCAATTATGCAGATTTTATTATAAAGTTCTATGTTGACACAATTCACTAGTTTTTCTTGTTGTAGTTTGCAGCCCAATATGAGATCTAAGCCCAATCAACAAGTAACTCCTACACTATGGAAGAAGGTGTTAAACAGGTGAAAGAGTCAGGTCTTTGCACAGGTTGGCTGCCATGCTTGGAATGCTTTCCTTTGAGTCTGACTTTTCAGAGTCCAGCTCAGCTGGCATCTCAAGTATCAGGTCTTTCAGGATCTTCCCAGATGTTAGTGCTCTCAAATCTAACCCCTGTGAAATTACATCAACCTAGAAATCACATTGTGCATACACATATGTACACATATATGTATTAGAACTCTATATAATATGTCCACATATTATATATGTATTAGAACTTTCTGTGTAATATGTACACATATTATATATGTATTTTAACTACATATATGTATGTTGTTTATGTAACGCTGTTCTCTGGGACTGGCTTGCTCCTTCCAACCTGCTCTCATATTAGTAGTCTAAATTCCCAGAAGGAGACCATGGCTATACAATTAAATATAAACTCTCTTGGCTGCCCTGTAACTAAACTGGTGGAAGGGAAATACACTTCCCCTACTCATCACCCTAGCTTGAGCCACTGTCAATGTGTTTTCTATCTGTATAGCAAGCCATTTATAATAATGACACTTTTAGATCTTAAAAATAGACATTTAGGGAAACATAAATGTTAAGGGAAAACAAGTAATACTATAATAGATTTTGACATAATGAAGCAATTGTATAATAGACAAAATACAGCAGTACATTCACACACACATATGCGCACACACACGCTTTCATTCATTCATTCATTCGTTTGTTTATTTATTTATTTTTATTTGCCTGCCCTGATGATATTCATTTGCAGGAACCTGTGAAACACAGGAGAGAGAAAAACTCATGGTAACTCACAACCTTGAACTGCATATGATTGTCCATTCAGGGATATCTGGATCATACTAGATTGCTTCTCTGCTTGTTGTTTATCTGTTGGTCCTTACTACATCTGTGGAAATCCTATTTTCTACTTGAACATACCATTTATGAGCTCTTTCATTTTACCATCGTCCTTAAAAAAGCTTTTAGAAAGTATTATTTCTTACTATTAATAGTTTGTTTTAAGCCAGAGAATTACAAAGCTCTTCAAAGTGGCCTTCTCTAGGATTTTCAGACCAACCTCATCAATTAGTTGATTCACTCACATGGGTGTTGTGTTGTTCAATCAGAATGGAGCTCACAGCAGCATGATTCAGGATAACTCTTTTAACTTGTTAACCAGGATACCAGAGCCTGCAAAGCCCCTTCTGTCTTTTTTTTCTCAATTCAGAGGTGACAGCAGGCAACAGCAAACATGTACATCTAAACTTTAGTTCTTTCCTTTACTCTTGGTGGTGATGAAAGGTCATAGCTGTCCCTGAAACTCTTAGCCAATGACAATTCTCTCTCAGGAATCACTGAACTGAAGATTTCTGACAGCTGACCATTGTTAATTGCTATCCCTCCAGAAAAGCCGCTTTTCATCTGTTCCTGTTCTCCCTCTTGCTGGGTCTTCTGTTCTTCTCAAGTTCCTTAATCAATCCTATACCTGGTTTCTTTGCCCATCAGTGGCTTAGAGGACAGACTGCTGACTCTCAGTGAAACATTTTTTCACTTAAAAAGTGACAACTCCCTCAAATTCTTCTGGTACATTCCTTTAAGTATACACAGTGTACTCTGCCACCTGCTAGCCCATCTGAAGATTTGGTGAACCCATTTCTGGGCAAGTACAATGGAGGGCACTTCCCTCCACTTCAAAGCATCAAAAAGAAAAAGGAAAATTTTGCCCTGTACATTGTTCATTTCTAAAGATACAATTTATAACCAGCCTATTTCCAAAATAGATTGGAGGAAGCATGCAAAGAAATTTTTAAAAAATGAAAGGAGTCAAGAAATGAATGTACCAAGAACAAATGATAACTGGGTTAGTATAGCTCAGCACCAAATATAGTTCAATTTCCAGGCCAGTTAAGACAAACATGTGACAAAACATTTTATTGCATGACCCTTATTATCTGTGAAGGAGAAATGGTAGAGATTCATCTAGAGGAAAAAAAAACTTTTGAACCTCCCTCCCCACCCCAACACTGGATTCTAGGAGGAATTTGTATGAAACTTGGGGTAACATCATAACTCTAAATAATATTTTGCAAAACAAAGAGAAAGGTTCAGTTGTACATTTCTTATCTTGACTCTATATTAAGACATCTCAGTAAAGGCATGTCTTCAGAAAACTAAGACATCATCTACCTAATGCTCATTGAACATCTAACTTTCAGAAAGTGATGGGCCCATAGAAAATCTGTGGCCTCAAAACATGCCGGCAGTCCCTCTGAATTCTGGTTTAGGTATGTGTAATGCCTCTTAGATAAAGGGATATTGAGGAAAGCTTTAAATAAAACAGAGTCAACTTGGTCTTGCATCTTCATGCAACAGTAAAGTAGAAAGCAGTGAGCTTGCATGCAGGAGATATGAGCATGGTTCCACGATGTCTTAGCTGTGTGACTTTGGCCCCACCATTTAGTTTCTCAGAACCTATGTTCTTGTTTATGGAATTAAGGTAACAGTACATTTACTACCTATCTCACAGATTCTTTTTCATTTTTTAGGTAAAATCTTAAAGATTAACTGCTCCACCAACAATGCATTAGTGTGTCAATTATAGCTTAACAGATTGGCAATGACTACTAATATAGCAGTCATTTCAGAGTCAGCTACTTATGTGTCATCAGGCCATCAACTGTTAGGGAAAAGGTAGACATTAACATCAAATACAAGGAAAGAATAAAGATGAGACGAGATTGCTATGATCACTACAGTTTCAACCTAAAGTTTTTCAATTTAATATCCTGTCTCTGGCAGGGGCCACTAATTGCTAATCATGATAAAGAGCACCAGAATAATAGGAAGGTCCGGGGAAGGAGAGCTTGCCTTGTTCATTTCATTGTCTTATATTTATTTCAAACTTCACATTCTGCTTTGTCCCTTTAGGTCTTGATGGTGTTTCATCTTCATGGGCAGAGTAAACCTAAGGTACAGAGTTTCAGTCATTAGATGGGATGGAAATACCTACTTATTCATCCACAATCACAGTAATACAACTACATATTCATAGAGTGAAAACAATATAGGATTTAGAGGTTGAAAAATTAGTTCTGTTCCCAGCCCTGCTCTTAACTCCAGGAATGACTTTGAACAATTTATTTCTCTCTGGGTTTCACTTTTCTCCTCTATAAAAGGAGGGGGTTGGATTACATAGACAATAGTAAATAGCTAATATTTATATAGCTCTTTAAGATTTTCAAAGCATTTTACATGTTGTCTGATTTGACCGTTTCAACACTCATGTGAGGTAAGTAATATCACCCCATCTTACATCAATTTTATAAGGAAACTGAGGCTGAAAGAGGTTAAGTGACTTACCCAGAATCACACAGACAGTAAGTATCTGAGGCAGAATTTGCATTCAAGCCTTCCTGATTCCAGGTCCAATGCTTTACCAATGCTACACCATCAGGTTATTTCTTATATAGTTTCTAATTCTAAATCTAAAATCATCCTAGGTTTCTTAAAAAAAATTGTATCTTTTGTCTTTATTCCCATTTTATTTTCTTTTATATACTGTCCTTCTTCCCTACCCAGTGACACACACAAAGCAACAACAAAAAAGAAAGGGGAGAAAAAATGACCAGTGCACATCGAGGGGTAGCAGTGTTCCACTTCCACTTCCACAGTACCATGTCTTTACAAAGAAAGAATGAAGATGAATTTCTTTGATTCTTCCCAGACTTGGTAATTATAATAACAATGTTCATTTCCTATTTTTCTTCCTTCTGTTAACTGGTTTTTCATTGCTTTGTATATTTTTCTGATTTTATTTATTTTACTTTGAATCAGTTCATAGAAGTATTTCCATGCTTCTTTTAATCATTTCATAAGATATAGTTAATATTTGAATACATTCATGTGCCATGATTTATTCAGCCATTCCCAAGCCTATAGTTTTTTTATTCTATTTTATTTCTTGGTCTTTGGTAATAGAAAAAAACCCTATTGTTATGAATGTTTCATCATATATTGGATCTTTCTGATTTTGATAAGTTTGGATATACAACTGCCAATGAGTTCTATAGGTTGAATTATGGACATTTTACTAATGTTATTTTTAACATAATTACAAATTGTTTTCCAGAATAAGTGGATCAATTCAAAAGTTCTGCTAACATTGTATTCATTTTTCTTGCTTTCAACAGTCTCTCTAACATGGATTTTAATCATCTTTGCTTTTATATGTGTAAGTGAAGTTTTGGTTTGCATTTTTTTATTAGTTGTTTGGAACAATACTTGATATAGTTATTAATAGTTTGCAGTTCTCATTTTGAGAATTGTTTGATCATATCCTTTGGACATTAATCCATCAGGGAATGACTCTTGGTCTTATATGTTTGTATTAATTCTACATTCCTTATATAACAACGATTATTGGAGAATAGTAAACATGAAGATTTTCTTTTACAAACTGAATTTCTCTTCTTATCGTATTCTTATCTCACCCTCACTGAATTGTTTTAGTTCATACAGAAATTTTTCAAGTCATATAATTGAAGTGATATCTTTTATCTGATTGCCTATATCTCTTATTTGGTTGAAACCACCTTGGTGCATCCTGCCCAGATATCCAAGCTCACAAAACTTGGTGATCTTACATTTCTATATCACTTTAAGATTTTAAAACACCTGCTTTACAACATTCCAGGAAGGGGTGAAGAGTGAGAGCTTCTCATGTTTGTGGGAATTTAAGTGATATACCCTTGGCTACCCAGTTTCTTAATTTCAGAGGCAAAATTTGAGCTTAGGCTTCCTCAGTCAATGCCCAATGTCTATTCCACATTGTATCAGGGAGAGCAAGAAAGAGTGACCTAAAAAGTCCCATCCTGTCCAAATGTTCACTGAATCTATGAGTCTATAATCTACTCTTCCCCCACCCAAGGTGAAAAACATGTCTGTTATTACCACTGTGTGTAAATTAATTTTGATAATGCAAAAGATCAGTTTGAAAGATCATTGCCCTGGAGGCTCCTAAGTGATAAGTGTAAGCAAACATTAGGAGTTCGTTTATCCTGACTGTCCTGATTTATGTGGGAAAAAGGATTTTTGTAAGGTGGAGAAGGAGGTCTGTATTGTTAATTGTTAATATGTTAATAATATTGTTAACAATAAGACCTTTCCTCAGGTCTTATTGCTCTTTGTTTTTAAGATCATTCAGAAGCAAAGAGGGATTTGGTTAGTTCCTTGGGATCTTGGACAGTACTAGTTATGGAGTAAATTGAATGTCCCTTATTCTAAAATTTAAAAGCAAGGAACCTGAAGATTTCATATTTTTCAAGGTAAAAAGAGTTATTTTTATCCCATTTTAATTTTTTCCCCAAAGGACCACTGGATTCTAAAATTTCAGAGGTAGAAGGAAACTTAGAAGACATCTATTCAAAATTGTCTCAATTAGAATCCACTTTAAAACATTCCCAGGAAAATGATCATCTAGCTTCCATCTGAAAATCTCTACCAATAAAGACTCCACTGCTTCCTAAGGCAAACTTGTCTATAAGTCTAATTGTTAGAAGTAGTAGATCTAAATTGTTGTTCAGTCATTTTCAGTCTTGACCAAATCTTCATGACCCCATTTGGGGTTTTCTTGGCAGACATCTTGGAGTGGTTTGCCATTTCCTTCTCCACCTTGTTTTATAGGTGAAGAAATTGAGGCAAAGAGGGTTAAGTGACTTGGCCAGGGTCACAGCGTGGTAAGTGCCTGAGACCAAATTTGAACTCCTGAACAGGAGTATTCCTGACTCCAGACGTGGAAGTCTATCCACTGTACTACGAGCTGTCCTGGGCCTATGACATATTGTCAATGGCTCTTTGCAGCTTATGGTCGCTATTTTTATATCTGCCCTTTGGAACCTAGTGTGTCTCCTGTCATCACTCTTTATTTCTCATTGATTCAATGGATATTTAGTTAAGAAAATACCATGTGCTAGCCCTTACAAGGTACTAGGGATAAAAGGACAAAAATGAAGCAATACCTAATATTCCCTTCCAGATGATAGTGCTGTCAATATTGAAGACAGCAGTCTCTTTTCCAGGTTGACAAAACCTACAATTATATTGTCTTTTGTACTTTCAACATTTTGCTAAGTATAATCCAGAGACAGTTTGGTTTATCAGGGTCCTTCAGAAATGTGGCATCCAGCTTTGAACATAACACAATCAATAGTTATGAGTGGGGTCAGAAAGTAGTCTGACTACAACCACTCTTATTCTAGACACTACGTCTCCGAATGCCTAAGACTAGGATTTTAACTGCTATGCTCTATGGTTTATTAATATTTATCTTGTTATCTAATAAAATTCCAAGGTCTTTTTCATGTGAACTGTTGACTAACCATGAATTCTTCATCCTGCACCTGTCCAACCAAAGCCATTGGGAGTGTCAGGTGTTTCAGTATCAGTAATAGATGCTGTTTGATCAATGAAAATCAGTCAATAAACATTTATTAAGTGACTACTGTGTGCGAGCACTGGGGATACAAAAAGAGGCAAAAGACAGTTCAGGCCTTCAAGGTCCTCATAATTTAATGAAAGAGAGAGAAGGCAAACAAATATATAGAAACAAGCTATGTACAGGATAAAAAGAAAATAATTAACAAAGAGAAAGTTGTAAATAACATTAAAGAAGGTACATTACCATCTTTTCCCCAATGCCAAAAAGGTCAGGAAACATCTCCATCTCACTTACAGTTGAAATATTTTGTATGTTTTGTCTCCCTATTATAATGTAACCTTTTAAAAATTATTTTTAAGACAATCAGGGTTAAGTTACTTAAGAGAGTCACACAGCTAGGCTGAATTCAGGTTTGAACGCAGTTTGTCTGTACTCCAAGGTCAGTGCTTTATCTGCTGTACCACCTAGCCACCCAGGATGTAAGCTTCTTGGAAGTAGAGACTGCCTTGGTCCCTAATGCTGAGCACAATTCTTTGCACATAATAGGTGCTTAATAAATTCTTTTTCCTCTTTATTTATCCATTCATTCAAAGCTATTTTTTTCTGAACCCAAATGATGCTTTGCATTTATTCTTGCTAATTTCTTCTTCAAACATTTAGCCAATCACTCTAATCTGACAAGATCTTTTTGTATACTCATTCTGTCATGCAAGGTGTTAGCTATTCCCTTCAGTTTTATATCATTTCCAAATTTGATGACTTTTTACTTTTTTCTCCTTTATTCAAGCCCCTTATACCAATGTTAATCAGCACAAAACCAATGACTCATCTTCACTGGAGATTCCAATCTGAATTTACTTAAATCTATAAAGATATCAACTTTGTGAGTTAGGGTTTGTAGGTAGTTTTAAATCTAGCTAAATATACAATCTTTTATCTGATATCTCTCTGTTCTGTTGGCAAGAATACCATGACTTGCTCATGCTCAAAGAGGTAATAAGCAATAGGATTTGCCTCTCAAATCTTCTGACTCCAACTCCAGCGTTTTTTCACCCTGGATCACACTGTGACTCCCATCTGTATTATCAATCTTTCATGCATTTTATTTTGGACATGAACCTACCTGAGGTTTTCTGTTTTTGCAGTTGGAGATGGGGAGAGTGGAGAGGAAGAAAACTCTGAACATGATCGTTCTTTCTACCAGTGAAGATCAGTAGTAACTTTTAGCCTTGGAGAATTGAATAGGGCTAGTAAGAAGTTAAGTGACTTGGTCAGGGTCACATGAAGCACCTGGGTGGCCCAGTGAATAGAGCCGTGGCCTTGAAGTCAGAAAGTCAGGAGTTCAAATCCAGTCATAGACACTTACTACCTCTGTGACTCTGGGCACATCACTCAGCCTTTGTCTTCCTAATTTTACTTATCTGCAAAATGGGAGTAAAAATAGCACCTATCTCCCAGGATTGTTTGGAGGATGAAATAAAATAATATTTGAGAAGTTCTTTGCAAACATTAAAACACTATCTAAAAGCTAGCTATCAGGACATGTCAGAGGCAGGATCCAAACTAAGTTCTTTCTGGCTCCAAGAGTAGTCCTCCAAGCTCCACATTGTATGCATTTTCTTCATGTGCATAGGTGTTATTTTTTGCTACATACATGCTTTGCATCTGCTAGACTGTAACCTCAATGCAGGCAAAGATCACAAATCTCTCAAGAAATGTTTGAACTGAATTGGTATGGAAAAGTCGGAAATATTAATTCTAGTCTTGTCATGGATTATGCACATAGTGTGTAGCATTAGATAAATTAGACATCGTCTTATAGGTTGGTCAAATCAGTTATGTTTGTACAAGTCTGAGCATAGCTAGGAAGATGGTGGTGGTGCTGATGGGGGAGGGGAGTATTTTTCTGGGTCCCAAATGCATCCAAATACACTGGCAGTATTGCTAATATTTGCTCTACATTTTATAGACAAGATAGATCTCTTGCTAGCAGAGAGCCTGTGAACAAAGGGGCATTGTTTTTATTTGTCAAATCTTCAAATTGCTTGAATCTTGAAAATGTGTTAAATAGAAAGGTCAATTAGTATGTTCCTTCTAAAGAGAAAACCATTTCTTCTGACTATAAGTGGCAAGAGAAGCAAAAGGTACAGTCTGGCTTAATGAAAAGCCTAATATACAGACCAGCTTTATAGGAATGCTATTTCATGAGCTAAGCCCTCAAGACTCAAATGAATCTATCATGTCATTGATTTGGATATTTCTTATGGTGATACGTATAGCAAGCCAGTCATGCCTATCCATTCCATATGATTCTTGCTTATGTCTTCCCATAAGTTTTAGATAGTTTTCTGGAGGCCATCCTCTCTCCAGAACCTAGTACTAGCAGAGTACTTGGACTGACCACCTGTTAGCCCTCATTCTTATCATGTAACCAACTCATCATTTTTGCTCAATTATTTTCCTGATGACATTCCTTAGTCTTGTTTTTCTTGAAAGTTCTTTATTTGTCATATACTGCAGTCTGCTCACTCTTAACATAGACCTCTCCATTGTCTATTGTGTGGAATACCTTTATAATTCTTCAGAGACTACAGTGATACATGACTCAAAGCCATACAACATGGGTAGAATATTGGTGTTAAAAGGTGGAAATTTAATTACAACCACCACAGCAATAATAACTTATTTATATAGTACAGTAGATATTTTCATCTATTAATACATGATGTTGAGTGGGACTAGTATTATGATATAGTGGAAAGTACACTCTAGGGGCGGCTAGGTGGCGCAGTGAGTAGAGCACCGGCCCTGGAGTCAGGAGTACCTGAGTTCAAATCCGGCCTCAGACACTTAACACAAAAACTAGCCATGTGACCTTGGGCAAGTCACTTAATCCCAACTGCCCTCCAAAAAGAAAAAAAGAAAAAAAAAGTATGCTCTACTTTAACTAAGAGGACCCAGTCATCCTTACTCTGCTAATTACAAGATGTGTGTTCTTGGGGAAATCATCCAGCTTTTCTGAGTCTTAGACTCCTTTTTTTTTTTTATAAAAGAGACACTATCTTTCAACTCTAAATCTTATGATCACACAGGTCAAATAAAATAAGACCATGAAAATATAATTCAGTTGCTTGACTTATATTGCCTGTTATTTGTTCTATGAAATAAAATCCTTTGGTTAGCATATAAAATGGAGAATAATTATTTGAAAAATAAGATAGTTTGAATAGTTGTTTTTCATAAAACCTTGTCAATCCCAAATCTACCAAAAAAAAGAAGTTATGAGCCATGTATAAAGTTACCAAAATTGATAAAAGACTGAAAAAATACATTAGGTAAAATCCTAATAGTACAACATATGAATGAATGAATGAATGAATGAATGAATGAATGAATGAATGAATGAACCTATCAGGCATTGCACTCAACCATGTAATATTGACATCTAAATGAACATGAGGATGAGGCATTGCACTCAACCATGTAATATTGACATAATTGAGTAAATGAATGAATGAATGAATGCAAAAATATTTATGAAGCATTTACATTTAAAGCACTATATTAAACTAAACTCTGGGGAAAAAATAGAAAAGGAAGACTGTCCCTGCTCTCAAGATTCTCATATTCTAATGGAAGGAGGAAACACATATAAGATATTCAGTGGCACAGCATAAGGAAAAGTCCAGTGGTCCTTACGGTGTAGTGGCAAAGCTGATGGTGATAGATGTTATCATAAAACCATTTGTGTTTCTGATGTTGAACCATTTGAAAACTTTGGTGGAAGGAATTTTTTTCTAGATTTTCAATAACTGAAGAGTATGGCATCATCTGTCAGCTGACAGGTCACATCTCAACAAAGGTTGCTTCCCTAGATGATGGCTGGTTGGTGACATGTAGGTCACTGCTATGCCTAGGGCCCTTAGACTTATCCGTCCTTTGGTTCCAGTTGGTTAGTGGTTATTGTTGGAGATGATGGGCCTCTTTTCCCTTGGTATCATATACATATACATGACAGCCTTTTACATTGAATCTGAATTAATATTTTCTCCATCATTTTACTAATTCTATACAATCAATCAAATAATAGCACGAGCCCTGATTTGTATTATTTCCTAATTTCCAAGGAATAAATGCTTGCATTAAAAATTTAACAATTACCCTGGTTGTACCTGGTAATAGCACACAACGGACTTAGGCTACTAGCTTGGTGGTGTAATGGCACTACCATTGGTGGTGATTGTCAGGAGCATTGGCTTTAGAGTCAGAAGACCTGTATTTAAATCCTGTGTTCAATCCTTTGTCATTGTACATAGCTTTCTGCTCCTCATTGGACCTCAGATTTCTTCTCTGTAAAATGAGTGACTTGAACTAGACCAAAGCTTCTCTCGACTTTTTAATTTCAGGATCCCTTTAAATTCTTAAAAAAAAAACATTGAGGACCTCAAGGAACTTTTGCTAGTGTGGGTTATATTCATATTTACCATAATCAAGATTTAAAGTCCCATTATTATTGAGAAAATCTTTTTGACCTGATATACCCTTGAAAGAGGTCTCCAGAATATGCTTGGAGAACCACTGGACTAGAAGACCTGCAAAGTCCTTTCTAGCTCTCAATCCTATAAATTTGCAAGGTTCTGTCCAAATATCCCTATAGCCTGGAATAGATTCAAGCTATTATTTTTAAGAGGAATTAAAAGAAACAGAAATCACCTTCTATTTTTTTTTCGTCATGACTTCATTAATTCTGTAAATCTGAATTTTGTTTTATTACCTTTCTCTATCATTCCTTAACAGGGGTATAAAACCATGATGTTTGTTTTTGCAGTAAACAATTAGAGTTGGAGTCATGCTGTGTGCATAATATTTAGTATTTGTATAATTCTGCTGTACATTATGATGTGTATCCTCATTTGTTTTCTGCCAGCTAGACGAGTGAAGCAATTTTCTTCTCATTACCACTGTGAGGTTTTTATTATTCAGAATTACACGACAGAAATTATGATATTTATTTTTAACAGAAAGTCATTCCTCCTTCTAGGATCCACTGGTAATGACCCATACTATATTTTAAAATGCTAATGCAAAATTTCATTTTCAGCACTAGTTGTGGTCCAGCTTAGATATTCTGATTGGGTGTGGATGTCAAAAAACAGAGAAAGCGCCAGTACTAAATAGTAAAAATTTGACTTGGTAGATGTGTGGTACTGGGCACAATTCTTCAATTTCTTCATCTGTAAAATTTAGGAGGTGGACTGGATGACCTTGTAGGCCCCTTCCAAACCTAAATCTCTGGTCCTATGGTTCTTTGTAAAGCCTGCCTGACAGAATATTCAATGAAGAAATAATCGTGTCAAATGATTGCTGGGAAGAAATAACCTTACAGTGAATGGTATGTTGTTAATAAGGTGCTGATATAAATGATAGAGACTGGCATTAACCCTCCCATAGGGATGGTGAGCAAGTCCCTGGGTCTGATTTCTTTTTCTGGAAAAGATTTCAGGAAGTAGTACAGACGCTTATGCAGTGATAAAGGGAAGAGGAAAGAAGAAAACCATATTCATTTTCTGCTTAAAATATTTAGCCCAAAAGGCACTTAGTTCCTGAGTTGTGATCAATGAAAAAAAAAAACTGACACGGTTACATAGCAGGTAGGGGAAAGAAGTGATATCCACAGAGATACCTTTACAATTAGCATGGGAAGGGAAAAGTCATCCTGACCCTATATGAGGAATGCTTTATGTTAGCTTGAAGAGTTTGGATTTCTCTGGGGAGGTATTGACATAAGCCCCTGGCCACACTCTTTGTGACCATTTATCTGTGTACATTTCTATCCAATGGTCCCCGTTATCTGAGAAGTAGCCTTGGGAGTACATACATTCTTTGTGTCTACCTGCCAAGATGCTTGATAAGCTTTAAAAATATTCCCTATTGGCCCTTCAAAATTGTCCCTTTGTGTGCCTCGGTTTCCCTCTCTGTCCCTCTAAGACCTGAGAGAGATTGTAAGCTGTAAGTTTCTGACAAGCTTGAATCCTGACCTGTTTTGGAGCCACAGGCTTGGAACTCTGATATTTATTTTCTATAGGACTTTGAGCTGGAAGTGGCCCTAGCGATTATAATCAAATCCACTTATCTCACTTTTCCCTTGAGGAAATTAAGGCAGGTGAAGTTTAAATGACTTGTTAAAGTCACAAAAAAAGTAAGAAGCAGCTTTAATATTTTGATCTCTGGTTGTCTGAGCCTCAATCTAGTGCCTGTTCAATTATAGTATTTGTACTCTTCCTTTTCCACCCTTTCATCATGAGAGGAACTCCAAACCCTGCTGAAATAAGTCTGCTCCTTTCATATAGGGAAGCGGTGCAGGCAGACGTCTAAATGGACATGAGGATGAGGCATTGCACTCAACCATTTGGATTGATTGGGACCCAGTGTACTTTTAGCACATCTGTATTCAAATATAGATATTTGATAATTCAAATTATTCAAAAATCTATATTCAAAATGTTTGTTTTGTAAAAGACATATTATGGAAAGAGTGGTGGTCTGGGAATTCTGAAGATCTGGGTTCTCATCACAGATCTCCTTTGCCATGTGGGTTTCATTCCTTTTTCTGAACCTCTGTTTCCTTATCTGGAAAAAAGAAAGAATTAGATTTCTCTATTTATATCTATAATTATGCCTAATATCTGTATTAGTTACATATTTTATTATATATAGTATACAACCTGTCATATATAATATATAACCTATGTAATATTTGTATAAGAGATAACATATGTTACATCTTTAGATCTAACAATTGAGATTTCCATGTATTCAAATAGAATAAACTATCTCTTGGAGTACTAATTAATTAGAATTTATATTTCCATAGAATTTTTGTGGTGAGTAACATGAAGAATTTGGAGTAAGGGATATCTTGTTTCAGATCCCATCTCAATCACTAACTAGCTGTGTGACCATTGAGAGTCCTGAGTCTTATGATCTTCCTGAGTCTTATTTCCTCATCCACAAAACGGAAATGATACCCACTGTATCTCCCTCACAGGATGGTAGTGAACCTCAACTATTATGATATGTCTAGTGCTTTGCCAATTTAAAATGCCATGTAAATGTCAGTCATCATTATCATTACCACTTGCAATTTTATGGGATTTTTAAAAGTTCTTTAAATACATTTAATCTTTATTATAGTCCTGTGAGGTAGGTACATTTATTTCCACCAATAAAATGCAAATATTATCACTATAATAAAGATGGAAAACCTGGAGCTCAAAGAATGAAATGACCCTCCTAAAGTCTCATAGCTAATCAAAATTGCAGTGCAGAAGTTTGTAGAATAGCAGAAGGAATGTGAGGATTGGAAGCAAAAAAGCTGGTTTTAAATAGTAGTTTTACTATTTACTAGCTGTATGCCTTGGATAAATCATGCAACTTCTCTGGGTCTTCTATCTCAGGAGATTGGAGTAAATGACCTCCAAAGAGCTTTCTACATCTATGAATCATTAACTCAGGGCTCTTCACCTGTACTGTGTTAAGTACTAAGCATGCAAACCCAAGTAAACAAGAAAGCCCCTGCCCTCAAAGAGTTTATGCTGGATTAAAGGATTGGGGGTGGGGGAAGGGATGGTCCTAAACTAGAAGCATAATTTGGAGATGACTGGGGAGTGGCAGAGGCCTGGATGCAGGCTAGATACACTCACCCATTGGAGACCAGGGTGATCCCAGGGACATCGCTTGGTTCTGGTGGGGAGGGGCTGGGGTAATTCTCCAGTGGTTTGGAGACAGCCAGGAAGTTCTCCCACTAAAACTATGACCCTATGGTCCACATGCAAGGCTATTTCCATAACACAGTGAGTGCAGCCTCTAAATTGTGTAAAGTGCTTCCATCCTTCAGTAAATATTCATCTTTTACATTAAAGTCACTCATTTGTAAGTTCTGATTCACTTGCTGCCATATGATGCTGAAAGCAGATTGGAAGAAGTTTGTGAAGCAGAGACAGCAATGCCAGCTAGATATATGGACCATAGGGGGGAAGGAAGGGAAGAAGGGCACCTATTAGTTCATTGGTACAGGGAACTAGTAATATGGACCCTCCTATATCAATATAGATTAGTAATTGCCCTAAAACTTAGAATATTGGCCAGCATGCATATGGTGCTTTATAAATATTATTTCATTTATGCTCACAGTAACCTTGGGAGGTTGGTTGGTACTGTAATTGCCCCCATTTTACAGATGAGGAAACTGGCCTAGGCAAAGGTTAAGTGACTTGCCCAGGGTCACATAGATGGTAAATGTTTGAGGCTGTATTTGAACTCAGGCCTTCCTGACTCCAGGCTAAGTCATTTACAGTCTTATAGTCTTAGAGAAGCACCTGGAGCCCTGAGAAGTTGATATAGCCCATGCAGAATCTGAATGTGGGATCTCTGACTCACCCTGAGGCTGCCATTCTCTATAGCTGTATCCTAGAAAATGAATGCCACAAATCTTGGCATTAAAAGGTATTCTAATCAAATTAAAATTCACTCTTCCACTTCCTCATCTCCATCACCTTCATTGCCATGCTGAATTCAACCCAACAAGCATTTATTAGGCACCTACTGTGTACCTGGAACTATTCTACATGCTATAATCACCTAATATATAAATGGAGACAGAGAGACAGAGACAGAGACAGAGAGAAGACAGAGACAGAGACAGAAAGGGGGGGAGAGAAGAAAGAGAGAGACAGACAGACAGAATGAGACAGAGAGGAGACAGAGAAGAGAGAGAAAGAGGGGGGGAAATGAAGAGACAGAGAGATGGGGAGAGAAAGACAGACAGGCAGAGACAGAGAGGAGACAGAAGAGAGACAGACAGACAGACAAACAGACAGAGACAGAAAGACAGAGACAGGAGACAGAAAAGAGAGGGAGAGAGACGGGTGGGGAGAGCTTGTTCCTAAGGAATTTATTTTTTTCTTACTAAGTAGACGCTTTTCTATTACACTGTAGTTTTTTAATGGCTGGAATTGGGGGACTGACAGCCCCATATTCTTGACCATATAATATCAGTATTAGATATGCTTTGTTTTCCCTTCAAAGACATCTTACAAGATTGACCTGTTTGGGGGTATTCTGCATGCTCTTCAATATGATAAAACCTGATATCTTATTGACCCTTTTTGGATATCAACTAATTATTAGCGGAATTAACTGTCTTTTGGGGTGGCTAGGTGGCGCAGTGAATAGAGCACCTGCCCTGAAGTCAGGAGGATCTGAGTTCAAATCTGACCTCAGACACTAAACACTTACTAGCCATGTGACCTTGGGCAAGTCACTTAACCCCAACTTCCCTACAAAAAGCAAAAAAAAAA
>CM053599.1:63779894-63791037 GCA_028646575.1 Pseudocheirus occidentalis
CTATACCTGGAATGCTATGGAATGCTATCTCTGCTAGTCTCTCCTAGCTTCCTTCAAGTCTCAGCTAAAATCCCATCTCCAAGTGGCCTTTCCCAGTCTCTGCCATTATTCATGAGAGAAATTATTATTTTCTATCATATTAATAACTAATTATTAAATTAGGAGTAAGTTTTTTTTCTTTATTTCCTTACTCAGGGATCAGCCCCTATAGACCAGTCAGTTAGTCTCTGTTAGACATTAAGGATTGATGAGATTGCCCTAATCTTCTGGGAATATGCTCTTCCATCTTGAGCAGGGCCCCATCCAACTAGAAGACCTTGCTTTTGTTTAGAGTATAAACAGGATCTAATCTATGTGCATTTCAGTCCTAGGGAATTCAGCCCATTTCCTTATACCCCTCCAATGAAGTTTGGGGTAACAGCTCATGAACGAGAAAAACCAATCAGAGTGGTCTGGATAAAGATGAATTCCTTTGTCCAGTTTGCTGGAGGTGGCCAAGTCTCATGATCAAATCAAGTTCTCAGTTGGAGGAGCCAAAACCTTTTAGTCCTCCTCATTAATATGTCTGCCAGCTCATTAATTGTTACCAATCAAGGTTGATTTCTGCTGCCAGGTTAATTACCTTTTCTAAAAATATTTAAGGCATTCAGTATCTATATCAGGTATCTCTGGTTACCAAGAGAAACCACTAATCATCAAAATATTGGTTACCAACAGTTTAATAAATTGATTATTAATTATCCAGAAATTCTCTATCTCAGACTTTTTGTTCATCACATTTAATAGGCCAAATAATGGAAATCCAGTAGGGATATATTTTGCCCACATAAATGTAACACCAATGTGATATTTACAGTGTCTATGGTGACTATAAATTTACTGGTGTAGTTGTGAATCATAAAATGTAACATGCTATCCACATGGAGGACAGAGTCAAAGCATTTATTGAAATACGAGAAAGCCAAATCCCCAAACTAGAAGATCAAAGTCATTAGAGTAACCAGGATGTTGGTGCACAGGGTCAATTCAGTGAACACCCACATTACCAAGCCTTCAAAACAAAACAGGCTCCCTCAAGCAAGTATCCTCCTCTCCTCACGCACAGTAGCTGCTCAGCCTCCACACTGCTCACTCCCAGCAGTTTCAGCTCCCAGCAGTTCTCAGCAGAAGTTCTCAGCAAAAGTTCTGGCTGGCTCTCAGAAGAAGTTCTGCCACCACAAGTTTCTGCCACCACAAGTTCTGTTCTCCAAATCTCTTCTCAATTGTTAGCTCCTCAGCCTCCACACTGCTTGATCCCAGAAGTTCTGGCTCTCTATCCTGGGCTTTTCTTTATATAAGGTATTAGTTCCTCACTATTCTGCCCCTTCCTGTTACATCAGCAAGTTCATCACACTGTGGGATTCACAAGTTCTGGTCTTAATACTTGACACAATCATGAACTTGGAACAAGGTGCTAAGTACTTGTTTGCTTGCCAATACAAGGGGCATGGAAGATCTTCAAATCCCATTACCATCACAATAAATCAGGTAGGAAGTTGATCATATTTAATGTCATAAAGTAACAGTTTTAGCTCCATACATGGGAACTAAATTAGTTGAATGGGGTGGGAGGAGCTCTTCATAATCACAACCCTAACAATAGGAGAAGGACCAGGACTTTGCACTGGGGTGCAACTTTCAGAGGACACTGATGATACTTCCCTCCCCTCAGTAATAAATAATTGACCTTCGTGCCTGGTTATCAAGAATCATTAGTTAAAATCAGAAGCTTCTAGATGAAGAGAGACAGCTTTCCTCCCAAGTGAAGGTTTACCTGGCTTGATGACCCCCTGCTTTCCTTCCCTAGAGTTACCTCCCCAGCTACATTTAAGCCCTCATTTTGTACTCTTGCCAGCTGCAAAAATTGCTAGTGAACAACTCTGAGTATAATTCTCTGGGGTTTCACAGACTAACACAAGTCTCTGGCTCTCAGTACCCTGTTTAAATTCAGTTCAAACCTGAAAGCTAATTTGAATGCAAATGATATTTCTATTAAGAAGTAATTAGATTCAGAGAAGAGAACAAGTCAAATTCAATAAAAAACATTTATTAAGTTCTTACTGTATGTAGAATATTGGGCTAGGTGCTTGGAAGGATGGGGTGGGCAAAAGTTTATTTAAGATTCAATCTCTGGAAGAAACCTGATTAAAAAACATGATGACATATTTTGTCCACTTCAAGCTCAGAGGAATTTTTCCAGATGTGTCCACCTGTGCCCAACAGGGCAGTTAGCAGGGCACAGCTGAGTCACTGTAAGAGAAAAATGGAGAGCCGTTCCCCTGAGGAGAATTTCCACTAAACTGTGCCCTTCTACTCATTGTAAGTCTAAGTAGTCTTGCAAATCTGTGTGAACTGGATCTGGAGTAGATCCAGAGACATTCCAGGATCACAGAGGCCTTGAAATCAATGGGAAGTGGAGGAGGGGTAAAGGAGAGTGAGAGGGGCCCTCTGGTGTGATGGTTCTTTGACTGCACAAAGCAGGTGGCTATGTAGACCTGGTCTGCCAACCATCTTGGAGAAGGGAGAATAGGATTCCTACCAGGGGAATAGATATCAAACCAAATCATGTCACCAGACTCTGTATGCAGACAGCTACTTTCAGAGGAATGGTCTACTACTGCCCACCAGTTATGCTGGCGATGCTAAAGGTCTAAATTGGCCCTCCTATCTCTCTCTTTTCATTCTATTTCCTTTTCAATATCACTGGCTTGCTATTATCCAAAAAATAGAAATTACTGAACTGAATAAAACTTGTAGGCCATCCCCAACATACAAGTGAGTTGCATTAGAGTTAACTAGTAACTAACATTCCCTTATAGAAACAATGGTATAGATGGCAGTTGTATTTCCCCCGCCAGTGCACATGCTTAACTCAACCAGGGATATAGCTGAACAATAGAATTAGAGATACTAGCCTGAATTTAGGATGCGGGGAGCAGAGGTTTATGTAATTTAGGAGGAAGAGCAAAAGGAGGAATAGATTTTCATGTATAGAATAGCACCTAGGCAATATTGAAAAGCAAAAGTTCATCTTTAGTATCCTCCCAATTCTCTAATTATACTATTTCATGCTGTCTTCCCCGAACCACCAGAAATGTCATGTTGCCTTAATCCACACTGTAATATTCCATGGGGGTCTGCTTTATAATTTCCCACTACAAGCACACCTTGGGTCAAAATAAATAGGAAGGAATTGAATTCCTTTAATGGAGTTAATCACTTGGAAGCAAGTAATATTGCAAGAAAGACTGAGTTTTTTTTTTAACCGTCTCCTGGGTATCTGTATTATATAATATAAGGAAGAAAGTAATCAATCAGTCTCTTGTTAGTAAAATTTCAAGCAATGCAGTAATTTGAAATGAAATAATGCATGCATTATGGGAAAAGATAATATGGGGTAAGAAGTTTATGAAGAGGAGGGATTTGTGAAATATAAGGTTTACACAGCATTATCTATGGATAGAGCATTGTTTCCTGTTTTAACACTAGAAGGATTGTGCATGTCAATTGATGCAATACTTTGAAAATAGTTTTAAATGTTTATAATCTATGGTATTTTACTATAATATCTTACAACTATGCAAATGTACTTTAAACACAAATAATTGTAAGTTGCTGTTATAATTATAGTTTGAAATGAAGATTTTTCAATCTACTATCCTTCATATGTGCAAATACTCTTTGGCAATTGATACAACTTGATCCTTTGAGTTATTCTCAAATTCTCATCCTTAAACATGTCTTAAAATCTCTATTCATAAGAGCTTTCAGTGTTTTAATTGATGCCTCCTCTTTAGAGGTGGAGAGTAAGAAGGGAAAGGGAGACAGAGGAGAATGAGCATTTACATAGCATTATCTATGTGCCAGGCACTGGGTGAAGGATTATTATCTTACTTGTTCCTCACAAAACCCTGCTATGTAGGTACTATTATTACCTCTATTTTGCAGTTGAGGCAACTGAGGCAAACAGAGATTAAGTGATACGCCCAGGGTTCCATAGCTAGTAAGTATCTGAGGCTGTATTTGAGCTCACGTCTTACTGACTCCAGGCTCTCTCTCTATCCGCTGCCTCGAGTGGTGATCTCTAGGGTATGGTAATCAATTTCCAGGTAATATCACTGATAGCTACCCTGTTAATTATTTTAATCAACTATTTCTGATTGATCAACTGTTTCTGATCATTGATACATATGTTTGTGTGCATACGCTGTAATGCCAAGCAAAGGCAACTTCCAAGGTTCAGATTACCAGCATAGCAAACCCCATTTATTCAGTAACAGATTAAGGCACAACATTCACAGAACAGAGAAAATCAAAATACAGTATAACTCATTCCTTTAGCAAGTAAGCTCTCAATTAAACTGCACAGTACCAAGGTCCAAGTATCCCACCCCTGGCCAGTAGTCAAAGTAGCCCACTCCTGCGCAATGCATTCATTTAATCTCTTCTCAAATGAAGGTTAGTTTCCGATCAAAGACAAAGTACATTCATTTGGTCAATCACAGAGCACAAAAAAGTCAAAGATTTCCCACCCCTGGATGAGAACTGAATTACAGTGCCATCCATTAATGCCAAGCACTTTCTCAAAAGGGGCAGGAGAGCACAAAAGGCCATCCAGCTACAACAAGGTTAAAATGTCATCACAGCATTCAATGCCTAAGGAGAGGTCTTATCTTCATCTTGACCAGAGGCAAGTACCCAGAAGTCCCAGTTCCTGGGGAGGCAAAGCCTAACAAAGCCACAACACACATTGCCAGTGTCCTTATCAAGTCACTCTGCCTGCAGAACAGTCCCAGAATCCCTGAAAACATCAGCAAGGTCCTCTTCCAGGATTTCTGTAGACATAGACCAAGAAAATCCTCCTTCAGGGCTTCTGAACCAACAGCAAGGTTCCAGGACCTCTACAACAGCAGCACTGTCCTTCACTAGATGAATCTGGCAAAAGACCATCAAAACAGACAGACAAAATACCGGCATCACAGTCATGCCTCCTCAGTTCTTGGAAACTCTGGGTAGCAGTTCTCAAAAGTCCTGAGCAGCTCCAACTGGACCTCAGCCGTCCACGACACTGCTCTCCAAAAGTTTCTCTGGCCTTCTCTGCTTGGGCCTTCTCTCTTCAAATCCATGGCTCCTCCCAGTTCAGCCCTCTCCTTTCATGTCAACAAGTCCATCCCACAAGTAGGATTCACAAGCTCTGGGTTTTAACACTCAACCCAAAAAACAAGCCAAGACAGGGGGATCTCCAAATTCTACTACCATTACATACACATACATTGGCAGGCACAAAACTCAAAACAACCTCAGATAAAATGGTACCTCAAAGTCTGACCTTTGTAGGGATCACAGTAGAATTCTCTAGATCATTTTCATTTCTTTTCAATCTTCATGCAGTGCTTTCATTTTTACACTTAGTGTATGTATAAAGAACCCCTCCCCATATATGTGTGTATGTGTATACACACACAAACTTATACATATATATAAAATTTGCCTTTACATAGCACAATTTTCTCAACATTTCAAGCTGTTTTGTCAAATATTAGTTATCAGTGTATTAAACAATCTAATAATATTCCATCAAACATAAAGTACCGTGCAATAGTAAAGCAACAGGCAAATACAACAAATCACAGAGAATAAGCTATAAGACTCTATGCAAAGTAGCATGACTGCAAATTCAGAACCATACCAATGCAAACTGTACAATATACACCAACATTTAGCGCAAGCAATATTGACTAAAGCATGCATAATATATGCCTCAGACAGAGAGCTTATCTCAGAGATAGAAAGACTAGGATACAAGTCTTGAATTGACTTATACTGACTATCTGACCATAGGTACCTGTTGCACTGTTCTAGGTCAGAGGTATCAAACACATATCCTGAACATGGGCAGCAATACTTTTGAGTGTGGCCTGAGTTACATTAAAATGGAATTGGGAAATGTTTAACAAAATGATTAAAAATACAATAAAACATGAATAACATTACATTTTAAAACCATATCACTATGCAGTCATAGGGATCATTAGGGAGTTTTATATACGGATTAGTTAGCAGGTTCTGTTTGACCTTCACACTACTGCTCTAGTACATCTTATTATAGGTATATGTTTCAGAATAGATGCTTACCTACGTTGATGGGGGATGTTTCCTGACCAGGAAGTTCCCTGTACCATTGAAATTCCAAGACCTGTCCTTATCTAATATCAATTTGATAGTCAAATAAGTAACTCATCAAAAAGGATGCAACTTATGCAGAATTTAGAAGCGTACATTTATAACTCTACAAAATATAATTCATTGATTATGATTGAGGGAATTCCCCTGGACAAACAAAATATTAATTAAAAAATTATCAGCAACCTGGACTAGAATTAAAAAACTCCAGATGAGCATGTTTAAAGGGAGACAAAAAGGTGGGGATCTAGCAAACAGAACCCTAAATTACTCTTAATGTTCTGCTTAAAACTCAAAGAAATGGCTTGGGGAGGGGGTGGGTCAGAGCCAAGATGGCAGAATAAACACAGGGTCTTCCTTGGCTCTCCCCTAAACCCTTCCAAATACCTGTAAGGAAGACTCTAAACAAATTCTAGAGCTACAGAAGTCACAAAATGACAGATTGAAACACTTCTCCAGCCCAAGACAGCTTGGAAGTTCAACAGGAAGTGTATATCACACCGGGCTGGAAGTGTAACACAGTCCAGAATGGACCATGCCAGAGCAGATAGGGCTGGAGCAGGCCTCAGGGGACTGAGTCAGTGGCAACTGTAGTGGTTTCCAGACTTCTCAACCCACAAATGCTAAGTACAGCATGGAAAGTCAGTCAGAGAACTCTGTGGGACCTGGGTGAAAGAGGAGCACGGTCCATCACCGGCTTGGAATGGTGGAGGTGATGGCTGCAGCTTCTGGAGCTCTGAGGCCACAGATGGTGGGGAATTGAGTGACTGATACAAAACCCCTGAATTCTGGGACAACACACCTACCCCTACCCTCGCTCCCAATGAAAGCAGAGTCCTGCCTCGACAAAGGGACAGAAAGTCAAGAATTTGATTGTGAAGATGAGCAAATAGTGTAAAAAATAGTCAGACTACAGAATCTTACTTTGGCGGCAAAGAAGATCAAAACACGCAACAAGAAGGAGACAACAAAGTCAAAGCTCCTGCATAAAATGTCTCCAAGAAAATGTTGAATTTGTCCCAGGTAATGGAAGAGTTCAAAAAGGATTTTGAAAATCAAGTCAGAGAAGGAGAAGAAAAATTGGGAAGAGAAATGAGAGTAATGCAAGCGCATGATGAAAAATGAGTCAACAGCTTGCTAAAGGAGATCCCCCCCAAAAATACTGAAGAAAATATCACCTTAAAAATAGTCTAAAAGAGGTCCAAAAAGCCAGTGAGGAGAAGAATGCCTTAAAAAGCAAAATTGTCCAAATGGAAAAGGAAATGCAAAGGCTCACTGAAGCAAATAATTCCTTCAAAATCAGAATGGAACAAAGAGAAACTAGTGACTTTATGAAAAATCAAGAAATTATAAAACAGTACCAAAAAGATGAAAAAATAGAAGATAATGTGAAGTATCTCATTGGAAAAAAAATTGACCAGGAAAATAGATCCAGGAAAGATAACTTAAAAATTATTGAACTATGTGAAAGCAATGATCAAAAAAAGAACATAGACATCATCTTGCAAGAAATTATCAAGGAACACTTCCCTGATATTCTAGAATCAGAGGGTTAAATATAAATTGTAAGAATCTACTTTTTGCCTTATGAAAGAGATCCCTAAAGGGAAACTCCTATGAATATTGCAGCCAAATTCCAGAGTTCCCAGGTCAAGGAGAAAATATTGCAAGCAGCCAGAAAGAAACAATTTGAGTATTGTGGAAACACAATCAGAATAACACAAGACCTAGCAACTTCTACATTAAGGGGTCTAAGGACTTGGAATATGATATTCTGAAGATCAGAGGAGCTAGGATTAAAACCAAGAATCACCTACCCAGAAAAATTGATTATAATACTTCAGGGGGGAAAATGGACATTCGGGAAATAGAAGACTTTCAAGTATTCTTGACGAAAAGACCAGAGCAGAATAGAAAATTTGGTTTTCAAATACAAGAATCAAGAGAAGCATGAGAAGGCCCTTGGTCTGTTGTTCTATTGTTCTTAAAGAACTTTTAGAAATTGGATAATTTTCATTGGAGAATGAAAAGAAGTAAAACAAGCCCAAACTGAAGGACATTTCATGTGCAAGAGCCCCTCAGATCTTCCCATTTCCCTTTATGAAATAGAGATAGTAGGGAGCACTGAGACTGTCCAAAGTCAATGTACTCCATCTTTTATGTAGTCCTTTATATGAATATATAGATCCTTTATGCAAGTCCTTGAATGTGTGTGTGTATATGTATGTATGTATGTATAATATATATATATACACACACATGCATATAAATGTATATACATTTATTCTATATATGTATATGTATACATTATATATGTGTGTGTGTGAATACTTCTGTGTGTGTGTTTATGTTTGTGCGTGTATGTGTTCCAATATATCTCAGACAAGAAGCCACCACGTGGCAGGTGGTCTAAGCTAGGTATATTCTTAGTGGTAGTAGTGCTACAGAAGTAGTAACAATTCTCATTATATACTAAAGAAAGGTCCATCAATTTACCAACTAGTGAGTAGTAAATATTTTGGCCATCAGACGGTCCCATTCCTAGGCAACCAGTCCAGGATGGCACAATCCATTAGTGGCTATGCTGTATCATTTCCAAAGACTGTGGTATACTCACTGGTCACTTAGCCTACCAATTTGTAGGTTGCTGTCCATTGCTACCACCCTAAGTTTTCTTAGCTTATGCTGTCTGGGTATTGTTTCTGATTCAATATTGATCTAGAGGTACAGAAAAAATCAAATGGACAATAACTCTAAAATATTAAAGTTATAGAAACCTTGTTTCAACACAACTACATCCTGCATTTTGGAAATTCTCTTCAGCCTAACACTTTATGTCAAATCATATCAAAGTAAATGAGCTCTGTTGTCGTGTACAATTTTATTATGGAAATAAAATGAATAAAATGTCTGTTAAGAGTTATTCTACAGGGACAGAGCCAACATGGCAGAAAAAGGTAGGGACTCACCTAAGTTCTCCCAAATTTTCCTCTAAACAACTTTAAAATAATGCCTTAAAATGAATTCTGGAGCAGCAGAGCCCACAAAAGGACAGGGTGAAACAATTTTCCAGTCCAAGGTAATCTAGAAGGTCACTGGGAAAGGTCTGTTGAACCAGGGTGAGAAAGGATACTAGTCAATCACAGGCCATTCCTGAAATACCAGAAGCAAGCCTTGGGAACAACTGAAGTAGTAGCAACAGATACCCAGACTCTCAGACCACAGAATGTAAGAGGGTTTGACAGCTGGTCAGAAGGAGATTACATTGGTCCTTTTAGTGGCACTGGGTGCTGAACTATGTTGTATTGGCCATAGGTAAATCCGGGTCACAGTCCTGAGTTTAGTCCCAGGGTAAAGAGGAGCAATTAGTATACTAGAGCTTGCAGCTGCAGGGAAGTGGGGAACTCTGGTCACAGCTCCCTGGCAGAAAAGAATGCTTATGGTAGATCCCAAACCAGAACACAATTCAGGAGAGTAGTAAATAAGCCTCTCTTTAGATTATGCCACCTTGAAAGAACTGAAAACTGAAACATTCCCACGACTGGCTCTGAAAACAGTTACACACACATGCACATACAAAAAAAAAACATCCCTGAAACTTGGGACAGTATCCCCTTGACCTCAGAAGAAAAGCCCATCTTTAACATGAAGTTGAAAGTCAAGAAATAAACTGGAAAATGAACAAACAGCAACAAAAAAGAACCTAGCCACAGAAAACTACTATGGAGACAAGAAAGATCAAAGCAAACCCAGAAGAAGACAGCAAAGTCAAAACTGCTACATCGAAAGTTTTATAGAAAAATGTAATTTGGTTTCAAGCCCAAAAAGAATTCCTGGAAGAACTGAAAAAAGCATTGTAAAAACAAAATAGTAGTAGAGGAAAAATTGGGATAAGAAATGAGAGTAAGGCAAGAAAATCATGAAAAAAGAGTTGACCCCTTGGTAAAGGAGGAACAAAAATATGAAGAAAATAACACCTTAAAAAACAGAATGGTCCAAATTGGCAAAAAAGTACAAAAATTCATTGAAGAGAAGAACTCTTTGAAAAAAGAATTGGCCAAATGGAAAGAGAAGTACAAAAGCTCATGGAAGAAAATAATTAATTAAAAATTGAGACATTAAGGAACAATTTAAAAAAATTAAACAAATTAAAAGAAATAGAAGAAAATGTGAAATATCTCATTGGAAAACAACTGACCTGGAAAACAGACCCAAGAGAGAGAATTTATGAATAAATGGATACTGAAAAGTCATGATTTAAAAAAAGGGGGGTAAAATAAAAATTGAAAGAATCTACTGATCACATCCTGAAAGAGGTCCCAAAATGAAAACTCCTAGGGTTTTAATTTAATTTAAATTTAAGACATTTAAGAGCTCCCAGGTTAAGGAAGAAATACTGCAAGGATCCAGAAGGAGACAATTAAAATATTGTAGAGCCACAGCCAGGATAACAAAAATTTAGTAGCTCCTATGCGAAATTCTTTTTTTAAAAAATTTGTTTTCTTGTTTGCATGATTCATTTTCATGACATTTTTGAATTACAAATTTTCTCCCCATCTTTCCCCTGCCCCAACCCTAAAACAGCAATCCCTCTGTAAAGCCCCTCCACTGCTCTGCTCTCTTACTTTCTGGTAGGGCAGGGAGGGTCTCCCTATCCCAGCCCCTGTATATCTTAATTCCTAGTTGCAGGTATTACAGAACTTTAACTTCTAGATTCTTTTGATTCTTCCCTTGTGCCCCCACCTCCACTGGAAGGACAATCAATTCAATACAGGCTGTGGATGTGTGATTATACAGGACATCTTTATAGTGGACATATTGTGACAGTGATCATCTGTCTCTCCTTCCTATCCCTCCCCACCTTGTTCTGTTCTCTACCCTTTCCCTGTCCATTTATTGAAGTGTGTGCTTCCAGCATCCC
>CM053599.1:63791537-63817275 GCA_028646575.1 Pseudocheirus occidentalis
AAAAAAAAATTCATGGATACCTACATGGATCACATAGAGCTATCCTCCACTAATGTTCTCCTCTAATACCAACATGGGTTGGGGAAAGGTGACACTAGGTTGTCAAAGACTATGCCATCAGGTATCAAGGTCTGACAAGGCCTTCCTATAAAAAGGAAGAGGCTTCTAGCAATGAACCATGTATCTCTTGTGCAAACACCAGCCAAGTTAAGAAAGGCTCATCTCCCAAACATTAGCCACCAGGTCATTAATATTTTTGTCCACAGAAAGAGAAGGAAATTATCTACAAAGTCACTGAAAGATTGGCCTTTGGGTAACTGGAGGGAATTTTCATACTAACAAAATGTCAAAATAATAGATTGATGATATACTTAAACATCAGATGTTATTATTGTTATTATTATTCAAATTGTAGTAAAGAATTCAAATATTTTCCTCCTGTCAACAGTATCACTGGAGCTAGGAAAAACTGTATACTACAATTAGGAAACTAAGAAAATAGTTTTCCTTGCGTCTGCCCTTCTGGGTGAACTTAGCAGGACAGGATCTATCAAAATATGACTTGTGGCTCCAGAGGTCAGCCTTGTTGGCCCCATTACTACTGCTTTTTTCCTGCTTCTGTCCTAAGACTTGTGCTCTCTTGGTCCCTCAACTCAGATTCTGTATGACTTCTGAATTGGGGTGGTAGCTTATATATGGGAATGGCCATAGTTAGAATATTTGAGAAGTTCATAAAACCATAAATTAAGATTTGGATGGGACATGAGATATATACTGGCCTCAGCCTTTTATTTTATAGAAAAAGAAAATGAGTTCAATTGAGGTTGAGATTTGTCCAGGGTCAAAAACTCAGAGCTTGGAAATTGGAAATTGGAAAAATGATGGAGCTTGGAATTGAACTCATGTTCTTTGACTCCAAATGCAACAAGCTTTTACATTCCACCATCGTTAGTTGTAATTTGCTGGTTGTGTTGCATCTTTTGAGCTTCTGTAAGCTCTTAGATAGCAGAAAAACAAGATGATTGAGTGCCTATGGAACACCTACTATTCCCATGAACTCTACTCTGTGAGGCTATCAGAATCAGGTAACATAATGGAGAAGGATTACTTTGGAAATATAAATTGAGGCTTCATAGTTTCATCTTTGTTGGTCTTCAACATGAATACAAGTCACACATTGTCATATACCTTATCAGAGAGATTCTAAACTGGTATAGTTGAAAAAAAAAAGTCATCACCCTATTATTTGGTATCCACCTTACCAATGCTAAAAGCCTCTCCAAACTTTTCTAGAATGATCCTAGTATGACTGAAAGGCATATTAGGCATATTCTTAAAGCCTTTCAGACCTACCAGAATTTGTGTTTCACTCATATAACCTTTGAAATCCCAGGGCCACCTCCACATTATGATGAGACATTAAATCAGGGCATTATTAATGATTCTAAATTGCTACATGAGTGTAAATGAGGATTACAAATTAGCATCATTAACATTGCTAAAGTTCAAATCCAATGATTCACTGTGATATGTAGTATGGAAGTGACCCTTGGTTTTCAAAGGTTATACCAGTGAAACAAACAAGAAGATCCTACCTACGCAGAAAAATATTGCATTTGGACTAGGTGGTATAAAAGTCATCTCAGCTAAATTCAGAGACATGGGCACTTACTGATGATTTTTCTTTTGGGCCACAGAACTCATGAAACTATAAGGCAAGAGTTTTTGGAATTTTTTGTGTCACTGAGCTCTTAGATATTCTGACAAAACCTATGGACCACTTCTTAAAAAATATTTTAAAATACAGAAAATAAAATACATAGGACTATAAAAGAAACCAATTATATTGAAATATAACTATCAAAATATTTTTTAAGAATTATTGCCCTCAGAATAATCCTGTTTTAAGGCTACCAGGGGTTATGATTTTGTATTGCTGGAGGAGTTACTTAGACTGAGGAAATCACCCCACCCTTTTTTTGAGGACTTGGAGAAGTAGTATTATAGAGAGAATCCAAGGAGGAACACAAATAATTCTAGGTATTAGGTTGTAGAAGGATATGAAATGAAGAACTACCAACCCCCCTGATCAAAATGTGGCTTTTCAGTTTTCTTTTCAATTATTGTACCAGATTTATTATTTTTTTATTCCCATTGTAACTCTTGTTTTCATAAAGATGATAATGTCATTGCAAATACAAGTGAACTTTGGAAATGTTAATTTCACGATTGATTGACAGGAGACATTTGTATACACTAGTGACTGGAGTGGGGTGGCTAGGGATGGGGAGATAGATAAGAAAAAGTGAAGGTAAAAACTGAACTGAAGTGAAGAAGGAAAACATGACTTCATTGAAGCTGGAAGGGCTGCAATAGGCAGCTGAAACCTGGTTGGTCTGAGGAGCTGATTAGGGGGGAAGAAGAAGAGATTTAAAAATAGGAAAAACCATTGGGGGAAATATCTTAATACTAAAAGCTCTTTTGGGAAAGAGGTAATAAAAGTATGGAATCTAGAGGAGGATACACAAAGGAGAAAAAAGTTCAGATATTTTTCAATAATTTCAACTTTAAATCCTGGAGTTATACCTGCAGCCAAGTTTGAAAGGACAGAGTTACTGACAAGTTCAGAGTAAAGAATAATCCAGAACGGAAGCATGATGCAGTAGAAAGAAATCTGAACTACACGGTTTAGTTTTGGGTCCAAGTTTGACTATTGTGAGTTCAACATTTCTGAGCTCCATAGGATTTTTCTTAAAAAGGAGAATTGATCAAGTTCTCCCATTCATTCTAATTCCTTTGGTGGCAAAGACCTCACCAAACAAGTAATTTTGTGGCAAATCATAAGAAAGAGAAAGAAAAGAGCACATGCACAAAATGTGTGAATCCAAATGAGATTTATTGAAGAATAAAGAATATTCTTACAGACGACTGAGCACTTAGGAGGCCTAAAATAGGGGATTCTGCAAATCTCCTAATCTGCGTCAATTCAATTAATGGTGAAAGTGGACAGAGGCTGTAGTGCTCCAAATATGGGTTCTTAGATTTTCCTTTTCATACATGCTATGGGAGTCTTTCATCCCTCTCACTCCCACCCCATAAAACATATACTCTTTGGGTGGTTGGGATAGGGAAATGGAAGGTTCCATTGAGTACAGGAAAAGTGACATCTCTAGCATGTGCTAGTGACGTTTTATCAATTTTCCTTATGCTGTCAGGTTTGCTAGGGCAATAATTAGGGACTAAAGACTTTGTCTATGTTTTCTTTCCCCCAAAGGCACTTTTGGGGATCTTTGAGCATTGTAATTGATTGAGGTAATAGAGGCAGGAATTAGTTTGCTTTATCTTCATGGCTAATTTGGTGGGTTTAGTGGATCTATTCTCCTAGAGATAAAGGTTTCCTCTGTTGACCCTGGCTGGGCTTTGAAAACCATTCCCAGAGCCCAGGGTTTCACTCCTTTAAACAAATGGTAGTAGACTCTAAGATGTTGTAACATAAAACAAAGAACAAAAATGCTAAAAGTTGTTCATGTTCTGAATTACTGATTTAACTTTTATCTCACCTGTGAGGTAAGCAAAGATTCATCATCTTTAAAAAATTGTTAACTGTATTGTAATGTAAATTGTTTTCTGTTGTAATTTCCATGTGTTTTATTTCATGTATTTAAACCAGAGGCTCCCAAGATTATTTGGTCTACCTCCACCTTTAAAAAAAATTACTGAGCAACCCCCTGCAAATGGACTTTCCTTAATCCTCTAATTATTTTGAAATTTGCATGATTTCAAAAAATATAGATTTAAAATGACACATCTTAAATTTAATAATTTATTGCAAATTTGTGGGGGGTTTCCTGCATTGAAAATTTGATAACACAATATTGTATCATGTAACTGTATTGTATTGTAAACAAGTCATTACATACACATATTCCTGCCAATGCATGCTGGACTTCCCAGCTTGCCTACCAAAACACTTGCTTGTTAAGAGCTGTCAGTTGACTTGACCACTGATCAGTTATAACTTGCATTTTGTGTGCTTATTTGGAAAATGAAGCAATCAGTATGACTTTAACTCTTCTACACAACAGATGAAACACATATGAATGGTTTCGCAAAATTATCTAATCCTCTCTTCTTTCCTCATGCATCCATTACTCTCCTATTGTTATTCAATGCCCTCCAATTGTACCCGTGGCTACTACCTTCCCCTTGAACCATTCCAACATCTCCAGGAAGTAGTATCACCCATTTTGGGAACCTATGAAACCGTCATTCAGAAAAAGAGATCCATAGGTTTCACCATACTGCCAAAGGGACAGTGTCCATGAAACAAACAAAAAACGTAAGAATCTTCCTCATCTTCCCCTTACTATGCTGCTAAGAAACAAGTTAATATTCACAGGGAGCCTTTTGATCAGCATGCCATATACAAGGCTGTCTTGTACCAATGAGATGGGTCAACAGGCTATTATAAGGACCTAGAATAGGCCATAACACATAACCTACTAGCTCACAAGGAAGTTGTGAGAAAATCAGCTTATGAATTATTGCTATTATTATACAATTCAATTGGGTTAAGCAGACAGGCAATATTCATATTGTATATGTTAATATGTTAAACTCTAAGAAATCAGTCCAATGAGTGTAACTGTGAATCTGGAACATACCTACCCACATGTAGTTTGTGTTCCAGGTTATCCTGGATCAACGTAGATTCTGCATTTTGACTAGCTTACAGAAACTATGTAAAGGTGAAAACACACTATGGATGAGAGGTTCCAGAAAGACTTTGTGTTAGGGGACACAGACTCAAATTTTAACTTTGCTATTTCTGAGCTATTTGACTCTGAGAAAGTCATTCATCTTCTCTGGGCCTCAGTTTTCTCAGCTGTCAAAAGAGTTTGTTGAATATGGCCAAACTGTCAGACTTCTTTCTCAGGGAGCCTCTCACTGTGACTCCCTAATCTGGTGGGGTGGAGAGACTGTTAGACATGAAGGAAGAGAGTATCCAAATTTAACTTAACGTAGTTGTTGCTATGTGACCAGACATACCAAAGGTGGATGAGTAGCTCTGAAAAGCCCTCACACCAGAGTTGCTGGTACTCCTTGAAGACCCCATGCAACCTCATTCTCACCTGTGACTCCAAGAAGGTGTATAATGTACAGTGGCCTCATCTTGGTAAAAACGTCTTGGCAGATGCACTAAAAGAGGTTGTGGGTCAATGACCTTACACCATTGGTGACTTAAAGAAGTGTCTGTCCTAAGCATGTGAAGGCTTCCTCTGGCAGAATGGGTGGATGAAGAATAATTGCTTTCAACAACCATGAAAGCATCTGAAACAGGCACAGTGGAACACATAGAGCTTTGGTCAGACATTGAAGATAGATACTAAGGGGACCCACTGCATCCCGGATTGTCACTAGTAGTCCTGATTTTTTCTTGCCTCTAGACTTTGATGACTAGAAGACAGAGTAAAGCTGATAATTTTGTACAACTCTGCCTCATCTAAATCTAATTCACTTGGAAGTCTAGACTCCAACTCATGATGCTGCCGATCCTCTTTGGAAATGAAGGATGCACAACAACAGTTAGTTAAGTCACTTTATTTTTTCTTAAACCTCAGTTTCCTTACCTATATAACTAGAATTAAAATATCTCTAGCACTTGAAGATAGCTCATCTCCACAAAGGAAATATAAAAAAGATGGGTAAAGCATTTTTATGGCATTTTTTTTTTACCATCATGGATAGTAGTGTCAAAACACAGACTCTAACATCACAGTCCCAGATATGGGACTAGAGAATAAAGCTGGAAGACAGCTTTGATTAGGTCAAGTATAGAGAGAAAGATCCCTCCAGGTGGCAAAACAATTGTGAACATATTGAGGGAATATCTAAAGGAGGAGAAAATATCAAAGGTATGGGGGAAAATCACAGACATTATCAATTGAAAATGTTTGAGAGAACAACTGACCTATATTTATACCTTACCTTCTGTATAAAATTTTTATGAGATAATCTAGGGACATCAGGGACAGCATTGAGGAAGGTATTATTAGGGAATGGGCAAAGTTTTTGTTTGTTTGGTTAAGAAACATATCACAATAGACTACATCTTTAGATTAAGAGAATATAAAATGAAATTATACTTTTAAAATATATAAAAGCCTTTTAAAAATAGAATCTGATTTGGTCAAGAAAAGTAATTCCATAAAAGCTTTTATCCAATTAGATGTCTATCATATTTTTACAAAAAGTATTCAAGACTTCTTGAAAGATACGGTAATAAAAATAACCTTGCTCAACCACTTTCTGATCATTGATGCATAAAATGGGGACATTAATACTTGCCAAAAATGTTTGCTATTGTCATGGAGAAATACAGCGCAGTGCCCAAACTGAAGAACGATTATTTAGGCAGAAAGGAATACATAAGAAATAAGGAAGAACCAGGAGAGAAAAAATTTTTTTTTAACATTTGTTGACATAATCTTGTAGCTTGGGGGAAGGAGGCTAATATGATTAATTAGGTAATCATTTTTCTCATGCTTAAGCATCCATGCATATCTGATATAAATCAAATTTCATTTGAATGAATTTGGGGGATGGGGATATATTTCTGCAATGATTTGCTAAGATTACATATTTTAAAATGTTGGACCAGTATTCACTAGTGATATTGACTTACAGTTCTCTTGTTTTTGTTTGTTTTATCTGATTTATGTGTTAGGACTATATTGTCTCATCAAAGAAATTTTGTAGAATTCTCTTTTTCTAACTTCAATAAGAAATTATGTAACATTGCCTTTGTAATTATTCTTTTCACCCTTGATAGCTACAGATCCATCTTATTTAAGGCGCCCCCCCCTCCAGTTGGTATTTTTTTATGGCTCTTTCAAATCCATTTTCTAAAATTGAGGTGTTGAAGATCTCTATTTCATGTTCTGTCAACTTGGATATTCCATATATTTGTTGATAATCATTTCTTTGAAAGTCTCAGTTTCACTCGAATGAGTTCAGTTAATTCTTTTTATTTATTCATTTCTCGGCTTGAGATTTCACTTTGTTCATTTTAAAATTTGATCATTTGATTTTCTTTCCCCTTATTTTTGATTAGGTTACATAAAGTTGATCAGTTTTGTTCATTTAAAAAAAACAACTTTAATTTTATTTTTCTCTTCTAGAAAAGTCAGCATGTGCATAGAAGAATCAGGAAGAATAGAGTTCAAGTTAATCGTATGGCACATAATGACAGTGTGTCTTTGCAAATCACTTGACCTCTAGGTGCTCTAGGCAATCCTCTAAGACTGTAAGTTACAGATAAGTTACTACCCTGAAATGTCTCCACACCTGGGAGTTACCAAACCAGTAAAATCACAAGTCTAGTCTTGTTATTTCATTGTCTTTTTGTTTTCTATTTTATCTATAT
Source organism: Pseudocheirus occidentalis (assembly GCA_028646575.1). NCBI lineage: Eukaryota > Metazoa > Chordata > Mammalia > Diprotodontia > Pseudocheiridae > Pseudocheirus > Pseudocheirus occidentalis. Next base: position 63,798,964 of record CM053599.1, read on the forward strand.
CTCTACTAATTTTCAAAGTTTTCTCTTTTGTTTGTTTTTTGTGTTTTCTAATTATCTAATTGCATATTCATTTATTTAATTTTCTATTTTACAAATGTACATTTTTCAACATATGATTTTTCCTCAGAAGATTGTTTTCTCTAAAAGAAAACCAAACAAACTAATTTTTTTCCTCTTTCCTAGCAGGAAAAAGAAAAGAAAACCTCTGTAACAAATAAGCTGTCTATCCTTCATTTAGAAGAGGACCAATGATATCACAGGGGGATATCTTGGCTTGCTCATGAATTAGATTTAAGTGAGAAGGCATTGCACAGTTGTCAGTCTCTCTTGTCCAGAGTCATCAAAGTTCGGAGGCAAGACAAAAGTCAAGATTTCCGGCAATGGCCTAGGATGCAATTGATAATCTTGGCATCTTTGATGTCTGATCAAGCTCTAAGTGTTCCACAGTGTCTGCTTCAGCCAGTTGAAACAAATTGCTTTCATCCAACCACTCTGCTGGGAGGAGTCTTCACATGCTTGGAGTAGATACCCCCTAATTCACTGATGAATTTGAGGCCCATCAGTTACCCTCAACCTGATTTATCCCATCTGCTGAGATAGTTTACTGAGGTGTGACTGCATGCATGTCATAGTTTCTTAGAGCCATGGATGAGAGTTGAGTGAAAGGTGGACACCAATGGGTAAGCAGTCCTGAAAAGGATTGGCAAGCTCTCATACCAGAGATGCTAATCCTCCTTGAATACCCTCTACACCCCTGTGACAAATATACATAGCAAAGCAAAACAAACTCTCATAAAGACCATACTAAAAATGGTCTCATTTTTCTCTGTCAGAAAGCAGATAGCATTCTTCATTATCAGTAGTCTAGAATCATCAATGAACATTACATCAATCTGAGTTCAGTATTTCAAAATTGTTTGATTTTACAAGACTGATATTGTAATATAAATTCTTCTCCTCGTTCTCACTTGGCATCTATCCAAACAAGTCTTTTCAAGTTTCTCTATAACTGTAGCTTTTCTTCCTTTTTCAACTACCTCTGTGGTCTATTTACTCCAGAAAATCACTTTTTAAGTAAGGTCTTTCCCCTTCTTTCTTTGGTGAATTCCTCCTGGAGTTTCCATTTTGTGGAGACTCCAATTATGCTTATTTTAAGTTCACTGTTTAAAAAAAAACAATAACATTGATTTAGTAGAGGAAAATGTCTTAAAGGCTTTCTTCCAACAAGGAATCTCTGATTCATGTCAAAGTCATACCTTAAAAGACGTAAGGAAAGATAACTTTCCTTTGGTGATTACGATCAAACTAAGAATAAAATAAGCTGACATGTTCACTGAAAGTGTTTACCACTATTATGGATGACATCTACCACTGAGTTCAAGAGGGATTCCCTATAAATGATAAGGCTCTTCAGATGCTCCTATTTGCAGATGACATGATTCTCACTGCCTCAAACCCAAGACAGTTTTGGAGCCTCCTAAGAAAATGAGGTCCATAATATCCAAAGAGTTTGAACTAATTATTTACCCCCCACCCCCCAAAAAAATCTCTTTTCACTCATCTTTCCTCTTCTTACCCATTCATTACATATGACTGTGCCAGATGAATCCAATATTCTTCAGGACTTCTCTCCTGATTTATTCTCATCATTAGCTTTACTGACAGTCAAAGTGAAAGACTGAACTAACTATCCAGATGATATATACTAAAATAATAAGTGTTTGCCTTATGTAGATGGACTATTTTAGTTACCTTACTTCCAAATACTTTCTCTGTTTAAAATGGAAAAAAAAAAGGTCTGGTTTAAGGTCCCTAGAGAGTATTGCTTCCTAACTTGAGCTCTCAACCAGGAAGTAAATTAATGCCCATCAGTAGCTAAATTTCTAGCACAATGATTTGAGCCAGTAAGACCAGTGCCCACAGTCAGAATAATGAGACAGTTCCAAATAATTCAGGTCAATAATCTGCTTCCTGGGAATTACCTTGATAACACATTTTTTTTCTTTCTTAATTCTATTTACTTGTAAAGAGCAATTGCAAGAATAAGAGTGTCTTTCTAAACTCAATTTAGTATGCAAATAGCTGATTTATGCAATTAGCCAATATGCAATTATATGGAACAGCAATGAGTGGATTCTAATTGGACCAGATCCACACCACCTGATTCTTACAAACATAAATAGATTGTAAGTAATATGCAATTAAATAGAGTACAAGATAGTCTCTCTGGGCAAGTCTTCCTACCCACCTTTTATCTTGTTTCTGTATCCACTGTAGTGAGTCAGAAAGAGGTGGAGTGAGGCAATCAAAATGGAGTACAGATACAGTTGGGTCTGACTTGATGGGATTCTATTAGTAGCTTTTGTGATTCAAGAGCTAAATACTAAATTAAGAGCTGATTATTCTAAAGGCACAAGCTTCAAGGACTTTACTGTACTTTGGAGGAAGTTAGCATGGCTAGATGCCACAGGGCCTGCTGGGTCCTTTTTAACTGGGCAAGGAGCAGTTTAGAACTCTAAAAGGTTGCATTTACTCCCTTGATGATGAAGTGTTGATAAATAAGTATGAAAACATTGCTATCACTATGGCTTATTAACCTTTGAAAGAAATGAAGCTTATTTCTTTGTTTAGTAAATCAGTATGAATTGGGCTTGTACTCTATCTTTTAATAAGCAGTAAACAATAAATTTGTGAAAAAGAGCTAAATTTATTGAAGGCAAGGACCCATCTTATGTCCCTTTTTATTCCTTGCAATGCTTACACGTGAAATACATATTTGGTGATTTGATTTTATTTATAAACACTCTTTTGGTGAGGATTATCAGAGCTATAACAAGGGCAAGACAGTTAGGGTTTTGGCCCAAAGTGTTTAAAATTTAGTGAGTACTAAAGGGACTTAAACAACAGTGCTTAGCACCTATTAACTAAGACCAGTTACTTAAAATGGGAAACTGAGTTAGTAACCTGGCCCAAGCTCCTTTCTCAACCTGCCCTGATCACTCTTATTCTTCTTCCTCATAACATTTTCCCCATGGGTAGTCAATCAAGAAGTATTCAGTGAGTGCCTACTATATCGAGGGCTCTGTGATAGGGTTGTGGGGAAATATGTGAATATCCAAGTATTTATTCTTCTACTACAATTTGTTTTCTTTGTTAGTTTTAATATTTGTTTCTGTGACTTCCATGTACATTTTCACAGTATATTGCACAATGCCGAATATCCATGTAGCACCTATTTAAACTATTGAACTGTTACATTTTTGTCTTTTGCATCTCTAGCACCTTACATATAGTAGCTTTATTGCATGATAGTCCAAAAAGGGTGAATTTAATATGTCTGCTGTTCTGTATTTGTTTGTGAATTTTGTTTGTTTGTTTTTAATGGCCTGAACCTGGTCAGTTTTTGTGAAGGTGCCATGTACAGCTAAGAAAAGGTATGCTCCTTTTTCTTACCATTCGTTTTTCTCCAGAGATCTATCATTCTTAATTTCTCTAAAATTTTATTCACCTTCTTAGCTTCTTATTTACTTTGTGGTTAGATTTGTCTAGTTCTGAGAGAGGTAAACTGAGGTTCCTAACTAATATAGTTTTACTGTCTATTTCCTCCTGTAATTCATTTAACTTTTCCTTTAAGAATTTGTATGTTAGTGTTTAATAATAATATTACTTCATTGTCTATGTTACCTTTGAGCAAAATGTAGTTTTCCTGATTATTTTAATTAGATCAAATTTTGCTTTTGCTTTGTCTGAGATCACTATTGCTACCCTTGCCTATTTTACTTCAGCTGAAGCATAATAAATTCTGTGCTAGCCCCTTATTTTGACTTTGTATGTGTCTGTTTTATACTGTGTTAGTATCCTATTGTTTGTGTCTGTTTCAAGTGTGTCTCTTGTAAACAACATATTGTTAGATTCTGGTTTCTGATCCAGTCTGCAATCTGCTTGTTCTATGGGTGAGTTCATTCCATTCACATTCACAGTTATGATTGCTGGATGTTTTCCTCCATCGTATTCTCTTCTGCTTATCCTTTTTTTTAAGCTGCCCCTCCTCAAAAGTTTGTTCTGCTTTTTACCACTGTCTCCCTTAATCTGCCTTTCTTCATGTCACCCCCCTGCCTTACTGTTAGCCCCTTCCTCTCCTACTTCCAAGATTTCTTTTTCCAACTGAGTATGTGTTCTTCCCTCTTTAAACCAATTCAGATAAGAGTGAAGTTCAAATATTGCCAGCTTCTCCCCTCCCATTTTCCCCTCCACTGTCAAAACTTTTCTTTGTGTACCTCTTTTTATATGAGATAATTTTCTTCATTGTTCCTCTCTATGTAGTAGGTTCCTAATAAATGTTTTTTCAAATCTAAGAAACATTTATTAATCACTTTCTATGTAAAAGGCATTCTAGGTGCTGAAGGTACAAACACAAAAATACAGCAGTTCCTTTTCTTGAGGACTTTGAATTCTATTGGGATGGATACTAAACACACACACACCACACATATCTATGAATATACACATGTAAAGCATTTTTCCCAATAGTACACACATATACACCCAACACTCACATACACACATATATATGTGGAAAACATTTACAAATTTTTAAGAACTTAAAACTATACTATGACTTTTGGGACACCTTGTAAATACAAAATTATACAAAATAATTTCAAGAGGGAGATAACAAAAAGTTGGAGGGCTATCAAGAAAAGGCCTTGTGAAAAAATAAGATCTGAGCCAAGCTTTGAAGTAGACTGGGGATCCTAAGAGGGAGAGGTGAGAATGGAGTGCATTCCAGACATGGGGTAGGAGATGAAAACCTGTGTTAGTATCCTGTTGTTTGTCTTAACCCCATGAAATGATGTTCTTCCATCATCTGATGGTGTGCTTGCCCCAGGCATCAAAATTCCTAGTTACAGCCAACATTAATAAATGAGTCTTTGAGGTTTACTGAGGCAAGACATCCGAAGGAATGGATTTTTATCAAATTGTTGCCACTTGCCAATCAGAAAATAGCCATCAGGAATTAGAAGGAATTAACATCTATCTACTCAGAGAAAAACACCTACTCCTGTAAACATTAAATTGTGTGGTTTCTTTTAGTTTCTTTAAACAATACTTAGTGTATTATATTTGAGGCCATACAATTCTTTCTCAATCTTAATATGAACTCAATATTCGAGTGTACTAGTTTTCTCTATACTACTCACTGCCTGGATCATAGTAAGCACTTAACAAATGATTGCTAATTAATTGACTGATTGAAATAGAAACAATGGGGTGTAATGGAAAGTGTTGTCCAAAGAGTCAGGAGAATTGAGCTCAAACTATAGTGCCAACATTTACTAGCTGTGGGACTCGAAGCAAATGACCTTGCCACTTTGAGCTGAAGTTTTTCTTCTGCAAAAGGGGGATCATTATTCTGGAGGTAATATATGTATAAAGTTTTACAAACTTTAAATCAAAAGGGTTTTATAAATGTGTTATTATTACTAATTATTTTTAAAGATTGAGGAGAGATGTGTGCTGAATCAAGAGTGAAGCTAGCAAAGTGTTAATCCCCAAAACAAGGGGAAAGGAGAGAAAGAGAAAGAAACACTGTACAAACTCCACACTCCCAAAAGTACTTGAAGGGTAATATAGACACTGATACCTATTCAAGGATAATCAGGAGAGTGATCAAGTTCGAGGGCTTATGTGAGAGTGTTGGGACAAGTAGGAATGTTTAACACCCCAGAAACCCGTATCTGTGTTAAGTATTCATCATTCACTTACAGTTTGAGCTCACTGTGACTGGCAAGAAGAATATCTTTTACAATGGGCTAGCTAACATGCTTCTCTTGAAGGGACAGAGTCTCCACAAGCTAGCAGCCATGTACAACCTTCTGTTCTCAGTGCCAGATTTTAGGAAGACAGTGATAATCCAAAGTACATCCAGAAGTGAGTGATCAAGAATGTCGAGGGGATTGGAAACTATGTCACATGAGGAGCGGGGGATGGTTTACAATGCAAACTCCCTGAAAACAATGACTTTCTTTTCTTTTTTCCCCCTATCAGCTGGAGGCATCAAGGAAGATTCATGTAGAAGATTACATCGAGCCTTGAAGGAAACTGGGGCATTGCCAAGAAGCAGGTATGGAAGAGGTGTATTACAGACAGGAAAGAAAGAAAACAAAAATGCAGGAAAGGGGCCAATTATGTGAAACAGCATGGTCAGTTTGTCTGGCCTCCGGAGTATATTTCAGGGATTAAAGTGCAGTAAGAATGGATAGTTATGTTGGAATAAAATTGGGAGGGAGTTTTAGTACCAAATACAGGTTTCTATTTGTTCCTAGAAGTAATAAGGAACCAGGGGAGTTTACTGAATAGGGAAATGACATTGCCACAACTGAACTTTAGGAGAATCATTTTAACAGTTGTGAGTATGGAGGAGAGAGACAGGAAATTCGAAACAGGAGAATGATTCAGAGGCTATTACAGTCACACAGGTGAAAGATGATGAGGCTCTATCTGTGTGGTAGCTATGTGAGTAGGACAAATGGAGATGGAGAGTGGGTGTGAAAGATGTTGTGGAGGGAGAAACACTAAGATTAGGAACTGATTGTATACGTGAAGTGAGTAAAAATGAGGAGTCGAGGATGACACCAAATCTGCAAAATAGATAAGTAGACAATAGACAGAACTAGGAGGTGGAAAAATAATATGTTCCATTTTAGACATGTTGAGGTTGAGACATCAATGGGATATCCAATTTGATATGTCCAGTATGTAGTTGGGATGCAGTGCTAAAGCTAAGGAAAGAAACTAGGGCTGGAAAAAAATACTGTAAGTCCAGGAATAATAATAATTAGGTTGGTAATTAAGGCCATATGAAATGAAGATGTCACCAAGAGGGAGGTGACAGAGAGAGAAGAGAAGAGGACCAGGACAGAGCCTGGGGACATATTCACAGTCAAGGAGCATTTTAAGGATGATGATGGTGATGATGATGATGATGATGATGATGGTGATGATGATGATGATGATGATGATGATTGATGATGATGATGATGATGGGGCAAAGGAGACTGAGAAGGAGCAATCAGACAGGCAGAAGGAGAACTAGGAGAGGACAGGGCTCCAAAAACCTAGAGAGGAAAGAATATTCAGGACAGATGGCTAATGGTGACAAAGCCATAGAAAAGTCAAGAAGGACTAGGATCGAGAAAAGGCCATGTTGTTTTGATACTGGAAAAGAAGGGGTGGAAGGGACATGAAAAACAAAGTTCATTTTCTGAATCATTTTACCATTTTACCTGGTTCTGAGGGTAACACAGACACTTTTAGCTACCAAGGCCAAATTAACTAAATACTTTAGAAAGAACATCAGGGGAAGCCACCAAGAAGAAAAATGGAAGGATGAATTAAGCATAAGGTAATCCCCCAAAACAAATAAACCTTGTGTTTGGGGGGAAAATGAGACTTTTGGAAAACATTGTATAATTCTTCCTAAATCACTTTGGTCATATAATATGTCCCATATAGGACCATTCCTCCATATCTACAAATGGATAGCTGTAGTTAACTTTTACGGTCTCACCATAATCAGGGGGACATGATTTGGCCTCCTTTTATATTTCAGATTTGAAATGAAGGTCAAAGGTGAAGAAAATCTTTTCTCCATCAATACAAAACTTTCTGCCAGCCTGTGCACTTCTCCATCTGCCCAATGTTAAAAAGCGTAGGCCTTCCAATACTTGCTACATTCCTGATATACCCCAAGGATTAACGAGTAAGATCTGCCTAAAGGGTTAGGTAGTTTGATGCCACAGAACCACAAATGAAGCCTCTGAGAAAACTGCTAACACAATTAAAATCACCTTAGATACCTGTAATTCATGTAAAAGATGCCTGCTACAATTAATATTTCCACATAAAACTCCAATTTCAAGTTTCTATGGCCTTCACTAACACTTTCTAATGCTGGTATTCCCAGGAGAAAATTAGCATCTTAACAGATTTCAAAGTATTTCAGTAAGTATAGCAGAATCCATTTTATCATAAATATAGCTATGTAATAGAGAGGACAGAGTGCCGGGCATGAAGTCAGGAAAACCTCAGAGCACTTCTTCCCTCTGACACTCAATAGTATGTGACTGGTCAAGCTACTTAATACATTCAGCTATCAGAACTTACTTTCTTATGGACCAATTTAGTAAAGAATCCTCCAAATCAGAAATCTTTGGCCTACTCAAAAGTTTTAAAATTGTGAGTGTTTTGAAAAGTATTCAAATTTAGAATCAAAAGATCTCTCTGTTCTAGGTCCAGCTTTGGGATTTTTCAGAGAAGAGTTGAGCTAGAGATCATTTAGATCTCTTGATTTTAGAGGTGATTTGGCTGGTATCCACTCACTGAAGTCAACGTCAAAGCCAGCATTCTAAAGCCCAAATCAGTGTTTTCTAATTATGTCGTTTTGGCTAAGTCAGTTAATACTTTTTTCTCAGCTGTTAGCTGAAACCTTTGAACCACCTCCTGGTACTAAGTTTATATGCGCACATTCTCTGTATCACCACCACATTTTGAGCTCCTTAAAGGAAAAAAACGAGATTGGTTTTCATCATTTTATATCTAGTCCCTTGAATATAATCTATCAGTTAATCAATAAAGATTTATTAAGCCCCTGATATGTGCCAAATTAGTCTAGGGATCAAAAAAAAGGCAAAATCAGTCTCTACCCTCAAGGAGTTCACAATCTAATAAGGAAAGCAACAACAACAAAAAAATGTGCAATCAAGGGACATACAGGATAAACAGAGAGAAGGTACTAGAATTAAGAGGAGTTGGCAAAACCTGTCTGCAGAAAGTAATATTTCAGTTGGAACTTGAAAGAAGTCAGGGAAGCCAGTAGGTGGAGATGAGAAGGAAAAACATAACAGGCATGGGGGGTGGGGGGCACAGCCAGAGAAAATGCCCAGAGTCAAGAGATGCTGTCTTGTTTGTAGAACAGTAAAGAGTCCATATCACTAGACCAAAGAGTACATGGAAGGGAAAGGATGCAATAGCTAAGAATATTGGAAAGGTAGAGGAACTGGGGAATAAAGGGCTTTGAATGTCAAACAGAGGATTTTATTTTTGATCCTACTGAAGCTAGGGAGCCACTGGAGTTTATTGAGTAGAGGGATTAGGGTACCATTATTGGACCTGTATTACCCACATAAATAAGCGTTTAGTAAATGTTACTTAATTGAAACTTAGACTTTGTTTGTTTTCACTTTGGACTTCCTTTCTTCAAGGCTCTGTCCTAATGTTTTCCTCTATAAAATAACTGAAGGCAAAAATGTCATCTACCTAATTTGCAGATAACATGAGGCTGCATGAAAGAATTATCATATTGTATGACAGTCAGATTCCAAAGAGGGCTCCTTTGAACGAAATGATCATTTGAGCAAAATAAGTTGGATATAATATAACAAAGATAGAAATACAAGGTCTTATAGAAGAAATTAATGCTTTGAATTGGAGTGAAACTAAATAGGGGCCATCTCTAGTTGTCCTGATCCATATCTCACCACTGGACCCAGATGGTTCTGGAGAAGAAAGTGAGGCTGGTGACTTTGCACAGCCTTCACTCATTTAAATCCAATATGCTTGCAAGTCATGGTATCACCTTCCTGATGTCATGGTCCTCTTCGAGAAGGAAAGATAAACAACAACCTGCGAGTAGTCCAAGCTGACCCATTGGGGACCCTTTTCCTCTCCTTTACTCCTTCCTCTCCCACTGTCCGCATACAGCATTATACCCTTCCCTATGGGTGCTCTGCCCAAAGGAATGTAAATTTTGATGGCTGAAACCTAGTGAGATGTCTTGGGGTTTACAGGCTAGATTTCTTTCTTAAAGACTATGCCTTAAACCCAATTCACTCTGGTTCTCGTAGATTGTTCAACAATAGGTTCTAGCCCAAGCCCCACTTAGTGGGCACACTGTTTGGTTCTAATGGCTCAGACTGAATGTGGAATAGCAATTGTTTCTTCTTTGGTCAGAAATTCTAAGGGTCTTTCCCTCACAGATTGATTTTTTTAATTAGGTAAAAGAGGCCATTATCTGGCTCACTTTTCACCAACCTTAATCACTGAATGGGTGTCACCTCATTCAAAGTGAATACTGGGAAAGACCTTAGCTTAAAAAGGCCAAAGTCTCCCACTGAATCCAGGGCCATCTCTGGTCTTCCTGATATGTATCTTGCCACTGGACCCATATGGCTCCAGAGGAGAGAGTGAGGTTGGTGACTTTGCATAGTCCTCCCTCACTTAAATCCAATTCACCTGTAAGTCACGTCATCACCTTCCTGATCACATGTTCATTTTTGAGAATTAAGGACAAACAGCAACAAACAAGACAACCTCTGAGGACCCTCCCAGCCCCTCAAAGTTCCTATTCTGTTTCTAGTGTCTTTAATGACCTATATTTGTTGGGTAAGTTGCAAGAGAAATTCTTTTTTTTTGGTAGGGCAATTGGGGTTAAGTGACTTGCCCAAGTTCACGTGGCTAGTAAGTGTTGTGTCTGCATCTGGATTTGAACTCAGGTCCTCTTGACTTCAGGGCTGATGCTCTATTCACTGGACCACCTAGCCGCCCCCAAGAGGAATTCTTATTTCAGTATTGACCAGACTAGATACCTCTGAAATCTTTTTAAACATACTGAAATTCTGTGAACTGTGTGACCTCCTTATTTTAAGATAATTGAATTCAATTTAACATGTATTTGTGAAGCACATATTATATTTTACTTTGGATGAAAGAGAACAAGTCCCTGGGAAACTTATAATAAATATAGCAATCTAAGAAGGTTTCAGCTAAGCTTGATTCCCCACAAGCCACCTCATAAATGATAAGAAGCTGAACCAAATAAAATAAGAGAACTACAAACCAACAAAGTGAAGAAACAGAATCTTTAGTAATGTTCCAAAAACACAATGGAACAAAACCAAAACAGACAAAACAATAAAGGACCATTATACTTGTTCCATTCATTTTGGGTCCTGCCAGATCCAAACCAATATAGAAGGGAAAGGGTTATAGCTTCCTGGGACTCATTCTCATGCATGACCAAGTTACCAAAAATTTTTAAAAATTATATCAAGTTTGAGTTCACTGTAACTGGATATGATGTAAGGGAAATTAATAGAAATATCATACTCAAGCATAAGTCAACAACATTGAAAACTTTGATGCAAGGGATGTACTGTACTTCTGACCCCATCACTTAAAAACATTTTTGGAACATCTTTTAAAATTCCTTTATACATGACAGCATGTGTCCAGATATTTAAGGTCATATAATGAATAAACTGTCTCTATATCCTGATTCTATTTTATTTGGCCTTATTTCGATAATTGCAGATGGGAGAAATGTTCAAACACACTGGAATTCTTCAATTTTATACAAACCAGGGATAATTTCTGTGTAAGGAAGGAAGTCGTGAAAAAGGTTCTGCAGCTTGAAATCAAACAGGTTCTGCTACATTTTAGCCATGTGACCTTGAGCAAATGACTTCCCCTCTCTGTGCTTACATTTTCTCAACTGGAAAATGCTCTCCAGGTTAACATTTTGTTAACTGTCAAATGCCACTAATTACTAATTTTCTATCATAAATTATGAGGTCTATATAATCTTAGATTAGTAACAGAGACATTAAGGACTTATCTGGAATCCCTCAGTCAGTAAATGTTTGAGATGAAATTTCTGGCCTGGTCTTCCTGATTCAGTCTAGATCCCTAACCAAAAAACTAGAGACATCAAACTCAAATGGAAATGGATCTCTTGTGGGACACATGTTGACTTTGAAAACCTCAGGCAGCAAGTTTGACACCTCCACACTATGTCATGCTATAGTTATTCTTTGCCAGAGAAAGGGTGAGGGATTTGGGGAATCAAAGTAGGGCCTTAAGGAATCAGAGCCAAGAGAAGAACAGGAAAAGGGATGGAGTCAGGAGTATGCAGATAAATGTTTAACACCTTGTTCTCTGGGGGGAAAATGTACATACAATACACTTTTCAGTTTAATTTGAATTATTCACATTTTCTCCATCACTTTCTTAAGTTTAGAAATCAAAAAACCCGATCTGCAGTGTTTGACAGTTTCTGAGGTATAAATGACCGTTCTGAAAATTTAACAATCTGCTCTCATAAACTAGTATGAGCTGCCTCTATCACACCCTGGACAGAGGCACAAAGTGAAGGATCAAACTTGGATGTTGTCCTTAATTATTTAGTATTGTGAGTTAGAAGAGAATCTTCAGTTCTTTCCTTTTTCAGGGAGACCTCAACCACTGTGTAATACTGTAAGTATAGAGGTTTGGAAAGATGCCTGAGTAAAGGTGTCTTCATCAAACCCAAATGTTTTCCCCTACCCGTTGAGTCTGAACCCTAGAGGACTATATAGATCCTTTGGTGAGGTAAAGATCACTAGAGAGTGAATGAAAACATTTGTTTGACTTTCTAACATTTATACTTTCATGTGAGTCCTTTGTATTTTTTACTGGTGAAATAAAGGTTGTCCTGTATTGACATACTACGTTATTCTGAGTGCTTATCAAGGTCTTGAGGGTTCATGTCCCTTCTATGTAGAAGCCCAGATACGAGCTGTATTCTGATGTTCCAAAAGAGATCCATGGGTGGGAGAACATGTCAGAAAGAAGAGACGTGTGAGAAGACCTCACAATTAAATCCAGAGCAACAGTCCTGAACTATGGGTTATGTCTGATGTTTATCTTAACCAAAGGCATAGTTATACCCCCTGTGGCTATTGTTCTTTAAACAAAATCTGCCATATGGCTCAAACAATAAAGAAAAAGATATCAGATCTTCAGTAACTTCAGAAAGTTCTGTGACTCAAGAATTCTTTCCACAGTTATTGATCACGCTCAAACTAATTCCGAAAGAATAAGCAGAGAGTTATTTTCAGTAGTGGGAGATGCCAGTTTCTTTAATCCTTTAGGACCCAGAAGCATAGCACCATATTCTTCTTGACCTCAATTTTTATCCTCTTGAGGTTTTGACCTTTGTCAGCTGTAAAGTGCATTTGTCAGGCCACTACAAGGCAAGAATAGAGGACTGGATATCAGTTATTATTCTCAAAATGTTTTTTTCTTCTTTCTTTTCTTCTTTTTTGCTCTCTTTTCTATAAGCAAAGCTTTACTAAAATAGACAGACAAAAGCTTTTGGAATTAGGTCACTGCAGGTATGATTACAAGCCAGGTTCTCTTTGGTGTATTGGATGGCTCAGATTCCTAGGACATAATAGCTAAAGGAATCTTCAAAGAATCAAAGAGTATCAGAGCTGGAACATGGGAGACTGGTGTGAGTGCAAAACTAGAAGTCAGAAGAACCTGCTTTGAGTCCTAACTCTGATACTTACCTAGCCAAGTGACTTTAGGTAAGCCTCTTAAACTCTTCAGCTTCAGAGTCCTCACCCATCATACAGGAGGCTTGGATTAAGTGATATCTAAAGTCCCCTGTAACTCCAAGTCTTAAGAAACCTATTAATAACTTCACAAATACTAACAGAGATGACTCTGGAAATCTAGACTGAAATCTTCATTATACAGAGCTGGAAACTCAGGTTCTGAGAAGTGAACTAATTTTCCTATGATCATGTGACCAGCATCATAATATCTTATAGGAAGGGCCCTCAGAAGTCACAATTTAAACATATAGCTGAAAAAGAAATTTCTTCTCCAACTAGCCCAACGATATAACTAACCTTTGCTTGGAGACATCCAATGAGGAAAAAGTCCCTATTCTTTGAGGAAGCTCGTTCTATCTTAGGGCAACTCGGTTGTAAGGAAGATTTTCCTAAATTGGCATCTTTATAACTTCTAACCTTTGCTCCTCATTCCAATCTCCAGGGTCAACTAGGAAAAACCTAACCCCTCTTCCAACTGACAATACTTCAAATACTTGAAGTTACTTATAATTTTTCTCCCCCAAGTCATGTCTTCCCCAGGATAAACATCCCCAAGGTTCCTAGAAACTAACACAGGACTTCAGAAATTATTTGATCAGGGAGGAAGAGAGGGGTTATAGCTTCCTTATGTCTGAGCTGTAAATTTCTCTTACTGAAGCCTAAGATTGCATTAACTATCTTGGCTGCTTATCACCACTGATTTGTCTTGAGTGCAAAGTCTACTAAAACTTTGTTGTTGATCAGTTGTTTTCAGCCATGTTCAACTCTTCATGAGCCCATTTGGGGTTCTCTTGACAGAAATACTAGAGTTGTTTGCCATTTCCTTCACCAGCTCATTTTACAGATGAGGAAACTGAGGTAAATAGGGTTAAGTGACTTGCCCAGGGTCATACAGCTAGTAAGTGTCTGAGCCAGATTTGAATTCATGAAGATGAGTTTTCCTGACTCCTGGCCCAACATTCTATCCATTAAAACCACACACACACACACACACACACACACACACACACACAAACACAGACTAACTGTAATCAATACTGAACTCATCCCCATCTCAAAGTAGAAACAAACTCAAATTATGTAGCACTTTAAGGGCTGCAAAGGAGGTCATGTGTTATTTTATGTGATCTTCTAGAGATCAGGTACAATTATTACTCCCATTTTATAAACAAGGAAACCAAGACTGAGAGCAGTTCATTTACTTTTCCAGAGTCCTACATCCCAGAAAATGAAATAGGATTTAAGCTCGGATCTTTTTTCATTCTAAATCCAAACCTCTAGCATACCGTACCTCCTAAACCACAACTCTTCTAACGTGTGTGTGACAGGATCACAGACTGAGAGTCGGAAAAGATCTCAGGGGTCATCTAGCCCAACCCCGCATGCTGAATATGAGGAAGCTGAGGTCCAGAGGCTAGGTGAAGTGGCTTGCCCCAATCGTGACGGAGATGGATTTTGAAGTCCCGTTCTTTCGCTCTTTATACTGTGTCTGTCTCCACACCTGCTTGCTTTCTGCCATTTCTCTTAGTCTATTCTTCCCTTCCTTCACTCCCCCCTCCCCAAGTTTTGCTGATTTTTCTTTCAGTCCTACAACCTCGGCTCAAAAACCTCCCTGTCTGAAGTAACTGGTCATATCCAGTTTGCTTTCTGGTTACCTCAATACTGAATGTGTCTCATTAAGCACATTTATTCAACAATCCCCAACATTTGTGGATAATATCAATGTTTTCTCCCCTCAAGGGTACAAATTGATATTTCCATCAATCAGATTAAGGACTGAAGTTCCATTCTATTGGCTTCTCCAAGTCACTATGCAATTGTATGACTCACTTAAGTAGTTTTCATTCAAGAACAGATTGCAATAAATGTAACCAATGCCTTATAGAGGATATCTGTCTAGAGCAGCGGTTCTCAACCTGTGGGTTGTGACCCCTTTTGGGGTCAAACGACCCTTTCACAGAGGTCAAAGGGGTCACCTAAGACCATCAGAAAACACATATTTATGAAGGTCTTTGGAACCATGACACCGCTCCTCTATCCATCTCCAGGTGGGTCCACCCAAAAGCACTCATATGCCCACATATGAGTATTAAAGGGTCGTGGCATTAGGAAGGTTGAGAACCACTGGACTAGAGGATAGCTCCAGTATAGAATAGCCATAGATGTCCCTGAAAGGGTTTAAGGATGTAAAGTGAGCTTTCAAAGGAAGTGGCCATCTGATTCTTCCATATCAATCCATAGAGCTGGACAATGAGATCTTGGTTCTAATGACTCTTTCTTTGAGACCTATCCTTCTTGGACTCTCATGTGCAACAAAGGTTTTTCTATGCTATTTCCAAGGGTACATGAATCATTGTATCTGCTGATAACTGTTTATGAAACTTGTGTCTGTGTAGGAGTAGGCTTTATAATGTGTCTTCATTACTTGTAGGAAAAGCAAATGGGAACTCTGTCCACTCTTGTGCCCTGCTGTATGGCTTAGCTCACATTGAAGCAGGGATCGTCTTTTCCTTCTTTTTATTAAGATCAAGCCATCTTCCTAAAACTCAATTTACCGTCATATTCACCATACCTGGTCACTTCTAGGTGACCACAGTTTTTATTTATAATCACAAATAAGGATACCTATAATAATATAAGAGGTTATATGTCCAGAGGTAAATAGCACAAATGAATAGTGGGTGCTTTTATCTAGCAGCTGAGAGAATCAAACTTCTGACTCGCCTCTTGCTTTTTCCTCCCCTAACTGAGCAAGAAACATGGTGGGGGCTTGTAGCAAACATACCATCAGTTCTGATTACTACTTTCCTGCAGCAGTAGACCACCAGAATCTCAGAGGAAAAGGGCAAGGGAGCAAACATCCAGAAATCACGTGCACCACTCGACCCTGCTTGCCATACTTATTTCCACAAAGCACCAAGATGGATGATCTCTTCTAGTTTTTGCCTCCCACAAGATTTCAAGTCCAAGTTTCAAAAAACATCACCAAACTAGGGAACTCTGGGAAAGAGTCTCTTCATCTATTTCCTGAGTCTGACATCTCTATGGAAACACCCAGGCAGTAGGCCAGGAGCTGAGTTACATAAGCATTTAATTGAGTTGAATAAATGGTAATAAAATCAAAGGCATTATTCAACATATAACCCCAAATTTGCGTTCCATTAGATTCCTAAACCCACCTTTTCCCAAATGTGAAATCTTTTCTGGACTGAAGTCTTATTGTCTCTTTCTCTTTTCTAGACTGGGTATGAAAAGTAATTTGGGAATATATTTTTTGAGTTAGAGACCTAACTCAAAAAGAAGTTATGTTGCCCTTCTCCTAACTCACATAGTCTGTACCATCTAAAGTTCAATTTCTCATTCACTATTCTAAGGATGAATATGCTCCAAGTATTGTAGATTCTCCTTGATCGAAAGTTACATATGATCTGTTTATTCCTTTGGACTACGTAAGTCCAGTTCACCTCTATGTTGTTGGCTTAAGTGTATGAGATTCCACTGAACTTTAGTCTGTCCCTATATACTGAAACTCAATATAAGTAAAAAAAAAAGTTTCATGCTATGGTGATATGACACAGACCAAGTCATTATCTAGTGACCATCATGGCAGAGGAATTGCCATAATATTGGGTACCATTAAGGTACCCAAAAAAATATCATTAAGGGACTTCTTAATCTCTGTCTTTCAAACTCCAACTATCCCCCATCTCAAGTCACATATTCCTGGCTGTGATTATGAACCCTGGAAAAGTCTAGGAGGTATATTGGTATTAAATATAAAATCCTTATGAAAACTATGTATGCATATAAAGAATGCCTCTGTGATTAAAATATGAGAAACATACACAAATTATTTTCCATAGAAGTCTACAACTACACGATTGATAAAGAGGGGCACAGAATACAAGATCTCACTATGGTTACTATCCATTGATTATAAAACAGATATTTCACTCAGTATAGCAAAGCTATATAGCGTTGAAGATTTCCTCTAATAAGTCTCAGAGTCATAAAATTCATATCAGATTCCTTGATAAAAGCAATCAGAGAGATAACTAACTGTTCAACAACCTTTGATAAGAAACTGTCAAACGGAACCTAATAGAAGATGATATATATTTACCGAATGCAAGCTCATAACTTAGCTTAGTTTCTACATAGCAACAATCCCATCAATCTCACATTCAAAGCAGCATAATGTCTGGATAAGTCCTTATGTTGGGCTGGGGTTCCAAAGGTCATTCTTACCAATTCTCTTCAACACTAAACTGGCTAGGAATTCATCTCCTAAATTCCTGTAAGTCAAGTTCTTTCAGGAACTCCACTCCTTGTCCCTAGAATGGAAAGAATGAAAAAATAGGCCAAAGAGGCCCTGTTTCTTAGGGACCAGATGACCTTAAGGGGGAATTGAAAAGTTCTTCCTTTTAGGATTTATTTCTTTTACTTGAGGTTATCACAACATGAGGGGATAAGGGAAAGAATGGAAAAGGAGTCAGAGAGGAAGTTCCTAAAGTTGGAGTCCTTTTTGAATGTCTCCAAAGTCAATCAAAGAGCCAACAAGAACTAGTTCCAGAGTGTTGATGCACACTTCAGTATCTTCAAGACTTTTTCTTCATACATCATCACAATTCTCCTGGTAGCAGCATCCTAATGTCCTTTGTATGGAGGGATGCCTCTTCAGGTGGTCTGAACATTTGTCAGACTCCCATTATCAACCCATCTTTTTATCTTGGATATTTTCCCTGATATGCTGTTTGTTTACAAACACTGGAAATTTATGATTGTCAAAGAATCAAAATGGCAGGTGACCTAAAGGATAAAGGAAAGAAATATGCTCCAAGTAAGTTGGTTGCATTGTTTCCAATAGCTGATATAT
>CM053599.1:63817775-63840610 GCA_028646575.1 Pseudocheirus occidentalis
AAAAAAAAAAGAAATCTATAGGAATGTAGTGTCATTTTTTACATCTTTTGGAAGTGATTGGAGTGGGAGCTCACACCAGGTTTGTGCTTTTATTCTGCCATCTTGGCTCCACCCCAGGGGTCTTTTCTATATCTAGAGCAAGGATCCTATGATCCATGTAAGATGAGTTATAACATTTGCATTTAGAAGAATTACCTGTACGTTCAGTGAAACAGAGTGTTAGGGTAACCATTATTATTGTTATTATTATTTATTGCTGGATGAGTCAGTCACACATTTTAATATTTTCTTATTTAATATTTATTATTTATTATTATTAAAGTATTCATTATCTAACATCTAATATATTCACTTTCATTTGAATTTCAGCAAATTAATGTATCAATTAACACACATTTATTAAATTCTTACTATGTACATAGCACTGTGCTAAGTTTTAGGAATACAAATCTAAGCAGAAAGGACACTTCCTGTCCTAAAGGAGCTTAAGTTCTAAAGGGGCAAGAAAATATGTATTAAAGAAAGGGATGAATGGGGGGAAAGATGAAAGTGGTAGGGAAATGGTAGAAAAAATTCAGGAGAGAGTTAGGAGTGCAACCTGGAGAAAATTAAGATATTTGTTCCTGGCTTACGCTTCTTCCTGGGAGGAGCTATGCAATCAGAAGGTGAGGTCATAGGATACCAAGGTACTTCTTCCAATGTGTTAATGTCAGAGATGGAGAAAACTTCCATGGTAGAGATCCCAAAGGAAATAACTACCACAAAACCTTTTAAACCAGTGGTTCTCAACCTGTGTGTGATGTTCAATTTGTAACAATGAAAATATATCCTGCATATGAGATATTTACATTATGATTCATAACAGTAGCAAAATTACAGTTATGAAGTAGTAACAAAAATAATTTTATGGTTGGGAGTCACCACAACATGAGGAACTGTATTAAAGGGCTGCAGCATTAGGAAGGATGAGAACCATTGCTTTAAACCATCATAATTTTGAAAATTTCAGCATCACAATTCATTCTTTAAAAATTGATTATAGACATCCCAATACCCTTACCAGGGATGAAGCATTATCAGTTACCCCAGATCTCAGTTATAACCCAGTTACTCACCTTCTGAACATAGAGAAATGCTTTATTTTAAAGAAATAGTGAAGGTGAAACCTTATATTTTATGCCTTAGAATTTCCACACAGGTTCCAAGGACCAAGGATTCTCTAGTTATGTGTGATAGATCTGTGATATATTTATGAGCATATATTCTCAGGAAAATGGGATTTCTGTTCTTCCTTCCCCATTTAAAAAGAAGAAGAAGAAGGGAATGGCCAGAGCTTTGGTCTTTGGTTGGAGTCAGTAATGTTAATGGAATATGAAATTTTCCCCGCCCATTAATAGGCCTTATGTGGAGCCCATTAAGGGAACCTTGGTTAGGGAAGGCTTACTTTTAGGAAGGCTTTCACACCTTTTGTTAATTTTTAATTAGGCACTGAGTCACAAGTTTTGTGATGCCTTCTGGTTCTAAACAGGGCATGTACACACTGAGGTTAGCATTTTTCTTTGGGGCTCACTCACTGGAAGAGTGTTCTTGTGATTTAAGCAGATGATATTCTGGGTAGCCATTAAGGAGCCCCCTGGCTTTGAAAAACCCAGATGTTTGCACTCCTTTCTCTGGTAACTATGTATGTATTGCCTAGGTTAGACAGTTAGATCTCTCTATTGATTTGTGCTAATTTCTTAGGTAGTTAGAAGCCCTGTCTGTTGATCTTTATTTTTCTGCTTGTATTTTCTCTGAAGTTCAGGGTGCTGATTTTTACTCTGAACTAGTGAACGTAATTTAAAAAGATTGTTGACCACTTAAACAGTTCCTTTTCCTAGTAAAGCAGATCTAAGCACCTGTGCTAGCAGCCATCCTGGGTATGCCAACGTGGTTGCCACTGAGTCCTGCCTGCCTATCTCAGAATTCTTGAGTGAAAAGCAAGTATAGGAATGTGATTTATACTTATTACTAGCTGAGAGAGTAACTTAAAATCCCTGAGTTTCAGAAGATAACAGAAGAGACCTTAGAGGCAATCCAACCCAGTTCCTCCCTTTTACAAAGGAGGAAACCGACACGTGTGCAGTTAAAGGTGCTTACAGGTCATTGATACTGAATTCACAGTCAGGAAGAACTGAATTTAAGAACTACCCCAGATACTTCCTAGCTATGTGACCCTGGATGAGTCACTTAACACCTCTCAACCTCAGTTTCCTTGTTTGTCAAATGAGAATAATAATCACACCTGCTTCACAGGCTTGTTGTGAAGATCAAGTGAAATAATATATGTATAGCACTTTGCTCACCTTGAAGTGCTAACTGTTAGCTATTGTTATTGTTGTTGTTGTTGTTACTATTGTTTTATTTTCACTAATATTATCATCACCAAAGGTGATATTTGTACCAAGGAATGTTTTACTACAGAGCTGGTGCTTTCTACCATACCATAGTTTTATCTTTTCCCTCCTGTAACTAACACTGTGTTTTCATGGATATAGGTAATTCCCAATGAGGAAACTCCTTCTACCAGCACAGAATGGTGCCTGTTGTATAATTTACAGTCTTATGACATTGTCTGGGGACTGAGATTTAAGTGACTTGGCCAGGGTTGCACAGCTGGCATGCGTCAGAGGAGGTACTTCATCCTAGGTCTTCTTGATATCCTGTGCCTCTGGGTACAGGTCTCTAACAGGCTGCCCTTTCATTTCTATTTCCATTAAATAACTATAATCATACCTGTGGTACTTCTGCCAAAGTATCATGAGAAATCTGCTTTGTAAACACTGTGCAAGTAGGAGAAAATAATGTAGGAGTGGGGAAAATCAGTCATTATTGTTATCTGAGCTATTGACTCTATGTTAGCAAC
This sequence comes from Pseudocheirus occidentalis, assembly GCA_028646575.1. Taxonomy (NCBI): domain Eukaryota; kingdom Metazoa; phylum Chordata; class Mammalia; order Diprotodontia; family Pseudocheiridae; genus Pseudocheirus; species Pseudocheirus occidentalis. The sequence goes on from CM053599.1 coordinate 63,820,678, forward strand.
AGCTGGGTTGGTCCTCTGACTGATTGCATCTGTGTCTCTGCTCTGGGGCTGAATGTCTAAGGGTTCTTCAGGGAAGGTGGTGATATAAGTGTGGCCTGTGCAGATCCTCAGGGCTGGGAAGCACAATTCTGTGTTTACAGAGAGATAGTGTGCAAGAGACGAGGGAGCTGAGGTTGGATTCTCAGGCATGGATGAGCAGTGCAATCGTGGCATTGGGGGGTTTCTGGGAAGCACTCCTCATATCTGTGTCAGTGCCTGCTGATCACCTTGTGTTCTGGGAATGGTGCTCAGAGGGTGTGTAGCATTAGTGTTCCCTGGATGTCTTGTTATTCTGTGACTGTCCCAGACCTCTGCACATTGCACTTAGGAGAGGGGCAGTGATTTGTGATGGTCTCTACATCTGGTAGTCAAGAAAAAACTTTATTTTTGTGGACCTCACTTTACTCTTTATTTTAATTCTAATTTTTTAGCTGTTTAGTTATTTATTTACATTCTAATTTATTCTGTACTTAAGAAATAAAACAAGCATTTCAGTAACAGTAAAATAGAAAAAAGGTGATTGTACATGAAACTGCACATCTCTTATGTATAACTTGCTATTCCTTTTCCATATATAATAAAGCTATCAGGTACCTTTATTTTTTCCCCCTTTTTTTCTTCCCTTCCTCTACCTCCATCCTCATCCTTCAGATGGTTGCCCTTAGGTTTTACTTGTGAACAGGCAATCTCTATTGTAGATTTCCTCCCTCCCCTGCCTGGTATAACTACCTTTCCTTCTGTGCCCCACTCACTGACCCAATCTAGAATCTTCCAGCTTTTTATTGAATTGGCACTTACTTGCTTGTGACATCAGAAGGAAAAAAAACAATTAGATAATGCTTGAGTGAGGCCCTTCCCCTGAGTATAAAACATTGGTTGGGGCAACCAAAGAGTATCTATGGAGAGGTGTGAGGAACTGCTAGTACTGAGTATAACGTGGGTATTGGCTCTGGAAGCAGTCTCTCACAAGATGACAAATCTCTTCTCCCATAGTAGTATCCTCAAGATCATCTCACCCTAGGGCCAGGACTTCTCTGCTAACTAAGTCACTGAAGTAGCCTGCACCTCCAAGATGCAATTGTATCCTCGTCTCTTGGGTGACTGTGTCTCAGATATATTCTTGCTTTTCTCCCCCACATGCTCCTGAGTATGTCAGTTTAGGCTACAAAGCCTTTCTTTTCATTCAATAAAATATGCCCACAATAAAGCCCTATGGCTTTATTAAAAAGTTAGTTTGGTTTTTGGTAGAAATGTTCTAATTATCCTAAAGCAGATACAATGTAGTGAAACCTTGCATAAAGTTTATTAAAGAGCTATATCTCTAGCCAGAATCTGATGTCAATCTTCCATCATAAAGATACTTCTGCTTATGGGACAAGGTAGATAACAATATTCAATTTCCAACTAAAACTAAACACTGACAATTTTAAACCAGTGAGCATCCTTTTATCGTGACGTTACTCTGATCAAACCCCAATAATACTCAGTTCTTTTTGAAGGAGAATTGGAAGGCCTGAATATTAGCCATGCCTTATCTTGTTGGTATTTCATGGATAGGAGCAGAACATTGTCAAAACAAAGGCACAAACTCCCAGGATGCAAGCTAAGACTTGCAATTGTTTTTAATAATCATTTCTTTTTTTTCTTATTCTTCATCCAAAGTTAGGACAAATATTGTGCTCAACTATACAGAGTTCTAAGCATTAGAGTTGAAAATGACCTTAGAGATAATGTAATCCAACCTAATCTTTATAGGCGGAGGGGGGGTAAGGGAGGGAGAAGAAGCCAAGGCAGTTTGATTTCACTTACTTGAAATAATACATATAGTATCTAACAGAACCAAGATTAGAGCCTAGCTTTTCTGACTCTAGATCAGTGTTCAAGCTATTATGCTAATTTCTTAAATTTCCACAAATCTATTATTCCCTTATGAACTATTCCTATTTTTCAGAACTCCAGCATGATTTATTTTATTAAATATTCTTTCCTATGATGCTCATTTGGTAGTGCTCCTCTTCTCTATGTTCTTCCATTCATTTACCCCATTCAGTGGGAGTTCCACTGAATATACTAGGTACCTCATTTTGCAGATTCCAATGGGATACATGGTCTGTCTTTCAGCATTCCTCAATCTCTCTAGGTAACAGTTTTATCTAGTCTTTCCATAACTTCTTATACATGATTCCTCCTTAGTAATGTTAGCTTGTTCTTATCCATCGTGTACCTTTACATTTTTTTCAATTCATTCTCAATTTCAATTCTTTTGACCATAGTATCAGATGACTATAGTATGCTAGCTGTATAACATATGCTTCTTAAGTAATGACGGCAGAATAGTGGGAAACATTGGGATGAAGATTAGACAGGATACTAATAATTATACAGTTTTTAGAGTGTTTATAAAGATCAACTTAGTCTAACTCTAAATGAACTGTGCTATTAATGCCAACATTTAAGATGACTATATATGCAAAACAGAGGGTGGCCAGGTATAATACCTGCTACTGGAAAAACTAAGCATGGTGAATTACTGATCTGAACTACTCCTGTGGCACTGACCATGGTGCTGATAATAGTGTTACTAGCTTAGTTCAATTCTTCAGTAGATTCATGATCTGGTACATATCCTATTTGAGTAGAAAACAGTTAATACAAACCTTCTTGTTCTGTATGTTTTTGTTCATATTTTCCCACATCCACAGGATATCTACCCAAAACATTGGATGCACTTCTCTAGTTCCTGTGATATCTACTGGAGAACAATTCAGTATTTTGTCCATCTTTTATTCTTTGGACCTTTGGAAGACTTTTCAATGTCTTATATGTTATAATTTATATCAGTACTGTTCATAACACAGCACACCAACCATACCACCAAACATAGCTCCATTATTAGTCTATCATCATGCGACTTAAGAACCCATCAATAGTTCTCATAGTAATGCAACCACTCCTTCATCCAGAATGCTTTTCCTTCTACGTAAACTGCAATTTCTATCTCGGACACTTCATTTCCCATCTCATGACATGGGGACTTTGGTTGAATCCAGATTGTATGGATAGCATACATAAACTGTGACTTTGTCCTGCTGAAATGCAAGCAGCGTACAGTCTTTGCAGCACATTTAGTTTGTGTGCCTTCTGGTTACCATGATTATCTTTATTCTCTTGTGGTCTCCTCACAGTGTAGAGACTCATTGGAAACTATTAGGGAGAATGGCCTGTTCCTCATGCTTGTTTGCCAATTTATTCCTGATCCTGCAGAGAGCCCTGGAGGCAATGGCTTTGAGCCATTGGTTGCGCCAGCCTATGTAGGACCCCCTTTTCTCTTGCTCCAAATTCAGACCTACTTAGTTATTGGCAGTAAACACAAATTTACACCAGTCATTTTCCAATTCATTCTAATTCAATGTATACCATTTTCACAGACTCTCAACTAGAATATCTGAAAATCCTTCACCTACAGCTTTCTGTCTTCCTATGAACATGCAGATGTATAATATACACAGTGACAGAAAACCAAAAGAAATTCTAGTATAAGACTCGTATTGTGTGGTGGCAGGGAAAAAATACTGATTTGAGAGTCAGGATACCTGAGATAACAATGCCAACTCTGCCACTAATTAGCTGCACGGCCATGGGAAAATCATGAAATTGTTTATTCTGTTATCCCATACAGCAGAATGAATACTGGATTTCATGGCAGATAATATGGATTAAAATTGCAGCTCTGCAACTTTATAACCTTGTGACCTTGGGAAAGTGATCTCTGGGCAAGTGACCTCTATGCCCACATTTCCTCATCTGTGAAATGAAGAGAGTAGGACTAGGAGATGGCAGACATCTGCTACAGTTGTAAGTTTGTGATCTGAAAAATGTGGGGTTGAAATATATTGGTGAAGTTTCTGCCAACTCCAAAGTATACAATTTCACCAGTTTAAGGTGTATTTTCCTCAAATTAAATGAAATTAAATTCATCTAGTGTTTATTAAGTACATATTAAACAGAAAGCACTATTTTTTGAGCCAGGGACCCAAAATTAAAAAGAGCTTCATTATATTGGGATGGGAGAAATGTAGAGTATACACAAAACTATAAGCATGGCAGTTAAAGTGTAGGAAGTTGAAAAGGTAGACATTTTTGTTTATTTTATCTTAGTAAACAACACAAAACTCTTAGAATTAGCTGGGGGCTGGTGTTCTCCCCACATGACATAGAAATACCGACCTACCGTGAGTGAGTTGGATCCCTCAAACAAGGTCACTGTCAGTGACAGAACTGAATCTTGATCTAATTCTTTATCCACTGTGCTGCCAAGAAGAAAATTAGGTGGTTGAACAATAGATGCCAACACTGCACAGCAATAAGTAGGGTGATTATGGTAGAAAGAATATTTTATAACTGCTGAAATAGGACAGATATTTTTAGGAGGGAAAAAGTAGGGAGGTCAGTAATTAAATTCAAGAGAGAGTTGAACTGTCCAAAAGTGTAATGGCTCCCTTGAGGGGTAGTGGAATACCCATCTTCAAGAACAACTTGGATAGCCTTCTTCTTGGAAATCTTGTAGAGGGGTTCCCTAATTGGGCATGGGTCCCTTCTAGTTCTGAGATCTTATGATTCTATCATCCAGTGGATTGTCTGATCCACCAAGGAGAAGCACATTGACACTGCATCGCAGCATGAGAGTTTACAAAAATCCCCTTACCTGTTTGATGCATTCTGTCTCACACAGTTTGCAACATGACTTCAGGACTCCACATATGTAGTTTATGAACCAGGGACCCAGAAGGAAAACTGAGTAAGTAAAACCTAGTTTCAGAGAATCAATTTTAAACCAAGAAGGAAAATGTTCAGAAAAAGACTCGGACCTGTACAATTTGTCACGAGCTTGTATAATCACTGATGATGAGATCAAGAAGGAAAGGAGAAAGGGATCTCATAATTTTCACAAGCTTGAGATGCACCCTTTGACTCTTTCTCTTCTCCATCACCTCTCACACCAGATCAGTCACCAGCTCCTGTAGATTCCACCTCAATAAATCCTTCTAATTCAATCAAAGTCCTCTTCTCTGAGACAGGATTGCATAGCAGATAGAACTTCGGACTTGGAATCAGGAAGACCTGAGTTTAAATCCTGCCATAGATATGGATTGGCTTTGTAGCCCTAGACAAGTGACTTGTCTCTTAGAGACTGTTTCCTTATCTATAAAATTACGATAATACCTGTTTCACAGAGAGTTGTGAGAATCCAGTTTTACTTCTGTTTGTATACAACACACATACATATATACACATATACATATACACGTGCATATGCATATACATATACATTTACATATATATAGTGTGTGTGACACACATATTGCCTTTGAAATCTTAAACTGCTATATAAATGTTAGCTATTATTATTAGTCTTTTTCTATCACCCTAATAGTATTAATTAATTAATATTGTTAGTCTTATTTCTATCACTCTAATAGTAGTCCCTATTAGTACCTCTTTAGTTTATTCCAATAGGTTCAGTAAAGGTCCTTCTGCCTTCACTCTGACCCTACTATAATCTATTCTTCATACCATTTCCCAATTAATTTTCCTTATGTGTAAAAATTTGTTCCTTTCACTACCATGTTACTATTTTTCTATAAAGTTCACATTTTTTGACTAGGGATCCCAGGCCCTCCCAATTTGGTGTCCCTTTCTCTTTTCTGCCTTATCTTGTAATACTCCTCTCCATTTACTCTACATATCAGACAAACTGAGCTACTCTCTGTCGCCCAAACATACCCAAAGATTTCCTTTCTCAGTGGCATTGTTCTTGCTCTCCCCATGCCTTAAATGCCCTCCCTTTACCTTTAAAGTCAGACTCAATCACCACTTCCACCTGATGTCTATTTTTCCTGATGTCTATTTTTATTTTTTTATTTTTTGGTTTTTTGGAGGGCAGTTGGGGTTAAGTGACTTGCCCAAGGTCACACGGCTAGTTTTTGTGTGTGTGTGTGTGTGTGTGTGTGTGTGTGTGTGTGTTAAGTGTCTGAGGCCGGATTTGAACTCAGGTACTCCTGACTCCAGGGCTGGTGCTCTATTCACTGCGCCACCTAGCCGCCCCGTCTATTTTTATTAATGACAAGAGCCCCCATCCCCATTTCAGACTACATTGACTTCTCACTTCTCTAAAAGTTTTCCCAAGAGGCAGCATGACATAGTGAATGGAAAGCTGGCCTTGGAATCAAGAATACCTGCCTATGATACATATTGACTGTGTGACCGTGGACAAGTAACTTAATCTGTTAGTGCCCTATGCAACTCTGAGTTACCAAGTGTTCTCTAAACTAATGAAGTAATGAAATCACAAATCTGTTCTCAGCCTCCCCCCCCCACATATTTCCCTATGTAAAAATACATAGAAATATGTATTTTTATTAAAATTATTTTTATTTGTGTGTCATACTTGATCACAAACTCCCAAGGTCAGGGATTGTTTATATCTTTACCAAATCTGGGACAGTGCTCTCCAAACATTGTAGGCACTAATAACTAGAAGTTGGATTTGTTGTTGAATCCTGAAATGCAAATAACACATTTCTTAATGTTAATATAGTAAACTAAATGGGGGAAGGGAGTAGTCAGGGTATTCCACAGAGGAAACAAGAATTCCTAGTGGGCTAGGACTACAAGAAGACTTATACAACCTGAACAAGCCCCCAGTGGCCACAGGTTTTTTTTGATGCTACCTTTTGTTCTAAATATATTTTATGTACTTTTAAAAAAAATACATTTTAACATTTTCTCTCTTCCATACCTTACTAAGTGGACTGACAGGAGCATTCTATTTCTTTTTATAAGATAATCCATAAATAGCCCAACAACTCAGAGGTAACCTATTGAAAACCTCTATAAAACATAAAGGTTACATCTGAAGTCAGGGGAGAAGAGAATATTGTTTTTGGCTCTCCAAATTGAACTTGATCTGTTTCTGCCATAGGATGAAAGAAGCAGGAAACAAGCAAGTTAACATTAATAATACAAGCAATGTCTGTTTTTCACTGCTTTTGCTCTTTGTAATCACAATACTAGAAAAGGCATCATTGTAGCATTCGTGCAATTTTCATTCAGTATAAACCCATGGTTGTAGTTTGCTACCACCTGATCACATTTACACACAGGTAGGGGCAAGATTTTATGTTATGCACATAATTTGGACGTTTTAAGAAATAAAAGAAGCAAATAATGAATAGAATTACCAGTTGTTAAAAAAATGAAAATCAGTAGTTGGAAGATTAGGTCTGCAAAATGTGAATCATCCCTCCTTGTCTGCCATGCTTCTATTATTCTTCCTTAGAGTATCATAGAGTTATATGTATGACTTTGAGAAATCACCTCATTTGGATGCAGGGGGGATATTCCATCTGCCAATGTAGATGGCAAGCTCTCCATGTCTTATTTTTGTGTTTAAATCTCTAGTGCCTAGTATAGAACCTTAAACACTGCAGATACTTAATAATCATTTGTTGAATTAACTTGAGTTGCAATTGTTACTTATGTTTTCTTCAAAACTTTACATAGAGGGCGTTCTTAATTAATTGAAGGCTTTCTACTCATTCTTTTATTATGATATTTCTGGTGTACAAATAAATCACTAAGGCTATAGTCTGTTGTCTCTGATCCTTATGACATGGTTATCCTATTTCTTTTTTTTAATCAGGCATATCCTTAATAATATCTTAACTAATGTTGTCCAGTTTCTTCACAGGTAAGATATTATGATCAATGAAGATACTAGTTGACCTTCATTTTCTGTCCTTTTTTCCCATTAACTTCCTCATGAACTTAAAAATATACTTTTACATTTTCCCTAAAACAATTAAACCAAACCAGTTAATAGAGTAATTGGAACTGGCAACTTATGTCATTTCCCTTTTGCTTAGTTTTTGCAATGTTAGCACAAAGGAAGTATCTATACTTTAACAATTTCATGTCAACATTGTCATATTTGGCAGTTGTGTAGGGTATGAATTGAAGTGAAGAGAGGCCTGAAACCAAAAGGAAACTATTGTAATAATATAGACAGGAGGAAATGACTTGACCTTAAGTGGTAACTGAATTGAGAGAAGATGTCAGATGGCAGCAATGTTTGGGTACACGGAGACAGCAAGATTTGATAACTCATTGAATATGTTTGGTGAGGGAGAGTGGGGAGTTGAAGAAAATACCAAAGTTGTGAACATGGGAGACTGGAAGGATGGCATTGTCTTTGAGATAAATATGTAGAATTTCAGAGAAAGTGAGGTTTTTTTTAATTACGTTTTAGACATTGTGAGTTTGAGATTTCTGTAGAACATGAAATTTAAATTTTCCTATTGGCAATTGATGGTATGGAATTAACAGTCAGGGATAAAACTGGGGATGGGTCCATAGAAGTAGGAGTCATTGACAGAGAGATTATGATTAAGACCATTGGAGCTGATGAGGCCAAAAAGCAAAAAAAAATACAGAGGAAGAGGAATAGAAAGCCTAGGGGATCTAGGGAATCTAGAACCTTTGGAAATACGCAGAGTTGGGAGGCTTGAATTAATGATGAGCTAGCAAGGAAGACTGAATAGTAGTTGTTTTACAGATAAGAAGTAGGCCAGAAGAAAGTAGCAACATGACAGCACAGAGAAGAAAGAGCATATATGGGAAGAAGGTGGTCAACACTAACAGAAGCATAAGCAGTTAATGGATGTTTGTTGATTGATTGATTCTCGATCTAAGCAGTAAACATTCCACTACATCATGCTTTTTTAAAACCTGTTCATACATTTTATGTATCTATAGGACATGGTTCTGCATTTATTTTATAATTTAATAGTAATATTTTCATAGAATTTTATATTTTGCAAAATGTTTTACAAGTTTAACTCATTTGGTATTCACACATTTATTATTACCCCAATTAATTACATGATGTGTGGCATAGGATGTATGCAGTTATCCTCTGACTCTGGAAATCTATATGACATAATGCCATATTGACATGTTCATTTCCTCAAAACAGTATTTTTGCAAAGGTAGTGAAATAGTTCTGCTTGATACACTAACTTACCATCCTTACATTTTCTATCGATTTCCATTTGCAGAGAATCAACTTCCAAGAGAACATAAAAGAAAATTTTATGCATTTTGTAATGTGGAAAAGAACATTCTTAAGCTATCATTTCCCTTCCATTTGTCATTATTATAGCAATTTCAGTATTTGACATAGATTTTTTAACAAGGATTAGTGAATTCAAACAACCTTTGACTAGTTTAGATGAGTTTCTAAGTAAAAATGATGTAAAAGCATCAGTAAGTCACTGTCTGTTATTTATCTCTACATGACAGGATGTACAAACTTTTATTTTTACACATCTGGGCTATTGCCTCCTGCCTCTGCACTCTCCTTCATCCAAATCTATCCTTCGTTGTGATGGCATACTAATCTCACTCATGCATAGTTCTGATCATTTCCTTGCTCCAGTCAGAACTTTTCAATGACTCCCTATTACCTTCTGAGTAAAATTCAAGGTGTCCTGAGACTCAATGATCCTAACATCCCTTCTAACTCAAAGTCATGTGATCTTTTTCCTGGCATTTAAAATTTTCTACATTTTGGCAACACTTCTTACTTACTTCTCACTTCTCTTCCCATATAATCTCTCCTTTAACTAACCTGAACACTTGTCATTTTCATATGTATCTTTTACTTTCCAGTGTCCATGTCCAGACACTCATTAGCTATATGATCCTGCATAAGTCAGTTAACCACTGTTTATTTCCGTTTCCTCAACTATAAAATGTTGATGATAATAACACCTACCTTCCAGGGGTTTTGTAAGGATAAGATGAGATCCTTATGAAATACCTTTGAATCTGTATTAGAATACAAGGAAGGATTGCAATAATGAGAGTCTGGAGGCAGGGAGACAGTTCAATGGTTCATATGCTAGTAGTTCAGATGAGAGGGTTGCAGCTGTGTGAGTGGAGAGAAAGGAACACATGTAAGAAATGTTGTAAAGGTAGTAATGCTGAGATTTGGCAACCAGTTTGATATGAGGGGTGAGTGAGAGAGAGGAATCAAGGGTGAAAGAACCAGGTAAGAGGATGGTATACTTGGTTGTGATAGAGAAGGCTAGAAGGGAGGATAGTTTGGGAAAGAAGATGAATTCTGATTTGCTGAATTTAAGATGTCTATAGGACATCCAGTTAGAGATGTCTAAGCAGCAGTTGATGCATGACTGTAGCTCAGCAGGGAATGTAGGATTGCATATATAGATCTGGGAATAACCTGCATAGAGGTGGTAGTTGAACCTTGTGAAACAGAGTAAAGCAAAAAGAAGAGGCATTATAGTGGATAGAGCACCAGGCCTGGAGTCAGGAACAGTCATCTTCATGAGTTCAAATTTGGCCTTAGAGACTTACTAGCTGTGTGGCCTTGGGCAAGTCACTTCACTCTGTTTGCCTCAGTTTCCTCATTTATAAAATGAGCTGGAGAAGGAAATGGCAAACCACTCCAATATCTTTGCCAAGAAAACCCCAAATGCAGTCATGAAAAGTTGAACATGACTGAAACAATTGAACACAAAAAGGAGGTTACCTATGACAGTACCTTCAGGGACACTCAGGATTAGTGGGTGAGACATGGAAGAAGGCAAAAGAAACAGAAGGAGTAGTTAGACAGAGAGAAGAAGAACCAGGAGAGTCTAGTGTCATGAAAGCCTAGAGAGAAGAAAGAATCCACAAGATAGTAATCAGTGGTGTCATATGGTCCAGACAGATCAGGAATGATGAGGATTAAGGAAAGGTCATTAGAATCAACAATTATGAGATCATTGGTAACTTTGGAGAGCTTTTAGTTAAATTTTTTTAATTTTAGTTTTTTCCAAATTTTCCTAAAAAATTCAGTTTTAGTTAAAAAATGACTGGAAGCTAGATTGCAGAGTTCAGAAGAGAATGAGAAGAGAGGAAGTGAAGGAACCAATTATAGATGACTTTCTTAAAGAGTTTAGCCATGAAAGAGCAAAGTCACCTAGGATAATAGCTAGTATGGGTGGTAAGATGAAGTATATTTTGTTTGTTTTCTAGTTAAGGATGGAAAAGACAGGACAGGCTTGTAGGCAACAGAGAAGCAACCTGTAGATAGAGATTAAAGATGAACTAGAGCAGTGGTTCTCAACCTGTGGGTTATGTTCAATTTGTAACAATGAAAATACATCCTGCATATTGGATGTATACATTACAATTCATAACAGTAGCAGAATTACAGTTAAGAAGTAGCAACGGAAATAATTTTATGGTTGGGAGCTACCACAACATGAGGAACTGAATTAAAGGGTCACGGCATTAGGAAGGTTGAGAACCACTGAACTAGAGGATGGACATAATAGTGGGAGCAATTTTCTGGAGAAATTTGGAGGGAATGGAATCAAGGGTGCATCTAGAGGGGTTTACCTCATCAGAGAAAAGGACCATTTCATCTGAGAGCACTGTGAAAAAAATGAGACAATGGAAGATGATGTCTTTATGATGCACAAATAGGAGGAGGGGAGAAGGAGGAACTCTCAGAATTTTTCCCCCTGCAAAATATGTAGCAGGGTCCTTGGATTAGGGAAGGGAGAAAGAGAGAAGGTAAAAGACTTAGGGATAGGTGACAGTGTTTGAAATGGCTGCTAAAGAAAGCTGGACAGTGGATCCATTAGAGAGACTGAGAAATTTACATTTTGTCCTAGTATCAATAGGGAACTCTGAAAGATATTTGAGCAGGAGAGTGACATGGTTAGATTTGCATACTTAGAAGATTATTTTAGCAGTTGTGTGGAGAATAGATTAATGGAGGGATAGCTGGAAGCAGAGAGATCAATTAAGACATTTTTGCGGTTATTTGTATGGTAAATTTTATGGGTATATTGAAATAGGGAGGGGGAAGGTTTTTAGATGGAGCTGGGGAATGAGTAGTTGCTTATTATTTTAGTTTCCTGGGTTTTTAATTTTAAATCATCCCAATTCAGTTAAAGCTTCATTGCAGATTTTTGGAAGATTGAAAATATCAGAGTAGCTTGAATGCTGTTTGCTTTGGGGATTTCTTTTTTTTCCCTACTAGATGAAGAAGGAATAAAAAAAAAAAACTTGTACAGGAAATCTGAAAGTGATGTAAGGAGTCTTAAATTGACTTTAGCATCCACCTGTAACTTGGACTTAATGGAATTCATTTACATATACATCTGCATATAATCGTGTTTCATATTAGATAGACTTGGCCTGGGATTCAGGTCCTGCCTCTATCAAATACTTGCATAATAACCCTAGGCAATTTAATTTCTCAGGCAATTAGCTAAATCTATAAATTCCAGAGGGTGCCGAATTGGTGATGAGCTTTCTTACCCAGAGCATCCTACGCTGATTTAACTACAGGTCTGGTTTTTTAAACAAAATCTGTCTCTGGCTTTGGTTCTCTCTCCTCTTCTCTCTTCTCTTCTCTTCTCTTCTCTTCTCTTCTCTTCTCTTCTCTTCTCTTCTCTTCTCTTCTCTTCTCTTCTCTTCTCTCCTCTTTCTCTCTGTCTGTCTCTCTGTCTCTGTCTCTCTCTCTCACACACACACATGTGCATGGGTGCTCTATCAATTTGTCTATTTCTCTATCCCAATTTCCTTACATAACATGCATACTTATACTTGGACCTGGTTGTTGTACATCATTCTTGAAGAGAATCAAAATGACATCACTATGTGATACATACATGTCACAGTGATACATATATATCATACAAAAACATTACTAGTCAAGTTAGAGTGTGTCCAAGTGGACTTATCAAACCAATATGAGCTTGAAATATTCTACCATAGGTTGGGCACAAATAGCCCATGTGAACATTTGCAGTGGATTCTCTAAATTTGCTCATCTCATATTTCTTTTGAGTTACTTAATTCTGCTTTGCTCATAGAGCGACCCATCCATCCATCCATCCATCCACCCATCCATCCATCCATCCATCCATCCATCCATCCATCCATCCATCCATGTATTGATGTATATGTATGTATGTGTTTATGTACCTTCCATTAGCCCTGGGATAACTTATTGGTCCTTTCAGACTCCATCTTTTATGATCACTTAAGGCTTAGCCTGTATAAAATTGATTTTTCAACATGCCACTTTTCCAACATTGCAAGTGCTAATAGTGTAATTCATGTATAGCTTATTGATGGTATTCCTAAGCTTTCTGCAAACCTACTTTGTTCATAGTTGTAGTAAAGGTTCTTTGAGGAGAATAGAAACCCTACCTACACTTACCAAATTGTTCTTAAAGATATTGTTTAACCCAGATTTGGAACTCATAAGATTAGTTTTGTCTTAATTGGAGAGAAAGTGGGGTGGGCCTTTAAGGAAGAAAGGGCTTAGTAGGAAATGTTTGATTTGTATTCCTTTAAAGTGAGGGAATGTTGAAAAGAAATGTTAAAACTGGCTTTTTTAACAAGGGAAAAATAATGCATGTAGTGGAAGAATATAATTTGTGTTTCTCAGTGTGATAATCCTGAACAAAGAGATTTTTCACATTTGGTTTTGAAAGGACTTTACTATTTATTTAATATCAGTCATTCAGGTATGATTTTCATCTAATATTAGCATTACTTTCTTGATAAATTTCAATTGGAAGACGCTTTCATAGTTGTATCTACCTAGTGCCTGATGACCCAAAGGATGGTTTGAAATTCTGAAATTCAATCTAAAACACTTGTCTGAGAAACCAAACAATTCGATAGCAACCTTTTGCAGCTGTGCTCTTGTTGAAAGCATCAATTCCTGGATTTTTTCCCCTTCTTTTTGGGCTTTGAGCCTGACTAGGAAGTGAATTTATTCTTGTATGTGAAAGAAATGCTTCTTCTATTGATTGACCTCTAAGTAAGGTTACCAAAATAAAGAAGAAAAACAACTGGACAACAAATACTTCAATAAGAAGTGGCCAGCTTCTGTGATAAAATGCCAACCATGTTGGTTGAATGCTAACTGGTTGGTCCCCTCAGCTTTACAATTTCTTTCAACTTGAAGAAACTGCCATTTCATTCAGTGAAGCAATCCTCCCAAAACATTGAACCTTTCCCTGTATATCTCGCAGAGGGCACCTGTAATAACTGGAAATGCTGTCAGCTAGAATTTTCTTACTTAATTGCCTCCAGCTGGACAGCTCTAGGGTTATAGATATAGCCCCATAAAAGAATTGTTCATTTATGGGAGTTCTTCAACCTTCACAGAGGGAAAAAAATAGCACCAGGCATCTAAAAATGTTCCCAGGGTCAAGAAGAGGAGTCACCATAGTCCTTATGCCTTGATGCCACATGAAGACACATGCTCCGCTATTGCCATGTGTCCTCTCTCCTCCTTTGAAATTCATAGTATAGGATAATATCTTGCCTCTGTCTTTGCTTTTATCTTCATCTCCATACTGGTTCCTAGTCACCATTTTGCCTTTACCATCAATGACTTAAACTTTCTGATTAAGTGTTCCTCTCCTTCCTAGCCCTTGCCAATGTCCTAGATCAGGAAGTTCTTAAGCTTATTTTGTGTCATGACCCCCTTAGGCAGTCTGGTGAAACCTATGGACCCAGGATCAAAATGTTTTAAAATCAGCCAAATAAAATACAGAGAACTATGGAGGAAACCAATTATATGTAAATTGTTACAAACTGTTTAAAAGAGCGTTCATGAATCCTAGGTTAAGAACCCCTATTCTAGACCAGAGCAATATTCAGAATTTCAGTGTTGGAAAAGATCTAAGAAATCAAATATAACCTTTATCTAAACCTTGATTTTTTCAAAATCCCCTAAAAATGATCATCCAACCTGTATTCAAATATCTTAAATGAGAAAAATCTTACCACCTCCTGTGATAGTTGTTTGCACCCCCTCTTTTTTTTTTTACAGTTTTTAAGAGGTTTTGTTTGTTTTTCCATTGGCTCTAGCATAAATCTCTCTCTCTCTCTCTCTCTCTCTCTCTCTCTCTCTCTCTCTCTCTTTCTCTCTCTCTCTCTCTCTCTGTTTCTCTCCCTCTCTTTCTTTTTTTCTCTCACTTCTTCCATTTGCTCTTAGTCTTGCCTTTAGGGACCAAGCAGAAGAAGCCTTATCCATCTTCCACCTGACAGCCTTTCAGATATTTGAAGGCAGTTTTTACATCCCTCATAAGTCATCTCTTCCCTAGGTTAACCATCCCAACTTCCTTCACTGGAGTATATTATGCCAGGGTCTCGAGTCCTTTTACCATCCTGGTCACTCTTGTTGTATTCCAATTTGTCAGTGGTATAAAGCAACACAAGAGCCCCAAGTTCAACTCTAGCCTCATACGCTTAGTAGCTGTATGACTTTGGGCAAATTACCTAACTACTGTTTGCCTGTTTCTCAACTGTGAAATGGAAATAATAATAGTACCTACCTTCCAAAGTTGTTATGAAGCTCAAATGCAATAGTATTTGTAAAGTATTTAGCACTGTACTTAGCACAGTACCTGGCAGATACCAGATAGTATATAAATCTTAGTTATTATTATTAATATTATTATTAAACCATCTACTAATATATGTTACTTTACTATTATTTAACCTATATTTCACATTTTGGACATAAGAATAATGGCCCAAATGTATGTTATATGTTTCCTTCCAAGTCTGTCTTTTACAAAATTTAAGTATGCTTTAAAATTGCTCACACACACATGCACACACATACACACACACACACATCCTTTCAAAGACATCTTCTTTAAGGACTACAGCCTATGCTTAGTGGTAGCCTAAATTCAGAACAATGGAGTGTTTGACTTTGACAGGTGTCTTGACAACATTCTGACAAACAGTCTCTAGCATTCTTCTAGTTGTGTGTCCTATTAATCCTACACACAAAAATATAAAATATAATTTAAATGTGGCTTTGAGATGATTTGGGGAAATGGCATAATGGGTAGTCAGTACAGTCCTTGAATAGTAACTCCCGAGTTCATGGCTAAAAATCAGGAGGGGAAGTTCAGTGGTTATTGCCTTGTGATTAATTTTAGGGCCCCACACAAGCTATTCAATAATGTGTTTACTTGACTGAATTATGGCAAGGCTATATCTTTGCAAGAGTAAGGAAATTTACTGCACTTTAATTTCAGAGTTGAATTTCAAATTTCAAAGTTACTTTAAAATCCTGTATACTCACATTGGTTAGTAGGCCAAATCATAATGTATTTACTGCGTCATTACATTGTATTTTATACCATATTTTTAATGTTGTCTTTTTTACTAGATATTAAGTACATTGAGAATATGCTCTGTCTTATCTGCATTTGTATCTCTTTTGGGATGTAGCGTAACACCTTTCACATATAGTGGTGCTTAAAGAATGCATGCTTGCATGTTAAATTAATGCAAGCTTCTTTTTTCTGTCTTTCCAAATTTTGAAATAATTGTCAAAAATCATAAAAGAGAAGGGTACATTAGAAACAGGTCTAGATTGAACGCCCATAGGACCTGGACTCATGTTTTAGCTATACCATTTATATCTGGGTTCTTTAGACAAGTTTCTTTCTGTAAGAGTCACCTCTCATGAGGCGGTAGGTGGCACAGTGAATAGAGCACCAGCCCTGAAGTCAGGAAGACCTGAGTTCAAATCCAGCCTCAGACACTTAACACACACACAAAAATCTATCCAAGTGACCTTGGGCAAGTCACTTAATGCCAATTGCCCTACCTTCCCCCTCCAAAAAGCCAAAAAAAAAAAAAAAGGTCACCTCTGGCCATTTCCCCATCAATAAAATGCAGGGGTTGGACTAACTCTGCATGTCAGGGATACAAGTAATGAATGTATATTAAAATGTGATGTGTATATTGGCACCATGCAGACAAAACCATGAGAGATTCAAAGAGAGATTATCTTATTGGCAAAAGCAAGAAGGCTTTATAGTAAGTAGCCTCTAAACTGTCATATATAGAACAGGAAGGATTTCAACTAATCACGATAGGAGGAAGAACATTTTAGACATAAGCAATGATACTGAGGTAGAAGAAGATGAAATACATTTAGGGA
The DNA here is from genome assembly GCA_028646575.1 of Pseudocheirus occidentalis. Lineage (NCBI taxonomy): Eukaryota > Metazoa > Chordata > Mammalia > Diprotodontia > Pseudocheiridae > Pseudocheirus > Pseudocheirus occidentalis. Next base: position 63,837,785 of record CM053599.1, read on the forward strand.
ATAGAGGGATTAAGAGCGTTGAGATCCCATTTGTCTTGAAGGCTCATTTATGAAGGAACGATGCTCGTAATGCCATGTTGCCTAGATGATCATTGTATATAAGAGGTAATGAGTAAGATAGTCTAGTTTGGCATTTGTTTTAGTTTGAACTTTTATAAAGTGACATCATTCATAGTGAGGTAGGAACTTACTGAGTAGTTACTATAGACAAAGCACCGTGCTAGATGATAAAACAGAATCTTAATAGAAATTCTCTTTACCCTTCATAAGGAAAAGAGAATGATTAGGGAAGTTATGGTTAAATACAACAGAACTTCTCAAATTAGGTTGTGTCGACTAACGTGTTGCAATAGCTCAAAATGCCTAGAAGAAAAATAAGTGCAAACTAACTTGTGTCTTTATTAATAATATTATAATAATTATTATTGTTATTTTCATTTTGGCCTATAGGAAAGGCTCCTGATGAGTCTTTTGCCCAGAAATGTTGCCATGGAAATGAAGGAAGATTTTCTGAAGCCACCTGAGAGAATTTTTCACAAGATTTACATTCAAAGGCATGACAATGTCAGGTAGGATCAACCCTGCAAAAAAAAGATAACATTTAATACCCGTATACGAATAAGCAGTGAAAAGTACTGGGATGGATATAGGAATGGTGAGAAGTGGAACGCTGCATTAGTTGAGGAGTTTAAAAGTCCTGTGTTTGTCAGATGAGAAGAGAGTCTATGATATCATGTAGAGAAAATTTTAAAAGATCCATGCGAGTAGGCCCTTTACTGACTGTGAATCAGCAATACTCCACATGTCATGAATAGCCACGGCCAACACATTTATCCTCTCATGGACTAACTTTGTGGTAATGAGCCTTTTTTATACTTAGGCTAGTCTTTGGATAAGAGTCATATGGTCCATTACAAGGCCTTTACTTGAAGTTTTCCTAACTTTATCAATCTAACAATTAAAGCTATCCAAATGAAGGAAAGGGTCCTTCAGAAGGTAGTGTGTTCCTCCTCCTTGAAGGTCTTCAAAGAAAGTCTGGGTGTCATAGAGGGTGTTTGGGTTTGAGTCTGTGATTTTTGTGACCTATTGTATCTGATAGGCAAAGCCTTTGAAAATCTGAGGGCATGTTTTTGCCATGATGAGGCATTGGAAGATGTTAGTAGAAGCTAGAGAGGATGTATAACATTTAAAAGGAAGTAGATAGTGGTGATAGTGATTGTGGAATGCAAAGTAAACCCAAGTAAATCAACCTTTGAGGAAATTGCAGCCTTTTGATTTTTGATAAGAGTGCTTATCTTCATTATGCAATATATAAAATATATATGGACCAGTCAGTTAAACTAGTCTCCTAGCTATTTCCTGAAATCAACATTTTACTTTCCATTATTTTGTACATTTACATAAACCATTCACCATAACTAGGATGTTCTCCTTCACTCCATCTCTTACAGTCCTTATGTTCCTTCAAGGCTAAGGTCAGGTGCCATCTACTTTACAAAGCCTTCCCTGATACACCTCTCTTAGCTGTTAGTCCTCTGTCTGTATTAGAGTACTGGACTTGCAGACAGGAAGATCTGAGTTCAAATTCTGCCTCAGGTGCTCCTCAGATTTGTGACCCTGGGTATATCACTTAATGTCTCTCAGACTCAGTTGCCTGGTCTTCAATAAAAAGGGATAACAACAGTACCTATGTCAAAGAATTTTTAGCATCAAATGAAATAAAATACATTCAATGCAAATGTTAAAGAGTTATATAATTATTAGCTAGTGTTTACTTATCTACAAACATGTTGTTTCTGCCCAATTGAATATAAACTCCCAGATGTCCAGAACCATTTTATTTTTGATTTTGTGTCCCCAACCCTAAGCAGGCAATGTGTATTTAACCAATAGAGTCATAGATTTAGAATTTAAAGGGGATTTAGAGGGCATCTAGTCCCACTCCCCCATTCTTCAGATGAGTTAATTGAGGCAGAGGAAGATGAAGAGACTTGCCCAAAGTCATACAGGTAGTAAGTGTTAGAGGTGGGATCTGAACCCAGGGCTTCTGTCTCCCAAGCTAATGCTCTTTTCACTGCACCAAACTGCCTCTATTGGATAATTTGATAAAAGAAACATTTATTAAAGACAACTGTGTGCAAGACACAGATACAGAGTGCAGTGGAAAAGATAATTCAATTTGGAAGCAGAGAATGAATTTAACTTCTAACCATAGAAACCTGGATATCATTAGCCCCTCTGGGCCTCAGTTTCCTCATATGTAAAATGAGGACGTTCAACTATGTCTCTAAAATATATCCTAGCTCTAAATGTAAAGAGGGATTAGAAGGAATTTGTGCTTCAAAGAACTTACAATAATCAGGGAAATAAGCAAGGAACACAAGTAACAAGTGTCCATTAGAAAGGGATAAGTACCTGGCAGAAATAGAGACCAAAGGAGGCGCAAGAAAGAAGACAAAGTTTCCATTTGTAACATAAGAAGGCTTCATGTAGGAGGTGGTATCTGAACTGTTTCTTGCAGAGTGATTAAGAATTTTCAACAGGCAAAGAAGGGGAAGAACAGCATTCCCAGTTTGAGCTGAGGCACTGGCGTGGGAAAGGATAGAGTAATTTTTGGAAAATAGCAGAGTGACAAAGCTATTGGCTATTTGGAAATTAGGTAACCTTGGAAAGCCTGCAACCTCAAGGCCACATATGACCCTCTAGGTCCTCAAGTGCGTTTTGACTAAAAGTGAACTTCACAAAAAAACCCTAGAAGCTAGGTAAGCCACTCTGGGAAAAACAAATAAGGGATGATTTCTTGAGTGTGGGTACTCCCTCCAGTGA
>CM053599.1:63841110-63865220 GCA_028646575.1 Pseudocheirus occidentalis
GAGTAGTGTCTCTAGAGGGTGGGTTGCTTAACTAAAATCTGCAGGCTTATTTTAGTCTCTACAGACTCTACTTTCCAATTCAATAGCAAACCATACCTAGAAAAGTGCTGCTCTTTTAGAAAGAGTCAAGACCCTAGGAATGGAAAAAGAATACAGTCCCTTTATGGTCTCAATTTTAAGGTTTGCTAGTTCCCAGCTAGTCAAAGAGCACAAGTTTAGCGTCTGCTTACAATCACTCTTCTTTGTTTCAGATGGACACCATTTGGGAGTAGACCTCAACATAACTATTAAATATATTTCCCAAATGTTTTTATCTTGGCAGACTAGATAATACTTAGGCAATAACCACTCACCCAATAGTCATTGAATAGCTCTGGGGTTCAGCGTTTCTTGTTTTTTTAAAAAAAATATGTTCCTCCTATTGGTCTGCACAGATGAATATTTGGGGAAAACGTAGTTATGTCTTAGAGGCAAGTTCATTGTTTCTGCTGATGTGTTCATATGCAAATGACTTGCTTAAAGATTCATATCTTTTATAAGGCACAAAGGAGGCTACTGCAAGTTGTATTGTTTATAAGATAAGAAAAAGAAGATCCATTCAAAAATGAAGAGATAACACCTTTATATCTCATCCCTAATTTCCCCTTACATCCCAGAAATCTGCAAAAGTCTAAAAGGGACACACCATTATATAAACATCAGTTATTAAATTATATCTTTCTCTTGAAGCTTAAATTGGGATGCCTTGTGGCTTTGCGTACTGCTCATAACTTGGCAATTGGTGTCCTAATGAAATAAATTAATGGTAACTTTTAGGATAATAGAAATAGAGATGGAAGGGACCTTCAAAATCACTCAGTCCAGTGGATAAGAAATTTGAGGCTAGAATAAATTAAGAAATTTGTCCCACATCATACTGTTAGGTTAGTTTGAAGAAAAGCATTAGAACCCAGATCTCTCAACCACATCAGTATGTATTTCCTGATGCTTTGCATTCAAAATGAAATATTTTATTAAATTTGAAGCAGGTTTGGGCTAGGTTTTGTTTTCAAAGCCACCATAGCTTAAAATCCTGTTAACACATAGATGTTTCGTGATCACCATAATAAGCCAGTGCTTTATTTTTGATTCATGATCTCTGGCAACATTCATCTTGTCTAATGTGGGCTATTTAAGTCATCCTTCATTTAAAAAAGCTTTTATAACCATTCCAATGATTAGCGTTGAATGGCTTACAAATTGTATTGTTCTAAACAGAAAAAGAAACTGTTTAACTTCAGCTTTCCATAGTAATTATCATCTTTTTAGATTAGAATCCAATCAACCCCAAAAGTTCACTTTCTGAGAAGAAATGGACAAAGAGAAATGGGAAAAGAATTGCAATGTGGTTTGTAGAGTTCTCACATAGAGTTTTGTAGTGCCCCTTGACTCCAGTGAACTTTGTTCTTTATCCAAAGAAATATTGACAAAGCTAGCCAAATATGTAAGCAGAATAGATGGATACTTATCCAACAAAACTTAAAGAGAACAGTAAGTGCATATCTTCCCCACCATAGCTCTTTTAAGGAACTGACAAAACATGACCACACACACACACACACACACACACACACACACACACACATACACATTCACCATGGCTCTGAGAAGCTGTAGCATGCCAAGCAGCCATACCTTGGCAAAAAAAGAAAGAAACATCCCAGTAGACCAACTAAACCAATTTGAGAGGAACCAACAGGCTTCAATCCCATTGATAAGTTAGATGGATATCTACCTTAAGCATGTGAAGACTTCTCCCAGCAGAATGGACAGGTAAGAACAATTTGTTCCAATGGCCATGAAGGCAGCTGAAGCAAGCACCATGGGGTCCTCAGAGCCTGCTTAGATATCAAAGATGCCGAGGTCATCCATTGCATCTCAGGCCATCACCAATCATCCTGACTTTTGTCTTGCCATGGGACTTTAATGACTCTGGAAGAGAGAGTAAGGCTGGTGAGCTTTGTGCAACTATGCCTCACTCAAATCCAGTTCATGTGCAAGTCAACATATCACCCTGTGATGTCATTGGTCCTTCTCAAAAACAAAGCCCGCCCACACCCCCCCACGCACACAACATCCTACCATGACTTGTTGCTTGTCATTTGTCCTTCATTCCTGAAGAGGACCATGACATCAGGAAGATGATGACATGCCTTGCAGGTGAATTGGATTTAAATGAGGGAGGCCTGTGCAGGGTCACCAGCCTCCTCGCTTTTCCTCCAAAGTTATCTGGGTCCAATGGCAAGAAATAAATCAGGAAGACTGGAGATGGCCCTGCCTCTTGTCATTAAGGTCATGCTTTTGTTTTAGACACCAGAATGGACAAAAATAAATTATCACCAGAAGAGTAACAGTATAATTGATTATAAAAATTTTTAGAAGTTCATGTTCAAGTTCCAGCTCTGTCATTTATTAGTTGAATGACCCTAGGTAATTCATACTCCCTGCAACTTAGTTTCCTTATTTGCCAAATGAGAGTCTTAAACTAGATTAAAATCATAGGATCTTAGCATCAGAAGGGTACACAGGGACCATTTAGTCTGATCCTAAATCTGGATCTCTTCTACAACGTATGTGTTCCATTATAATCCAACTTCTATTTGACAACTGCCAGTTGGAGGAGAAGAACCTACTAATTCCAAAGACAATATAATCCATTTTTTGGATAGCTCTAATAGTTTAGAAAGCTTCTTCCTGTCTTCTTTCCAATAAGCCTAAATTGTCTCTTTGTAACCTCTGCTCATTTCTCCTAGTTCTGGCCCCTGGGCCCAAGGAGAACAAGTTGGAGGGTTTTTTTCTACATGTCATTCCTTCAACCCCTTGAAGACAGATCTCATGTCCCTTCCTAAGTCTTCTTGTCTCCAGGCTAAAGAAATTTAATTTCTTCCAGTGACACTCATAAGAGGTTAGCTCAAGGCCCTTCACCATCCTGATTGTCCTCTTCTGGAATCTCTCCAAGTTAGCAGTGTCTTTCCTATAATGTACAATCCATAAGTGAACATAATATTCTACATGTCATCAGGAAAGAGTAAAATACAGCAGGGCTATCACTTCTCCCTTCCTAGAAGCTATTCCTCTCTTAATGCAGTCCAAGACTGCATTAACTTTTTTTGGGCATCCATGTAACACTGATGGCAAACAAACTGGTGCCCTCAAAATCCTGTCTACCTCTAGCATTCAATGATCCTAGTAGAGTTGGTGCAACTATATTAATCTGTAGTTTACTACTGGTAAGTGCGTAATATTCTGCCCATACTTTGGCAATATTCCCAAGTGTTTTTGAATGGATTTACCTAATCCCCTTCCTTTGCCTATATATTAAGTTTCCATCTCCCTCCTTTCCTCTCATTTTGTGTAACAGAGGACTAAAGGCAGATGAATATGACTTGGAGTAGTCTTCTCCTTTAGTTATCTCCTCTACAAATTGCTTCAGTCTATGAGTAACTGCTAAGTTGCTAATTGGAGGGATTTTGTCATTTTGTTAATCACTTTATTGTTATTTCTTATAGTGCTCTGTTTGAAAATTATCTCAATAGAGCATTATAATTTTAGAAGTCCAAGATTATGTCAAAATGAAAATCCCCCCTATGCAGATCTTTTGCCCCTTTTATGCTTGAGTAGATGGTCTTTATGAGGTGGAGGAAAAAAAATCATCCTTTGCCAATCTTCTGCACTCTTAGCTAAGCTGGTCCTCCGAAGATAGACACAGTCTATCACTAGAACCAGACTAGTAGCCTTTCCTGCCAAAACTCAAGCTCCATTAACAATCTTCATAAACCCAAGGGGTCGCTCACTGGGTTCTAATCCCCGCTAAGTGGTTTTCAACCTTCCTAATGCAATGACCTTTTAATACAGTTCCTCATTTTGTGGTGACCCCCAACCATAAAATTATTTTTGTTACTACTTCATAACTGTAATTTTGCTACTGTTACAATCCTAATGTAAATATCTGATATGTAGGATGTATTTTCATTATTACAAATTGAACATAACCCACAGGTTGAGAACCACTGATAGAACTAGAGTGACTTTGAGAAAGTTACTTTCTTTCTCTGTATTCCAATTTCTTTCACTGTAAAATGAGGGCGTTGCACTAATTTATCTGCAAGGTCACATCTAGCTTTAGATTTTGGGGCACTATGACCAACAAAGTTCTTGGCAATTAGTTAAGTGTTTAATAAATGCTTTTTGATGGATTAATTTATCGACCTCTATGTCACAATGAGAGAGAAGAGGTGAAAGAGCAGTTGTTTCTATTAATTGAATCATATAAATGTATAGTTTCTCAACATAAATCTTAGCTGCTCTGTCTTTGATTTGTTCCCACCTTTAGCTCTTGAGCACCCTGAAGAACAGGACTGTCTGAGCGTAATCAGTCATTCTGGGCAAGTTCACGTGGCCCTTGCTTTTCCTTCAGTCAGCTCTGTCACTCTAAAAAAATCCACTCTGGCCTTCTTTATCCCTAATTTTTCAAATTGCAAAGGCGTGGAGCAGAGCCAAGAATCCAGACCAGAGTAAGGTTTGGACACAGATTAGCTCAACCACCTCTGCCAAGAATAGCCATAAAGAAACTTAAATGGCCTCAAATTGGGACCATGAGGTTGGTTGTTTTGTGTGCTTGGTGTTCTATTTAATTCATTGAGTCAGATGAGATGTTAACTTTGATTCAGTAAAATGTTTGCCCTGAATCTGTATTTCACTTCTGTGAGATTGTACAGCCTCATCCTAGCCCTCTGTAGACAAAGACTAATGGAGCTGCAGTTTCATTATGTAACAATGCCAGGTCAGCCTCTCTTGACTTGCATTTTCTGCCACAAGTTGTATAATACCAGAGACCTTTGAGTAGATGATGAGATAGACATTAATGAGCAAGATTCCAGTTATTTATTCTCATTGAAGACTAATTTCATTAACTCTTAAAATCCTTTAAAAGATGGAGTGAATATAAAGGATAATTCTCCTAAGGTTTTCAATCAATAAGTTTTAATTTACAAAACTAAAATTATTCTGTATTTTCCATATCAAGGTGAATTTCAATCAGTTTTAGCTTGTGTCCTCATCAATGCATCAGTCAAACATCTCTAGGCACCTATTTTGCATGAGGTACTGTACTGCTAGTTTCTTTCTACACAACCCAGTGATAATAACCAATTGCATTTTGTGTAGCATGTTTCTCTCCTAAAGCTTTTTTCTGTTGTCTGATAGAGGTATGGGAGTGTCCTTGAGTTCTTAAAGCTAGATCAACAGAACCTAAGTTCTAGCATGCAAATGGGAAAGACTTTAAGTCTAAACCTGCATATATGCATTTGTCATCTAAGGGTCAACCTAGTTAAATGAACAGAAGTTTATCATCTAAAGGCAAACCTCCAGGTGGTAAATGGTTTTTACTATGACTACTTACAAAATCTCCTGCCAAGGCAGAGGCTGTGAATTTGGGGTCCATATTCTACCAAAGCGGGCGGCTAGGTGGCACAGTGAATAGAGCACCGGCCCTGGAGTCAGGATGACCTGAGTTCAAATCCGACCTCAGACACTTAACACAAAAAACTAGCCATGTGACCTTGGGCAAGTCACTTAACCCCAACTGCCCTCCCCCCAAAAAAGAAAAAGAAAAAATAAATAAATAAAAAAATAAAAATCATATTCTACCAAAGGATCCATGGATGGATTTCAGGAGATCTGTGAACTTTGATGGAAAAAAGTACATTTTTATCTTCACTAATTTTTAAATGAAATTTAGTATTTTCTTCAAATTATTTTTTATATTTAAAAACAGCCTGAGAAAGGTTGCATGGGCTTTGAAGATTTCAAAAGAGGTCCATAACACAAAATAATTGAACAACCCCTTGACTGGGAGGTATCTGACATCTCATGACATTATTTCATTTGATCCTGACAAAAGACTCTGTGGCATTCCCATGTTAAAAGTTAAGGAAACCAGTGCTCAAAGATAATAAAGATCTTGCCCAAGATCACACAGCTATAAATGGTCATGCTGGAAATTAACATCAAAATTTTGAATTCTAACCCAGTATACTTTTTTTTCCTGTGCCAATATAGCTGGGTCTTTCTACAAGAAACTTTAACTTTTCTAATGAAAAATAAATAATTAAATTACTTCAGTGATCAGTGACATTTTACTTATGTGGGTTTTCACTTTAAAAATGTGAGCTGTGACCATATGAACAAACAGAAGACCTTTGAGAATTGAGATGGTTAATAATTTATAAACACATAAATCTGATATTGATTCAGTAGTGAGTTATATCATGTTCTGGGCTTTCTGGATTTTATCAGCCAAATCAAGCTCACCTTTCTCTTCTTTCTTTTCAAGGTTCTCTTTCATTCTCAGGGTCATTCACTACCATAGCTGTCTAATACCCTTCTGTTTGTTCTTCCTGCTAATTCCCTAGACTATATGTAGTCAGGTGTCATGAACAAAAAAGTAGTTTTTCATGTTCAGCAAGAGAGAAAATGATGATCATAACTTAAGTTTAAATAGCACTTTTTCTGCTACATCAAATTTGAGCTTCATAATAACCCAGGAACTTAGATAATGTAAGGGCTATTGTTATTTTACAGATGAGGAGAATAAGACTCAAAAAAAAGGGCTAAGTGATTTTTCTAATAGAACATAAACTCCTTGAGGGGAGAGATCATTTCACTCTTTTTTTGTATCCCCAGGGCCTAGCAATCATCTGGTACAATGCTTAATAAATGTTTGTGGATTGATTCGTTTGCCCAAAGTCAGATGGGCAAAGTAATTGTAAATGGAAGAATAAGAACTTACAGAATCACAGAAGTTTAGGGGTTTAAGGAATCTCAAAGGTCATCAAATCCACCAAATATCTAAACAGGAATCAGCTCTGATATTGCCAACAAGTAGTTATACAGCCTTTGATAGAAGACCTCCAATAAGGAAGAAGCTTCTGTGTTGCGAAGAAGTGTACTTTGGGACAACTCTATTTTGAAGTTTTCTTCCCAGTTTTTTCCTCCTTCATCCCTTTTGCTGGCTTTCATGCCCCTTAACCATGGGTCCTCCTTAAGCTTCTTCCCCAGACCTTCTTCTCTTCTCTCCCTACAGTGAACCTTATCGGCTCACATTGGTTAAATGATCTTTTCTATGCAGATAGTTCCCAGATATATGTGTCAAGCCTGAGCCTCCTCCCTGAGCTTCAGTCCTACTGGGGATAGATCAAAAGATTTATCCCAGAGACATCTCAAACTCAAGATTTATAAAACTGAACTCATCTTTCCACTAAAAAGCTTCCCTCTTCCAAATATTTCTTTCTATCAAAGGTACCACTATCATTCCAGTGGCCCAGGTTCCTATTTATCCTCTATTTTTCATTTACCTTCATCCCACAGATAATTGCCAAATCTTTCTGACCCCACAGATCTCAAATTTTCTCTGTTTATGCAGCGACTGTCTTAGTGCAAGCCCATATCACCTCTCGGTTACATGATTGCAAACTTCTGCTTGCTTCAACTTCTCTCCTTGCTCCCAGCAGAGACTCTGTTCATTTCTCCAAATTGCTACAAAAGGAATTTTCTCTAAGGATAGATCTAACAACGTCTCTCCTTTACTCACTAAACTCTAATGGCTTTCTCTAGTCTCTAGGATAAAACAAACTCCTTTTAAGTTTTTAAAGCCCTTCCCAACCTGGTCCCAGGCTGTCTTTTCAGCTTCACTGGACAATATGACCCCTTCCTCACTCTCCAGCTCAGCCGAAATGGCCTTCTCTCTATTCCTCACTCATCTGATTCCAACTCCTCTCCCTCTTGCCTTGGTACAAACCATTCTCCCTAAGTGCAAATGTACTTTCCCTTCATCTCTGGCTCATCAACTTTCTCTTTGCGTTCAAACCTCAGGTCAAGAACCATCTTCTACATGATGCCTTTCCTGACTCACCACCCCACTCCCAAGAGCCACTGTCCTCCCTCCAAAACTCCCTTTATTGAACTATTTTGTATTTATTTCCTTTATGTTTGCTCTGCCTGCATTTATTTGGGTACTTCTTGTCTCTTCCTTTACAAAGCTCCTTGGGGATAACAGTTGTATCATTCTTTGTACTTGCATCCTTTACCCCCTAGCATAGTCTCTGGCACAAAGAAGTCACGTAATAAATGGTGTTGATTCATTCAAAAATTGATTAATATCAAGCTTACATCTCCCTCTCTGAAACTATCACTCACTGTTCCTTGTTCTGCCCCCTGAAGCCAAGTAGAAAAAAATCAACCCTGCCCTCATACATCAGTTCTCCAAATACTTGAAGACAGCTATCATGTCTCCCCTAAGTCTACTCTTTTCTAACCTATTTATTCCTTAGCTCTTCCAAGCAGTCCTCAGATGGCATAGTTTCTATTTTGCTCATTGTCCTAATTGTTCTCTTCTAAATCCACCATAGCTTGCCAAAGTCCATCCTAAAATGTGAGACGGAACTGATTCAGTACTCTAGATGTGAGCTGGTCAGGGCATATGAGTACAGGAATGTCAACTCCTTAGTCCTAAAAAATATTTATCTTAATGCAGTCTAAACTGGCATATGTCAAATGTATGTCTTCCTGCAGCCCTAAATCCATTTCTTGTTCCATTATACCACACTGATACCTACAATATATTGAAAGTAATTTTATGGATGTTCTGTAAAGAAAGAAACCGTTTATTTACAAATACCCGAGCCTAGAAGTGCTGTCTTGCTGTGCGTGAGAATTGGACTCCACTACTTGAGTTTATTAACACTGTCAAAAAAAAAAAAAACAACCCAGTCTGATTCTATGTGCTTGTAGGAGCTTCTGCATTTTTGCATGAAGAGTCAATCTTATTGTCAGTTTTTTTTCCCTAAAAAATTAAAAGGAGGAAAGAGACACCATTTGGTGAGACAGTAAGAAAAATGAGAATGATGAAGGTAAGCTTTGTTTTTGCCCAGTTTTACTGACTCGGCAGAAATTGCCAAATATCAGCACTTGGGAACTAAAAACAGGTCTGCACCTGGCTCTTCAGCAAATACAGTCTGCCTTCATGATTTGTTTTGATGGATTTGCTTCAGTAGCAATGGAAGGCCCCATTGCAAAAGCTCTGCTGGGTTAGATGGTGTCAGGAATTGGTGGTAAGGGAGTGAGCTGCCCTTCAATGGGATTAAGAGGTATGGCCCTACCACTAACTAACTGCATAACCTTGGACATATTATTGTGACAATAGAAAAGAGTCCAGGATTTGGAGTCAGTCAGCCTGAGTTTGATTCCTGGCTCTGTTGTTTATTACTGAGGAACCTTGGACAAGTCAGTCAACCTCTGCATGAGAGCGGCTTAGGAAACAGAGCAACTAGTGATTCATAAGGAGAAATTAGGATCCACTGGTGTGAGACTCGGTAATTTCTCACTTAGGTAGGGAAGCTGATCAATTAGAGAACTTGAAGTTTCTAGTCTGGAAGACTCTGGGCACAAAATGTTTCAGATACTGATGGGTCCCAGGGATGATGCAGAACAGGGAACAAGGAGAGGGGACATAGCTAGGGTACAGATAGCCTTTTGAATGGAGAAAGAGTAGGTCCCCCTCAACCACAGGGTTTTCTAGAATATTCCATACTGTAAGGCATTCTCATTTAATTGTCTTAATGAATGCAAAGAGGACCATTTTTCACATAAATTTATTTTGTTTGAGATCTTAGCAGGATCATAAATTTTAATCCTCCATCTAGGAGATATTTGAATTATGTTAATTCAAAATTGTTGGGGAGAGGACTGTGAAAAGTGAAAGAAAGGAAATGACAGCTCCTGCAACTGAAAACAAAGTAACTAGAATGAATGTTGCACCCTTGATAACTAGGTATTGCTTCCTGCATTTTACAGTGGACAGAAGTTATCATCTTCTGATGCTGCAGAGACAGAGCTATTATGATATCAGTGTCTCAGCAGATTTGGAAGAGCAAGGAAAAATAAGCCATATGGTACCTGGGGGACATTGGTTTCAAGCGAAGTTTAATTTACTGATTAAATGTCAGAATATCAGAAATCTACCATAATACCTAGAATCAACTCAGATTTCCTGAAAAGCCAGGTAGTTAGGAGAAAAAGATAAATCTCTTTGGTTGCGATGAGATTTGGATTCAATATCATCATACTCTTTGGAAAGACATCCCCACCCCCAAATTAAAAGCAATTGGATATCAAATGCTAATATTCCGTATCTATGATAAAAAATATTTAGACCTGGTCTCTCAGTCCAATGGATGAATGAGATTTAAGTGTAGTGTCTCTTCTTCTGGGAATTTTAATTCACTTTGAGGGATCTGCTTTCATTTAGCTAGAATGTTGACATATACTTAAAAAATTGTGTGTACTCTCCAGGGTCTTCTTAGATAAAAGGATAATTTGAGGCCTAAAATGAAGAAAGAGGGCTAGTGGCTTTGGCTTAAGAGAGAAGTGTGGGTAGGGAGTTAGGATCCATGAAAGTGTAGTAACAGAGGTGAGTTAAATAAAGTTTCTAAATCCAACCAAGAACTAGATTTAACAGCATGCCCAAAGTGTCTGCATTTCTCAAAACTATTTTTATTTGATTACTAAGATCTTAAAAGAATATTAAGTGGTCTGCTATATTATTAGCAGGTTACATATAAACATCTCTTCCCTTTCTAAAAGCTTTGTATTAGTTACATAATATTTCACAAATGTTTACTCATTTTTAATTTTCCTCATCTATGAAATTGGGAAAACCATAATTCCCCTTACCTATCTCAGAGTACTAAGTGGGGGAATGAATAAGGGTTGACAAGTTGACTGATCTCAGTGAGTGATGAAAACAGCCTCTTGTTCCATGTTCTCTAGTATAAGCTAGATCCCAAAGCATAAAAAGTTCCTGCTCAGTAAGACACAATTAGGCTTATTGCTTCACTCATTGGAATCCTCCTAGCTAAAAGTATTAGTCCAGAAATTGGAAAAAGAGTGTTGATGATTTTGGCTTACGGCAGACTTTTCAAAGTGCTTATGGAGCTTTAGGCTTCATAAAAGTATAGTAACAGAGATGAGTTAAATAAGATTTAGAAACTATCTGGAATAATTCCTCAAATTCTCCCAAGAATTAGACTTATCTGTCTATCCAGTCTAAGTGTCTGCATTTATTAAAAGTATTCAGCTGTAAAGATTGGAATGAACTGAGGCAGAGTGAAGAAAGCAGAGCCAAGAAAATAATCGATACCACAGCAATGTAAATGGAAAGAACAGCCAGCCAGTAAACAATAGAAACCAAATGCTGCAAAATTATGAAGATCAGTCCTCATCCCAAAGAAGAGGCCTGAGAAGACATGGCACCAATGACCCTGCAGAGGCTGGAGCCCACAGAAACATTTCAGAGATTGCTGGTTTCCTTTTTCTATGTATTGACTGGTTTTGCCAATTAAAAAAAAATTCTTTGTTATGTGAGAGGAGGGAAGGGGAAAATTAGACCATGTCAAAAACAAAAAAATATCAATACAAGCTTATTTTTAATCAAAGCATTCTTTGGTTAAAACACACGTATAAGAAAAAAGTAGGAAGTTCTTAGTCTGCCTTAACAAAAGCATGGTATCCAGGCACAGGAAGATGATCGTCCCACTGTGCTTTGTCCCAGTCATGCCATATTTGACTAGTTATGTTCAGTTCTGGGTCCTACAGTGAAGGAAGGTTATTGACAAACCAAAAGGTGTCTAGAAAATGTAGGTAAGGATGCCAAGGAGGACTCCAAGCCAAGTCATAAGAGGATATAATGAAGGAAGTAGGGATATTCTGTGTGAAGAAGAAATAGCTCAAGGGTATTATGACCAGAGGTATGCTGGCAAATGTTTAACAACCAGCTCTTTGGGATACATATGCACACACTAAAAAACATGTCATAAAATGTGTGTGTTATATATGTACAGATACTATTTCCACTGCTTTTTCAAGTCTAGACAATCAACAAAACAATAAATCAAGCCCTGATTGGTATACTTCACTAGTTTCTAAGGAATAATTACTCAGAATGAAAATTTAACAATCAGCTTTTTTAAGTCAGTGCAAGCTTGCTCCAGCACACTTCTGAATATAACTGTTTTCAAACATTTGAAGGCCTGTCATATGGACAATGTATTAGATTTGTATTACCCTCCCCTAGATAGTGAACTTAGAGGGAAGTAGATTTTGGCTTGACACAGGATAAAATTTCCTAACAGTTAGAGTTGTTCCAAAGTGAAATGTACTGCCTTTCTAGAATTAAGAGGTGATTCAGTTGATCCATTTTACAGATGAAGAAACTGAAATCCATAGAAGTCAAGTAACTCATCTAGACTCCATAAGCAGTATCATGGACACCAAGGTTCAAATCCACTGCTCTTTTGCAACAGCGTAGAAAGCTTCTCTTCTTTGGGCATATGTAAGCAGTACCTGGACAATAATAACCAATACAAAGACCATGGATTTGGAGGTGAAAGATAACTCAAAGGTTGTTTACTTCAAATCTCTTCATTTTCTAGATGAAGAAATTGAGACCCAGACAGGTGAAATGACTTGTCATACTTGATCACATATTCATGTGGTTCTTTAAAGGCTTCAGATCTGGTTTCAAACACTTACTAGCTGTGTGACCTTGGACAAGTCACTTAATCCTGTCTACCTCAGTTTTCTCATCCCAGAAAATTTTCCCCCCTTTAGTCAGACTTCTAGATACATGAGGTTTCTGACTTTCTGCAGTTTTGTACTAAAAATACTTGTAGGAAATGGAGGGGAAAACCCTCTGAAATGTAAGTGAAAAGATAACTGACAGAACCTATTCTTCAAAAACAAAGTGTATGTGAATAGAGTACTGGGCCTGGATTCAGAAAGATCTGAGTTCAAAGTCAGCCTTAGAGACTTCCTAGATGTGTGACCCTGGGTAAATTGCTCAACCTTAATTTGTTTTAGTTTCATCCCCTGTAAAGAGAGGAAAACAAAAATAAAATAAAATAGAATAAAAAAGAGAGGATAACACCTGCTTCTCAGGGTTGTTGCAAAGATCAAATGAGATACTATTTGTGAGGTGCTTAGCATAATATTTGACACATAGGAGGTGGTATAAAATGCTAGCTTTAGTTATGTGGTTTTTTTGTGTGTGTATGCATGCATGTGGATATGTAACTATATAAATGTTTCTTAATATATGCATATTCACATGCATATACATGTAATGTATGCATGTGTATGTGTGTATGTATGTATATATATATATATGTATATATATGTACACACACTCACACACATACACTTTGAGGAAGAAGGGAAACCACAGCTGAGAATTCCATTAAATCAGAAGCTAGAAGCAAAGAGGAACTCTAAAACTTTATGACTGCTGTGATCCTGCTGGCAACAGTCAGTATTCACCGTGGGATCAGTGGGATGGCTTTGAGCTTTAGCCATAAGAGAGTCTCAAGGGGCAAAGCCTAGAAGAGACTGCATGTCACAAGTGTGCCTCTGACTGAGACTACAGCACTGAAGAGGCAATTCAACATGCAAAATTAGTGGGGAAAAGCCCATTGACAGGGGCATGATGATATTTACTGAAGCCCCTTCTGCATTTGCATCCTGGTCACACATGTTCACTATGTATTATCTTGCCACAAATGTTCTCTTTTCCCACTGATGATGCATGGTGCCTTGGGAGTTATTGAGGTTTTAAGGGTGAGATCTTTTATTGCTAAATTCCTTACTCTATTCCTTTGCTTTGAGTTAATTGTGTCTTCTCCTAAATAAAAAGAGTAAACACATTGGTAGGAGCCCAGGTGCTATAGTTTCAAGTGTGTATGAACCCACAGAATACTTTTATTCTGGAATAGCCTTGTGTGGGGGACCCACTGTGAGAGCTAGTGCTATCCAGTGTTTCAGGGCAAGATCCTAGGGGACATTAGATGTACTTTATTTGGACCTGAGATTTTACCAACGTGAAGAATTCCTGCTTATAGAAACTCCACTAACAGCAGATAGGGCACTCCTCTATCATTTATAATCTTAGAAAGTTGCTTGGTAATCTGATAATTTAAGCAACTTGTACATGGCCACACAACTAATAAATGTTTACGCTGAGATTTAAACGTCTCTCTTTTAACTGTATATCTAGTATACTTTCCATTATCCAGTGCTGCTCTGGAAGAAAACTCTATAGTCTCTTGCATAAGTCTTTTCCCCAGGCTAAAATTCCCCCATTTCTTCAACAAATCCTTGTATGTCATGTCCTCTAGTCCCTTAACTGTCCTAGTCATGTTGCTCTGGGTGTGCTTCAGCTTGTCAATATCAATTTCTTTCTACAAAGAAAAAAAACAGGTTCTATTTATCCAGAAACCTATTAGGGAAGATAAAATCAAAGACACTCTTGTATTTAAATAAAGTGGCATGTATTTAGTCCTCATCATAAAAACAGTAACAATTCTAATTATGCTCATATTTTAGTCTGTAAAGTAAACAAAGAAAAAAATCTGAAAGAATATGACTTTTTTATTTTGCCAAATGAGGCTCATACAGATCAAATCAGTGCTGTCGAACGCTATACCACCACCATTTACAACTTCTTATCTTTTATGTAAAGGATAAAATGTCCCTGTGGATTGTTAAATATCAGGATGATTTCTTCTCTTGCCAAGCAACTGGTGTGACTCTGATTAGAAATGGTTGTAAAAAAAAAAGAAACTAAGGCTGTTTGATAACTTACATTATATTAATATCAATGTCTATACACTGATACCTCTGCCCTAGGATGGGTAGATGAATAGTATGTATTCATCAAATAATCTGGGAGTAATACTGAAATAGAAAAGTTAATGATGTCCCCCTCACTTTTTTTCCCTCTTCGCATATACATTTTAAAAAATCACTTCATTTGAGTAATAATTACTAGCCTCTCAAAAGACACAAAGGATCTTACCTTTAAGTCGTTCAGTCTCAACCAGGAGATGATCTTTGGCCTGAGTTTCCTGGGTAATTGTGTGATCTCTGTTGTGTACTCAGCCTTAGACTTATCTTTGGAGATTAACATTGGGTCATATTATCCAAGACTTTTAGAGCTGAGTGAGATTTGAGAGATTGTCTAACAGACCTCTCATTTAACAGGTGAGGGAACTGAGTTCCAAAAAGAGGAGATGATCGTCTCTAGGTAGTATGATCTTGTATTTAAAAGTGATGTCTACCAGTTCCAGGATGTCACAACATTCAGGTTCTGATCCAAAATTGTCCTCAGCAGAAACTCCACCATCAAAGGTATTCTTGTTAGTGTAACCATCACCAATCACTTGATAAATATGCATCCACACTAAACTCAGCAATGATCAAAATGAGAACTTCTGAAGTTAATGATAACCAAGTGATATTAACAAAGGTAGTAATGGAAATCCACGGCTATCTTATTGGATCTGAAATATTAAATTTGCATTTGAAAGAAAGGCACTTGGAAGAAAACATTAGAAAAGAGAGTCCTCTGTCTAAAGGGAGAGGATGGTGCCTTTGTTAGTGGTTAATAGGGAACCATGGAAGGACCTTTCTTAAATAGAAAAGCATCATAATCCAGTATATAAAAACCATATACAGCTGGAAGGTTTATTTTAATCAAACTAGAATTAGCAACTGATTTTCACTTCAGAGAAGATTGACCCTGTGGACATTATAAGAACAGTTCCCTAGTTCCTAGAAAAGACTAACATGTAAAAGTGAAACTGAGCAGGGGCACTGCAAGAAGCTTCCGAGGAGGCTGTTGTCAGTCTTTAAATCCTCATGTAAATCTGGATGGAGGCAATCAAAACAAGTATTGAGACATCACTGAGTGAGTAAATCAATAGGCTTGTCTCCAGTTGTTTAAAGCAAGTGCAGCTTTCAATTAGGAATAATGTGGTGGATCTTGTTGGTTTACATCTTCCCTTAACCACTTCAGGGCCATACTAGGGCTCTGTTCCATCCTTGATAGAGTGGCCACTTGGGCAAGAGTGATAAGGTGCAGTGGTGCCAATGTGCTGGAGACAGTTGGAACTGGATCATGATAGCTGACTGTTTAATCATCATGGTGAAAATTTATGTCCCAGAAATTGAAAAATGCTGCAAATCAGGACTCCATCAGTGTTTTATTGAGTGACTAGACTTAAGAAAGTGGTAGAGAGATGACTTGAATGAATTAACAAGTGTATTCAGTATTTAATAACACTATATCTAAGGCACTATGACTATGAAGAAAATGTGAATAATGCTGATCAAAAGCGTATCGTGTAAGGGAGGGGAGAAAATCTGAAACTCAAGTGATTCTGAAAATGAATCTTGTGAACTAAAAGTAAATAAACAAGTCAATAAATTTTAAAAAGAGGGGAAATGGACAGATCTTGGCAACAGGTTGGATATGATGAGGTGAGAGAATGTTAGAAATCTGGGATGACCCCTACCTTGCAAACCTTGGTGACTTGGGTAATGTTGACAGAACTGGGCTGCCCTTAACAGTAATGGGCAAGGTAGGAAGGAGGTCTGGTTTGGGGAGTTGGGTCTTAAGATAATGAGCTCCATGTTGGACATGTTGAGTTCAAGACATCTACAGAATATCCAACTGAAGATGTCCAATAGACAGTTGGAGATGTGAGACTGGGTGTATGCAGAGGTTAGGACTGGATAAGTGGATTGTTGAATCATCACACTACCCAGCCTCCAACTCTTCTATGGTGAAACTTCTAGCCTACCCCTAATATATGTTAAAAGTGTAAAGCAGAGGTTCTTTTCCTTCCATGGCAGTTTCTCTGGTTTCACCTACTCTTCCTCGTTGCTTGTTGTTATTCAGTCATTCAATCATGCTCAGCTCTTTTTGACCCCCTGGACTATGCTCTTCTTTCCTCTACTATCTCTCAAAGTCTGTCCTAGTTCATGTTCATTGTTTGGGTGACACCATTTATCCATGTCAGCCATTAACATACAGTGAAGTGAGCAGAACCAGAAGAACATTGTATACACTAACAGCCGCAGTGTGCAATGACTAACTTTGATAGACTTATCTCTTCTTAGTAATGTAAGGATCCAAGACAACTCCAAAGGATTCATGATGGAAAATACTGTCCACATCCAAAAAAAAAGAACTATGGAATCTGAATGCAATTGAAGTGTATTATTTTTCTATCTGTCCCTGTCTCTCCCCCTCTCGCTCTCCTTCCCTCTCTCTCTTTTTTCTTTTTACTTGCTTCTTCTTTCTCGTGGTTTTTCACATTGGTTCTAATTTTCCTTTATAACATGATTAATATGAAAACAGGTTGGATATGAACATATATTTAGAGCCTATATCCAATTACACACCATCTTGCAATAGGGAGAGGAGAGAGATGGGGAGAAAATTTGGAACTCAAGATCTTATGGATGTGAATATTTAAAACTAAAAATAAATTAATTTTTAAAATGAAATTGCATTGTATTTTTTTTAAAAAAACATTTACCAGCATACTCCTAGTGCCAACTCATATAAAGTTCCCTTCATATAAAATTTTTTAAGCTCAAATGAAATGGAGGAAGATACAGTATTGGAAACAACAGTATCCAACAACACGTGTATTGAAAATAATCATTAAAGAGATTGGATTGCTGCAATAAAAGTCTGAGATGGTACTTGAAACACATGAAACCATATTTAGAAAGGAACTATCAAAAACATGGGATCATCTATGATAATTTTAGAGCTAAAAGGAAGATTAGAGATGATCAAACTTAAGCCCCACCTCCCACCTCTGCTATTTCACATTTTTAGGGGCAGCTGGGTAAGCAAAGCAGATGTGGATAGAGGGAGGACTTGGAGTCAGAAAGATCCGGGTTTGAATCCTCACGTCAAAAACAAATTGTGTGACCTTGGACACATCACTGAACATTTCTGAGTCTGTTTTCTCATCTGAAGAGTGGGGATAATAACTGTGCCTACCTCATAAGGTTGTTCATGAGAGTTAAATGAGATCACAGAAGTAAAGTGCTTTGAAAAATTTTAATTTGAGTTAAATGTATTTTTGTAATTTCATTTAATTTTTTTAAATTTAATTTTAATTTATACTGCAGTATATATATATATGTATATATATATATAAAACCTATTATTATCACATATGAGAGGTTAGATGACTTGTCTGTGGCCACATAGCTCATAAGTGTTTGATATGGAATTAGAACCTTGTTGTGCTGACTGGAAATCAACATTTTGTCCTTTATGCCAAAGGAGTTTGTCTCCAAGAATAGTTCAGGAAAATAAATATGAATCCTTGGTCACCTTCCACAGAAAATTAAGTTCCCTTGTAAGATTATGCCTAGTGACTAAAACAACAGCAAATGACATTTATCTAGTGCTTTAAAATTGGCAAAATGCTTCACATACATTAGCACATTTGAGATAATGCTAAGCAAAGGAACTATATTCCCTTCTAATATTTGCAAATCCAAGTCAATTACACACTACCAGATATAGATTTGAGCTGATGCTTTTTTAGAAACCCAGATGTGCTTATTGAGTAAGTTAACTGAGTAAAGTTTAATTTATTTCCCTGCTATATATGACCAGTAGATTCACGCTGCTGTTTCAAAAGTGTGTGTTTGGGATAGGGTAGGGGCTTAAGGGAACAGAAAGTAGCAGCGATATAGACTTTGCCTAAATTGCCACAGTTAACTAAGAATTTAATCAATTGCAAAATTCACCTTGATAGAAGAGTTTCCTGATAGACCTTTGATACTCTGACTCAGGCTTTGATATCTCTTCTCTAGCTAAATGACTCAATGTTAGGCATGTGGAACTATGATTTTAAACCTAATATGAGAAAATATTTCCTAATAATTAGAGCTGGCAAAGTAGAATGTGCTGCTTAAATAAGTAGTAAACTCCCTATTAAAAGAGACCTCTAAGAAGAGTCTGGATAGGGGTAGCTAGGTGTCACAGTGATTAGAACATCGGCTGTGGAGTGAGGAGGACCTGAGTTCAAGTCCGATCTCAGACACTTAACACTTACTAGCCACGTGACCTTGGGCAAATCACTTACCCACAATTGTCCTGCCTTCTGCCCTCCAAAAAAAGAAGTCTGGATGACCATGTGATAGAGATATTGTAGGCATCAAGCTCAAGATAGCAGCTGGGTGATAGAGAACAGTTTTCTGAACTCTAAGTTCATAGTAGAAAAAAAAATTTAAATGATGTTTGGCAAGCAATTAACCATTAATATCAAACAGTTTCACTCCTCCTCCTCTTCATCTTCTACTGCCTCTTCAATGAGAATCTCGGATTTATCTTTGAAGCTCCCAATCTCTATCTCTAACTCCTTATGGGATACCTACACCTGGTTAGCTCACTAGAACCTCAAAATCAACATGTTTAAGCCTATTTTCTTTTCCATGATACCTATTTCTCTGTCTGATTCTATTTCTGTTGGTGATGGTACCATTCATTAGATTACCATATTCTTTATCTTGGGAATATCTTGGCTTCATCTTTTCCCTTGACCTCATAGTCATTCATTTACTAGATTTTTGTCAGTTCTACCATTGAAACTTATCTGGAATCTATCCCCTTGTCTCTATTTTGACTGGCTATTATTAACCACACTCACAGAGCACCTCTCCCCTTCCAAGATAGACTATTGCAATAACTTCCTTGTAATATTTTCCATATCCCCTCTCTGCCCAATTCTCCAGTCAGGCTTTATGTAGTTTCCAATAAATTTACATGAAAATTTTCTTGTATATTTGAAAGGAATAGCATGTTATGCATGGTAGATATGCAGTTTCATGTGCAATCATTTTTAACTTTTATTATACTGTTATGGAAATGCTTTATTCTTATATATAATTAAACTTTATAACATATAATTATGTAAATATATATAATTTAAAAAAAAAGAATAGATGTGACAATGTCACAACTCTGCTAAAACATTTTCTGTGGCTCCCTGTAGCCTATTAAATTGAAACTTCCCTGCTGGACACTTAAAGTCCCATGTAACCTGGTATCAGTCTAAAACCTTTCCAGCCTTACCTGACATTATTCTCTTGCATATGTTTTATGCTTCAAAGTGAAAAACCTGAGTTCTCAAATATATTCTACATATCTCTGTCCTTTAGTTCAAGATATGCTCTGTGTCTTGGATGTCTTCCTTCTCTCATCTACCTGTTGCTTTCCTAGCCACAGGAAGGCAGCATAGTAAAGTGGAAAGAGTAGTTAGTGTCTGTGAAGTCAAAGAACTTCAATTCAAATCTTATCTTTGATGATTACTACCTGGATGATGTTGGACAAGTCACTTAACCTCTATGTACTTCAGTTTTCTTATCTGTAAAATGATGAGATTGAACAAGATAACTTCTGAGATTCATTCCAACTCTAAATCTATGATTTGGAAAGAAACTGGAATCAAATGGCAACTCTCCAAGAAGCTTTGATTCCTCCCCTCAATTACAACCTCCACCTTGGACTCTTTTATTATACTTTATTTTCAAATCTCTAAGGAATGTTTTATACATTATTTTCCATTATAGTTGTCTGTTGTGGAGTCTTACCATATCACGCCCTTCCCCAAAAAAGGGTAGGTTCCTTGAGGCCAAGAACCATGTCTATTCTAAATTTTATATTCTCCACAGGCCCTAACATGATGCTCTTTTTAAAGCTGGTTTATTTGAGGGGAGTGGAGGGAGGGCAAGGTACAAAAGAAAATAGTTTATGACACGTCACATACACCTTATCTTGTGGGAGGTTGGGTTCTCTTCTAGAACTGGTTATAGATACTCAGATGGAGAGGAATCTAAAACTGGCTTTTGCTGCCTCACATTCTCTCACTACTTAATATTCTTGTTCAAATAAATTTGGGGAGTTTATTACCAAGCAGTTCATGAAAGCAAAAGCCTTTCCTCTACCCAGATAATTTTATCTGAGGGTGGGGTGAGGAGTTTCAATTTTATAAGCACTAAAACCAAACATGATGTGACCTTAGAATAAACCCCTCCAGACAAATAACAATAACAAAAATACACATAAGATGTGTGCACAAAGTCTATATTTGGTCCCATGGCTCAGGTTAAATCAAAGACCCGAGGTTGGGGATTTACAGAAAAATTGGTATTCAGGAAGCTAGAATAAGCATGAGTTTTATTACTATGCTGCACAGCAAGGAGAAAGGGGAAAAATCATCCACACCCAATATGGCAATATAGAGACAGAGATCTGGACATATATATGGGACCAGAGTCACTTACTTGAAGGAGAGAGATTACATGTATAATGGCAAAGATCTTGGTTGTACATGCTAGGAGTAGGGTCTGAAGAGGGAAGCTGTATACCTGAAAGATGGGCTTGTTTGAGAGTAGGTAATAGATGCCAGATGTGGGAAGGGGCATACCTAATCAGATCCAGAAGTGATGGGAAAATTCTCCAGGTCATTTGCTGATACCAGACTTGGCTGTGGGAGTTTCCTAATTGGGAAAAGAAATTGGACGAGGGTCTGAGTTGGTAATGGGGAACTCCAGGTATTAGCATAGCATTCACTAAAGTTGACTGGAAACCTTGTCCAATCAGGAACCAAAATTGTTTATATGTTTGACACAGGGTCAGAATAAGTCAGGACAGTAGAAATGTACAGGTTATATGTTATTGCATATCTATTTATAATCATTAGGATCATTATAAACCCAAATGGCTACATACTGGAGTTCTGTCACTTAGAACTATGCAATCAAACACTCTATTTCAAAAATCACAATGATCAGAGATACACATAAAATAGGTCATGTCTTACTGTTAAACAGCCAAATATACACATTAATTGAAGTTAAAATATTATATAGGAAGATTCACTTATATCTGCAATTTAGCACAAAGAATATTAAGGTCATCTGTGTACAGGCTGGAAAATATGGTTCATAATGAAGAAATGAGAGAAGTGACTTCAGAACCAGGATGATCTGGATTCAAGTCCTGACTGTGACACATACTGGTTTTGTCACCCTGGATAAATCACTTAACCTCTCAGTTCTCCAGTCAAGTCTCTAAGGCTAAGTTGCAGAGAAAGTACCAATCTGCATTGGTAGAGAATTTCCTCTTCAGGAATTTCCTTTTAACAATGAAATTTCCCATCTAGTCTCCATGTCTATTCATATAATTTGATAATCCGTGTTTTGATGCAAAGATGGGAGTAGATGAGAAGAGAAAAAATACTAGGAAATACAAGGCTAAGGAAGTTTCACACCTCTACATCAAGAATACTTTATCTGAAAATAAATTCAGAAGGCACTGGAAACAGCAAATACAGCATAGCACAAAAAACTAAAGTTGACGATACTTTGAGAGATGAGAAACAATTATTTTTTGAGTTGGATATCATTCCTCAATCATTGCTTCTGTACAATTAGAACACTGACTTGTGAGAGTAGTGATAAAAATCTGTACTAAATACCAAACTCTTCACCTTAGTCCTAAATAGAATTTAGAAATATGGACTAGAACAATGCTTTTATTTGTTTTAGTGAACTCTCAAATTAGGAAACTCTAGGAAAGCAGGTTAGCAACTTTCCTAAATCTTATAGTCTGAAAGAGAGGAGAGGCTAAGAGATCACACAAGCAAACATGTATCATAAGGGCTTCAACTCAGGTCACTGTGGCTTTTCCACCATCCCACTTTCCTTTTCATCTCCCCTATATGTGTTTTATTCTCCTCGGGTGAATGGGGTGCTTAGGGAAGACTAGCACCTCTGGTGTGAGAACTTGCCAAGCCCTTTTCAGAGCTGCCCATTTACCTTAGGTGTCACCTTTTCACCCAATTCTCACCTATGGTTCCAAGAAGCTGTGGTATGCCCAGTGGCCACACCCTGGTAAAACCATCTTGGAATACAGGCTAAACCAGGTTAAGGGTAACTGACAGGCCTCCAATCTGATGGTGATATAGGGGGATGTCTATCCCAGCATGTGAAGACTTCCTCTGGTGGAATGGGTGGATGAGAATGATTTGTTCCAACCTCTTTGAAGGTTGTTGATGCAGGTGCTGTGGAGGTGGGGCACTTAGAGTTTGGTAAGACATCAAGGATGTAAAGGTCATCCATCCTAGGCCTTGCCACTTGTCTTAAGGTCTGCCCTTCCACTGAACTTCAATGACTCAGGAAGAGAGAGTGAAACTGACGTTTTCACATCTCTATCTCACTTAAACCCAATTCATGTGCAAGTCAAGACATGACCCCATAATGTCAATGGTCCTCTTTGAAAATGAAGGAGAGAGGGCAAAGCCAAGATGACAGAGCAAAAGCAGGGATTTGCTTGAAGTCTCCCCCAACCCCTCCAAATGACTCTAAACAAATTCTACAGTAGCAGGACCCACAAAAAGACAGAGTGAAACAAATTTCCAGTCCAAGATATCTGGAAAGTCAACAGGAAAGGTCTGTTGCACCAGGCTGAGAGAGGAGCACAGTCCAGCACAAAACATATCGGGCCCCAGCAAACCCAGAGCAGGCCTCAGGATACTGAATCACTGGCAGCTGTGGCAGTTTCCAAACTTTTCAACCCACAAGTGCCAAAGACAACTTAGAAGGTCAGTAGGAAAGATCTGTCATACCTGGGTGAGAGAGAGGTGAAGTCTAGCCCTAGGACTGGGATGACAGCAATGGGAGTAGCAACAGCAGCAGTGATTGCTTCCGGAGCTCTTTGCCTACAGACAGTGAGGGTATTGAGCAGCTGATCAGAGGGAGTTGCAGGGATCTCTTTGCTGGCACTGAGGCAGGATTCTCTTGCTTTGCCATATTTGGACCTGGGTTAGAGTCCTGTGTGGCCATCCTGGGGCAAGGGGGAACACTAATGTGACAGAACTTGTGGCAGTGGTGGAGAGGGAATCCTTCTCACAGTTCCAAGGTAGAAAAGAGTGCTTGAGGTCTCTCACAGACCAGAGCATAGAACAAGAAAGGAGTAAACATCTCTCCTTTGCTCATACCACCTTGGAAACACTGAAAATATACAGGTCCCTAGAAGTATCTCTGAAAACAGCTGCACAAATTCTCTGAAGCTTGGGACAGTATACCATCCACATTGGAAGCAGAGTTCTACCTAAACAAAGAGTTAAAAAGTCAAGCAATTGATT
>CM053599.1:63865720-63884786 GCA_028646575.1 Pseudocheirus occidentalis
CAGTCACCTACCTCATGAATACAGAGAAAAATATTTCTCTCACAACAATAACCATAAATTGATCTTTGAAGATTATTTAAAGCCTTGATCAGAGAACTCCAAAGAAACATTCAATGGATTACCCTTTATTTTTTTTGCAAGAGTTTGAGAAACCTCTGTTAACAAATTTTATTCTCCCCCACAATAGTAGAAACTATACTTAACTATATATAACTACATATACAAATGTTATATATGTGTATATATACTCTAGGCTATGCTCTATGATCATGCAATAATATATAATATAAATTTATATATAATATATTATCTATAATAATTATATGCACATTACATATCTATATCTAGGCATAGATATAGCTGGCAGAATAGTCCAAGCTCCCCATTTTGCAGGTGAGTGATCTTTAGTCTATGGAGAAAAAGTACATAAGTGGGCAGAGTCAGTGTGCCATGCTGCCTTCCTGCAAAGTCTGGAGAGTAAGTAGAAGAGCTTGATGAAAGGTTTTCCAAGATGTGGGATGGTCTTAACACATTGGGGTCAACAGGTAGAGATCTGAATGTGGGAATATAAGAATAAAAGAAGTACTTTGTTCTGACCCGATGAGCTCCCCAGAAAAGAGATCTCAAACTTCCAACTATTCAAAAAGTAGGTCTTCTTTCAGGGGTTCTCTTAGTCAGATATCTTCCTTGCTCTTTTTCTCTTTTCCTTCCCTTACTCCATACACCCTCCTACTCTTTCCTCTTTCCAGAACTACCCCATATGTCTGTTATCTGTGCTTAGCTCAGGATGTTCTTTTCAATCTCTTTGGCCTTGTATACTTTGTCTTGCCAAATGACTGATTTCTCCAAGAAGAAGGATGAAGGATTGGCAAGCATACTTTATTGTCAATTCAGGTTCATTCCACTGATTTGGTTTAAAAGAGATTCACTTGGGGAGAAGGGCAGCCGAGGTGGTGAAGAAAGGCAGGAAGTCATCTGAGATCTTCCAAATTCTCCTCTAAACAACTTAAATAATGCCTCAAGTCAAATTCTAGAGCAGAAGAACCCCTAAAAGGATGAGGTGAAACAATTTTCCAGCTCGTGATAACTTAAGAATGTTGGCAGGCAAGGTCTATCACACTAGGATAGGAGTACAGTGCAGGCCACACCAGCCCAGGCAATACCCCAGAAAACTAGTAGCAGGCCCTGGAGGCAAGTAAATCAGCAGTGGCTAGGCTGCTTCTAGAGCTCTCAGCCCACCGATGGTAAAGGGGTTGGACAACTGGTCAGAAGGTGACTACAGGGGTCTCTTTGCACTCTGTTGCATTGCCCATACTTGGAGCCAGGGAGAGGAGGAGCACTAGCACACCAAAGTTTGTGACTGTAGGGGAGTGGGAAACCTGGTCACAGTTTCAGGATAGAAAAGAGTGCTTGTGGTCACTCACAAACCAGAACACAGGCTAGGAGAGTAGTAAACACACTTCTCTTTAGATTATGCCACTTTGGAAGAACTGAAAACTTACAGACCTTCAGAACTAGCTATAAAAACAGCTATAGAAAAAAATTTGACATTTGAGACAGTGCCCCCTCCATGCTAGACACAGAGCCCAACTTTAATATAAAGTTAAAAGTCAAGAAATGGTCTGGAAAAATGAGCAAACAACAACAAAAAAGATCCTGGCCACAGAAAGTTACTATAGGGACAAGAAAGATCAAAGCACAAACTCAGAAGAAGACAACAGAGTCAAAACTACAACATTCAGAGTCTGAAAGAAAAAGAAGACGTGATCTTATGCAATGGAAGAGCTCAAAAAGAATTTTAAAAATCAAATAAGAGAGATAAAGGAAAAACTTGTGGGGGGGGAATGAGAGTGATGCAAGAAAATCATGAAAAAAGACTCTATGGCTTGGTAGAGGAGGCACAAAAAATACTGAAGAAAATAACACCTTAAAAAATAGACGAGGCCAAATGATAAAAGAGGCACAAAAATCCACTGAAGAGAAGAATGCCTTAAAAAGCAGAACTGGCCAAATAGAAAAAGGAGGTACAGAAGCTCAATGAAGAAAATTCCTGGACAAGTAGAAGCCATTGACTCCACACAACATCAAGAAGCAATAAAATGTTTTTAAAAATAGAAGAAAATGTGAAATATCTTGTTGAAAAACAACTGACCTAGAAAATAGATCAAGAAGAGATTTAAGAATTATTTTAATTTAAGAACTATTGATCTACTTGAAAAGCATGAAAGAGCCTAGATATTAACTTTCAAGAAATTATTGAGGAAAATTAGCCTGATATTTTAGAACTGGAGGGTGAAAGAGAAATTGAAAGACTCCACCAATCACCTCCTGAAAGAGATCCCTGAATGCAAACTCCCAGGAATATTAGAGCCAAATTCCAGAGCTCCCAGGTCAAGGAGAAAATATTCAAGCAGCCAGAAAGAAACACTTAAAATGTTGTGCAGCCACAATCAGGATAACGCAAGATTTAACAACTTCTATATTAAAAGGAATGGAGGTCTTCAGGAGGTATGATCTTCCCCAGCAACAAAGAACAAAAGACAAGAAAAGGGGGGAAACTATATTTCAATAACACAAAAAGTATTAACCCTTTTGAGGAAGCTTCACTTCTGAGAAATCATCCCTCACAAATAGAACCAGGAGAAAGTTGTACATAGTAACAGCAATATTGTATGATAATCAACTGTGAATGACTTAGCTATTCTCAAAAATACAATGATCAAAGATAGTACTGCAGGCCTCATGATGAAAAATGCAGTATGAATGCAGATCAAAACTTTTAAAACTTTTTGGGGGGTTGGGCTTTGGGTTTTTTTGGTCTGTTTTCTTTGTGTTTTGCTTGATTGCATATATATATATATACATACATATAAAACTTACATCAAACTGTTTACCTTCTCAAAGAGGGGGGAGGCAGAGGGGTGAGAATGGGGAACTCAACATTAAAAAAAAGAATGTTAAAACTGTTTTTTACATGTATTGGAGAAAAATAATATACCAAATATATTTCTGAAAGATTAGCTTGTCAAGAGTTCTTAATAAAGGACATGGCTACCAAAGGGGATTTAAGAAGTTTGCCAAGAGTTTGAGGGGAATATTTGGTTAACAGTTATATTGTCTCACTGAAATCATTTTTTAACCTATCTTTGTATTAGTAATTTGGCATTGTGCTAGGAACATGTAAGTATTTAACAAATGCTTTAAAATAATCTCTTCATATTATTTCTTATATTTCTACTTTCCATTAACTATCAAATTTATTTCCTTTTGTGCTGAATAGGGCTTATAGGAAGGTCTGTTGAAAGTCAAGGAGAATAGGACCAAAAAAAGTTCACATCCTCTGAGCTAGAGAGATTCAGTAGGACAGAAATAAGCACCTCCCCCCTCACACTTAAGTTAATTGCTCAATTAAAAAGGGAGAAAAAGAAAACAGCCTTTTAGCATTGCCCTCAGGCTGTATCTTCACTTACAAATGCTGTGGAAAATTGAGGCAATTATACTGATAATTCATTTGCACAATATGCAAGGAAGTGAGACAAAGGTTGTTTATTTATTTGTTTGTTTTTTAAGGATTGGCTTATTTAGATAATTACTTAGCACCTCCCTTGAAGTTTGCAGGCATAGACTTTACCTGGAGAGCCCTTAGAATTTATTCAACACTTACTATGGACCAGGTCCTGTGCCAAGAAAGGCCCACAAAAAATTCATATTCTAATGGAGGAAACAACCTTGTAAACAACTATGTACATACAAGATGTATATAAGAAAAATAGAAGTTCATCTTAGAGGAAAGGCACTGATAGTTTGTGTGTATGTGTGTATACGGTGGGGTGGAGGTGGAGGGTTGAAAGCTAACTTAGAAGGGCTACTTGGAGAATCAAAGGTGGTATGTGAGCTGTCTTAAAGGAAGGAGAGAAACAGAGGCAGAGAGAGACAAGGATAGAAAGGAGAGAAATATGCTGAGGATGGAAGGTTCCTCCCTAATCTTACTCCTCCCCCTGAAATCGCTACATTCCATGGTGCAACCATTCCCTCATTCCCCAGATTTGAACCCCTGATACTGTCTTGGACTCTCAGGACAGTGGCATAGTGCTTAACAAATTGCCTGGACCACGTACTTATGGACTTGTCTTCCTTCCCACTTCACTCTTGTACTTATGAAACTATCACCAGTTCCTATGAGTTTCAGCTCCTTTAACTCTCCCCTCATTTCCATCAGAAGCAGCTCCTCTCATGTCTCACTAATAAAACACTAGGACAGGGCCTTCCTAATAAGTCCTTCACTTGCTCACTTTCTCCAAGCTATCCTATATGGCATTCCAGGATAATTTTTCTTGTGCATACACAGAACTAGTCACGTAACTCCTTTGATCAAAAACTGTTAGGGATTCCATTGCTTGACCAATAAAATTTAAATTCCTTTGCCTCCTCTGAGGTAGCTTTAATTTACTATCTCTCCTTTATTTATGGGTCTTTCCCCTTTTAGAATGTAAACTCCTTGAGAAGTAAGACCTAAGTGTCTTACTTGTATTTATTTATATCCTCATTGCTTGGTATAGGGCCTAGCACAGCATAACGAATGCTTAATAAATACTCTATCATTTCTCTCTCTCTCTCTCTCTCTCTCTCTCTCTCTCTCTCTCTCTCTCTCTCTCTCTCTCTCTCTCTCTCTCTCTCTCTCTCTCCCTCCCTCCCTCCCTCCTCTTCCCCCCTACCCCATTCCTCAGGTCCTTTAAGCCCAAATTTCCGCTTACTCCAGGAGCTGTCCTTGGTATTCTTGATTCGTAACTTCTCATACTTCACAAAGCACCGTTTGGGGAAGGGGGTGGTAATGGTGGAAAGAACTTCTCTTATGTGCTCACATTTGGCTCTGCCAGCCTGCTCAGTCTGGCTCCAACACACCCCTGCTTATGTACTCATCTTGTATGAATATTGGATTTAACATTAGGAGGCCTATGTCAGGGGTGTGCTGGAGCTTCTTTAACCATTGTGAGCAGCACATTTTTCCCTCTGGAGAAGTGGTTGTCAAATCTTTACCAGCACATTAACTGCCCAGTTCTGCAATGTATTAGCTGTGTGACTGGGGGTAAATTATTTATCCTCATTGCAGTTCAGTTTCCTCATCCCCAAAAGGAGACTGTTGATCTGGATCTGCATGATAAAGTGTGGTCCAGAGACCTCTGGAGGTTCCTGATACTCTTTCAAGAGATCTACAAGGTCAAAAGTCTTTTCCTAATACTACAGAGATGTTTTAATTTTGGATACAGTACATATAGGTAGATATAAACCACACAAACAAAAGCTCTTTGGGGCTCTCAACAGTTTTTAAGGGCGTAAAGGGGTCTTGATATCCGAAAGTTCTAGAACAACTGGTTTAGATGATCTTTAAGGGCCCTTGTAGATTTTTTTTGTGATCCTAAAATCTTACAATACTGTGGATTGTGTTTAACTTTGTTGTTGACTTACTCTCCCATTAGACTGTAAGTGCCATGGGGACAGGGAGCTTGTATTTACTTAAGCTTTGTATCTCTTTAGCTCAGTGCTCAGCATATAGTAGGCATGTCTGTATGCATGTATGCATGAATGTTTTCAAATGAAGTTGATGAAAAAATCTCTTGCAATGACAAGGTTTGGACTCTAGAGGGAGCCTTGGCATCAATATTTTCTTCAGGTGTTCCCTTCTTTGAGGGATAAAAATGTGGGGCCTTATCCTAAAGGTGAGGGCTTTATATGGAGCAGGCAACACCTACTCTGTATAAAAAAAATGGAGGACAGAGGATGATATCCAATAGTAATTGTTAAAGAAGTAAATCATTCATTGTCTAGTGCAAAAATTCTGTGAATCCCCAGAGAGAAAGCCAAGTATATGAATACTCTTTCCTTGTGTCCATCAGTAATATGATACTTTTGATGTTAAAGAGGAATTTTTTTATGGACATTTGTTTTATTATAACCACTTTAGAGATATAACATATTGTACTTAGACTAGTATTTAGGATGATTAAAGCATAGTAGGGGCAAAATGCTATGAACTATTATGAATTAGAAATTCAGTTCTAATCTTGCTACCTACGTGACCATGGGCTGACCTTCAACCTTCTTGTCCCTCAGCTTTCTCCTATATATTATATAAAGCATTTGAACTACATGGTCTTAGAGTT
Organism: Pseudocheirus occidentalis; assembly: GCA_028646575.1. Lineage (NCBI taxonomy): Eukaryota > Metazoa > Chordata > Mammalia > Diprotodontia > Pseudocheiridae > Pseudocheirus > Pseudocheirus occidentalis. The sequence goes on from CM053599.1 coordinate 63,871,882, forward strand.
CCCTTCCATTTCTGTGCTCCTAGCAGTTAGAAACCAATAGCCTGGATTTTTTCACAGAACTGTTTGGGGGAAATTCTTATTCTCTGAGGTTTTTAAAAAAATTTTCATTGTTTTTATGGCACACAATGAGTATTTAATAAATGCTCTATGATTGATTGGTTAGGCATTGTGCTAAGCATTGGGAATACAAAGAAGTCAAAAGGCAGTTCCTAATCTCAAGGACTTTAGTCTAATGTGGTCAGACAACATACAAACAACTACATACAAACAAGGTATAGAGAGAATAAACTAGAGACAGTCAACAGAGGTAAGGCCCTAGCATTAAGAAGAGATCAGGAAAAGCTTCTTGCAGAAGGTAAAACTTTAGTTAGAACTTGAAGGAAGTTAAGGAAACTGGGAAGGGGAGATGGAGAGGGAGAAAAAAGTCAAGAATGGAAGAATAGCCAGTGAAAACACAGGGAGTAATGAGACAGAGTGTCCTGTGAGAGAAACATCAAAGAGGCTTTTCACTGGATTTCAGAGTCTGTGGAGGGTGAGCAAAGGGACAGAAGACTGGAAAGGTAGGAGGCTACCAGACTATATGTAAAAGGCTTTGAACACTAAACAGAGGGCTTCCTATTTGATCCTGGAGGAGAGAGGGACCCTCAGGACCACAGTCAGAGCTTGATTATAGGAAGATTAATTTCACAGTTGAATGGAAGATGGACTGGAGTGGAAAAACATCTTGCAATAGGTAGGTCTACCAGCAAGCTATTGCAATAGTTGAGACATTAGGGGATGAGAGGAATGTGCAGCACAGACTACGAAAATACAATGGACAGTGTATGACAACTAAGGGAAGGGGCATGGCTAGAATTCAAACCCTGATTTCTTGATTCCAAATGCATTATTCTTTTCCCTTACAAGAAACTTCTATACTAAGACACATATCTACACACATACATATAGAGATAAATTTTTTTATATATTATATACTAATATTCCATATATTATATATGCTATCTTATGCTAATCTATTACTGTACTATACTAATATATTATACTAAACTAATATATTACTATGTTATACTTCTATTATATATGCTATATGCTATATTATGCTAATCTATTACTATACTATACTATACTAATATATTATGCTATACTAATATATTACTATATTATACTACTATTATATATGCTATATTATATTAATCTATTACATTATACTAATTTGATTGATAGACATTTACAAATGAAGTTTTGCTCACTTTATTGCATTTTCATTGACTCATTACTTTTTGGGTAAATATACACACATATACAATATGTCAGTTTTTCTAATCTGTAAAGTGAGGGGGCTAAACTACATTCTTTTCTAGATTTTTATTTTATCATTAAATTGAATCTTTAAAAAATCAAATCAGTTTATTGTAGCATAGAAGAGAAGGCCAAGTACAAAGCATTCCCATTTTTTGGGTATTACTTCTCCCTTTGGTGACATTGTTTGAGGAAACAGATGAGGGCTATTATGTTTCCATTTCTGACACAACCGTGGGTGAGTTTGAGAAGAAATGTACCACTAAAATGAACAGATCTGGCACTTTATGCCAATATTTTCTCTGTTTTTTCCTACCTTGTTCTCGTAAGGTCCCACTGTGAGCAAAAGACGTGGGTAGAAAGAACAAGAGGGAAAAATTATGATTAACAAATTTTGTCACAGGGTCAGAAAATTTAATTGTTTTTTTTTGTTTCCATGGAAGGATGTTATAGTGAAAGGAGCACTTAATATGAAGTCAGAGGACTTGGATTAAAATCAATATTCTATTCTTCCCCACATTTGTAGCCAAGTCCCTTTTCCTCTCTGACCCTCAGTTTCCTACCTGATAAAACTGGGGGATTATACTATATAACCACTAAGTTCCTTCCTTGCTCTAAAACCTGTTTTCCTACTTAGAGAAGATGGATGTAATTAGTTTTTTGAAAGAATTATAGTGGATATTGGTATAGCCCATAGGGTTCATGGGATAACATATTTAGAGAGAGAAGGGGACTTGAAATTCATCCAATCTACCTCCCCCCATATTAGACATGGAGAAACTGAAGCCAGTCAGAGAAGTGAAGATTTGTCCAAAGTCCCACAACCAGTCACTTTCATGTCTGACCTTCAAACCAAGCTCCTCCAACTCTAAACTTTTGTATTCTTTTCACTGAAATGTGGGAAAATATTGAACCAGTTAAAGCTGTTACATCAGTATTTGCCAGTGATATGTTAGCTTTTGTGCACTCCTCTATTCACAATATCACTTTACCCTATCTGAAAATTAGAATCCTAATCTTAAATGCCCTATAGTTCATTATACATGAATAGGATATTACTTCCTCTCTCCTACCCTACCCCATTTGTAGGGTGGTGATGAGATTTTCCAGGAGTGTACTCTCTACAGATCTCTGTTCTCATTTAGGCCCCCTTATGAGGACTAGGGACATACCCACTGCATACAAAATATTGCTACAATAGGTATTTGAAGCACAAAGATTAAAAACATTCTTGACTTCATTAACATTATTCTCTTACTGAATGTTAACTCCTTGACATTTCACTTTTGTCTTTGTTAACCTTAGCACTTAGAAAAGCATCTGCCACATAGTAAGTACTCATGAAATGCCTGTTGATTGATTGAACAGTAATGGCATATTTATACAATTACTTACAATCGAGAGACAGTGTGTAAAGTGGATAAGAGTGCTGAATTTGAATCCTGAAAGATCTGAAGTTAAGTTCTATCTCAGCTACCTACTGACTTTGAATAAGCCGATTTACTGCTATGGTCTTTAGTTTGCTACATAGGATCAATTAATAATAGCACTTACCTTGTAGACTTGTGTGCATCAAATGAGATGATGAATTTAAACACATTTTTCAAATGTTCAAGTGCTATGTAACTGGGAGTTGCTCTGGTAATGAAGAAAAAGGAGAAGGAGAAGGAGAAGGAGAAGGAGAAGGAGAAGAAGAAGAAGAAGAAGAAGAAGAAGAAGAAGAAGAAGAAGAAGAAGAAGAAGGAGAAGGAGAAGGAGAAGGAGAAGGAGGAGAAGAAGAAGAAGGAGAAGAAGAAGGAGGAGGAGGAGGAGGAGGAAGAAGAGAGGATGCCATGATGATGGTGATAGTAGTAGTTGTTTTTGGTGCTTGTGGTAGTAGTAGTAGCAGTAGTAGAAGTAGCAGCAGCAGCAGCAGCAGCAGCAGCAGTAGTAGTAGTAGTAGCAGCAGCACCAGCACCAGCACCAGCACCAGCAGTAGTAGCAACAATAGTAATACTACTACTAGTAGTAATATACTATTCTCCTCAGGGAGAAAATGGGACAGCTCATTGTATTGTCATGTCCTGAGGTGAGGGAATTTTTCTTTTCTTTCAGTAATGCTTTCTCCTATTTCTGGTTGGAAAAAGAGTGATAAACAGAATAAATTTAGGACAAAAGAGGCTTCATCATTTGAACATATAGCAGAAATCTCAGTGAATATGTACAGCACCATTATCAAGAATGCAGTGTGAATTAATTGGGTGAAATGCTTTCAGTTATGTGGAAAATGTGAAATAAATTCAAGGTATTACTGTTCTAAAGTCAAATACTAGCCATCATTTTAAGTAGAGGATTTAAGAGAGAATATCAGGGTGTTTTCTTAACATTTTTTCTGTATAACCACAAAATACCAAGAAATTACTTGAAGATTTCTTTGAATAAAAGAAGGGTGCTAGTGGACAAATCCAAAGACTTTGGAGGCTTCCTGGTGCTTCTAGCATAAAATAAGAAAATTTCAGTCTGGCATTTCATGTCACCCACAATCTGGCTCTAACCTAACCTTTTGCACTTAGTTCTTAAAAATAATTTTGTTACATTTAAATGTGTGATTATTTTAGTTTTAAAGGAATAAAAATGAGGAAATAAACAATTTCCTCAAGTACCGGCTTATAGGAAGTATACACAAAAAAAATAACATGTAGAAGACAGAAGGTTGTGAACATTGTTTTGAATCCTCTAACAGTATAAGCTGTCATATTCAATATCAAACACAATTAGAGAATATTTGCTGGTAACTAAAATAATTTTCTCATTAATTAAGTTCATAGTATTATAGATTTAGAACTATAATGGACATTGAAATTCATCTAGCATAAACCCCTTATTTGATAGATGAGGAAACCAGAGTCTGATATGGTTAAATGAATAGCCCAAGGTCATACAGGCAGGAAGTAACCAAACTAGATTGGAGATAAGATCTTCTGACCCCAAATCTTATACTCTTTTTACTGTAGCATTGTATTCATAAGAAACTTTACTGTGAATAATTATTTCATCATGACACATATGTACATATACATATACATTCCATAATAAATATTTTATCACGTGGTACAATTTATAGAAATTTGAAATAATTATAAATGACTATACCAAAAAGAGTAAAGTTTTATTAAAGATTTTGGAATATAAGCTATTTGCCTTGAGAGACTACATCAAGGTCTTATCTAGTGCAAAGAATGAATTCTGCTAAGTGGTTGTATATATTTGAATTTGTACTATTTGCAATTATAATTATGTAAGATGTAGTAATTGGTTCTAACCCAGTAGAAATATGCAGCATTAATTCAAATAATGCCACCACTTTGTGGAATTCCTTGTTTGCATTATTTGAGACCTAGCCTTGTTTCACTTTTATCTTTTTATCCCTCCACCTAGAAAAGTGTCTATCATATAGTGGGGATTTTTTAAAAATAAAAGCCATTTGATTAAGTATTATATTTTCAGAGGTTCATTGAGAGATGAGAGAGAGCAATTATGAATTAAGCCCATGAAAGGAGATCAGGAAATATTTTAGAGGATGGAAGTAAAGAGGTGGGAAACAAGTTAATATGATCATAGCAACATGGAATTGGATCAGGGCAAGCTGGAGATTGTTTAGATTCAAGTCCCTTATTCTATAGTGTGTGTGGGGGAGGTACCGCCACCTTGGGTCCCTAGGATGCTACCCTGGTTTTTAAGTTTTTTAATTGAAGGTTATTGCCTGCATTAGAATTCATGAACCCTAGTAGACGTGCTCAATTTTATTAGTCAGCAGGCAAACACAGTTCACAGAAAACATGTCTTGAGAAAGCAAGTTAATAAAATATCAAACCAATATCCCCTGCCTAAGTCTTAGGCTCACTTTCTGTCAGTGGGAAGAGTATGTATGGATAGGGATCGCATGTGGCAAACACATGTGTCCAAGGTCTATGGATGCAGAAGCAACTCACATTTCTAATACTGCAGAGTTGCTGATTTGCTCTGATGATATCATGCTGCTCTTTAATGGGCATCCTTCCTGTTTCAGATAACTCAATAGCTAAGTAGTGAATTTCAGATATTTCCCAATGGTCTTTGTTCCACATGTTTTTCAGCTATTCTACATCTTCAAGGATACCTAATATCCCATTCAATATCCATTAATCAGGCAGTATAAATCTTTCAATCTTCTAATAGACCTCAGGTATTGTCTTAAGCTGAGATACTATCTTAAAGAGCCCCATGCTACTCTGTCCTCCATCTTCAGGGGATAGCTACAGGTCACCTTTACTAGCTTTCTCAATCAATGGCAATGATGCCTTCAGAGGGGCTTTTCCTGAAAGGTAACAGACACCCAGGCTACTACCACAGCTCTTCTTTAACTTCGTCCTTCACATTCTTTTCTCTGCTGTTTCCTTTGAGTGCCTCAGTTAATTTTATGGCCAGGAACTAATTTTACTTGATAGTTTTTTTAAAATCATAACAGCCTGGTTAGGCAAAAGTCCAAAGAGATCTGCTTTCTTAAATAGAAAAGGAACTGAGTGACTCTTCAGTGAAAAAAAGTTTGAATTTTCCTACCATGTTCTTTTCTATGCAAATAACATGGACCAATGTGGTTAGAGAATACTGGAAAAACTCATGACATCTGCATCACTTCATTTTATCAATATTCTGTAGACTGTTTCACTCTACATGCTGATGAATCAGCAAAGGACCTGTGGAACTGAAATGGCTTGGTCAGTGATGATGCTTATGCTTCAGGGAAATTCAGAAGAGCAGCAGTTACATTTATGATTTTAAATTAGACATAAATAAAAATTGCTGCTGTCAAAAGAGACAAAGATAAGCTACATTATGCTTAATGGCACAATGGATAAACAAATAATGTTCATAGTAAATGTATGGCAGTGTCTAAGTAATGAAAAGAAAAGCTATAAGAAATGTAAAAAGATCTTGGTTGAAGAAAAGCACGGTTGACTTGTACCTTTCTTCCTTATAATGTGATCTATAAGACATATAAAAAAGAAAGGATTTATAAATCTGAACAAAATATTGGGGAAACTATATTTTATAGCAATAATTGCCTGGGAAAAGTTAACAAATAATTAATAATTTTCTGCATTGCATGGCACTTTTCCAAAACTGGTTATCTATAAGGCCGTGTAGAACTCAAAAAGAAATTAGTAAATGCAGCAATAATAAATGAACCTCTATAGACCATGATCCAATAGAAATAATGACTAGCGGAAATTAATAAAACATGTAAGTCTAAATGGAGGGTTAAGATGCAATACTCAATTATTAGTGGATCAAAAATATTTATAGAAACAGTAATTGTTTTAAAAGAGAATTATAGCAAGTAAACAGATTAAAAATTATAGAAAGCAATTAAAACAGTCCTTAATGGAAAATATATGCTTCTGACCACATATATTAATGTAATAAACAAAGGATGGAGAAATTGTTTTAAAAAGAAGAAATGAATGAAAGCTTAATTAAAATACTATTGGTTTGATAAAACAAAGAATTAGTATTTTTGTAAAAGACTGAAGAGTTGATAAAACACTAATTAGCTTTTTTAACTTGAGAAACACTAAACTTCCAAAAATTAAAATAATTAGTTCACAAAAATTAGAGAGGAAAAAACTTATTAGTAACTTCTACATCCAATTATACTCTAGAAGAACTGAGAATTTAAAGCAAATAGTTGAAAACAGTTAATAAAATACCCTAATTAACAAAGCAGAAAAATGGAGTTGCTAATTACCTCAATCTCAGAAAGAGAAATTAAGTAATCTATAAATAACATTCAGAAGAAAAGTGAATCAAGACCAATGGGACCTCCAAGTGAATTTTCTCAAATAGTTAAAGATGAATTAATCCCAATGTAACCCAAACTATTAATTTAGACCTACAAATGAAAAATAACTCAATAAAACTAGTTTTATGAAACAAAAATTTCCCAGACATCCAAATGAGGGAGAGACAAAGAAGAGGAAGAAAACTATATTCCAACACCACTAATGAATATCAGTGCAAACAAGAATAGCAACAAAACTTTAACAGACATACTATTGCAACTTCTCCAAGATATATTCATATATAGTCATTATGACCATGTTGAAATTATACCAAGGATTAAAGAATTATTCAAGATTGGGAAACAATTAGCAAGAGTAATTATATAAATAAAAGTAAAATTTAGTTGACTAGAAGCTTAACTTGAAACTAACTGATTCTATCTCAGATTGAATGAATAAATAAAATATCCTAAATAACTAAGGTAATGAATTTCATCAAACCTTGATCACAGCATATAGGGACTAATGTGCAGGATGTCACATTTTGAAAGGGAAATTAAGAAGCTGGAATGCCATTCAGGGAAGAGATTTGAGAGAAACACAAAACTAGACTTCATAGAATTGAAAAGCTATCAGGTAGAAGAGGGATTGGACAAGGTTATTTGGCCTTGAAGGGTAGAACAGTCTGATAGTGGAAAGAGCATTGGTTCTGGAACCAAAGACCCTAAGTTCAAATCTCATCTCTGCCACTTAATACCTATGACCTTAGGCAAGCACAACCTTGCTGAGCCTCAATTTCCTCGTCTTTAAAGTGAGAAAGTTGTAGTAGGTGGCCCCTGTGGTCCTCTCCAGCTCTAGAACTATGATCCTATGATAACAATGTAAAGGTGAAGATCTCGACTTAACTCAAGGAAAACCTTTCTAACAGTTGCAACTTTCCCCAAAATGAAAATGGAATGAATTTCAACTCCTCCATTACACCCTGAGCTTATTGAGAGCAGGTGATGATTTTATTTTGTCGTGTGTTGTCGTTGTGTGGTTTTTGTTTTTGTTTTTTGCCAGGGGAGGGAGAGAGAAAGAGCAGGACTTTTCTTAGTATCTTCAGTGATTAGCACAGTTGCTAAAAAAATACTGTTGTTGTTCAGACATTTCAGTCACGTCTAACTGTTTGCAATGCCCTTTGGGGTTTTCTCAGCAAAGATACTGGAATGATTTGCCATTTCCTTCTCTAACTCATTTTACAGATGAGAAAACTGAGGCAAACAGGGTTGAGTGACTGGCCCAGGGTCCTAAGCTGAGGTCAGATTTGAACTCAGATTTTTTTTTACTTCAGGACCAGTGCTTTATTCGCTATGCCATCTAGTTGTCCCTCCTAGCAAATAGTTGGTACTTAATAAATGTTTATTGACTTGACTTCCAAAGATAGGTGTTTCCCATCAGTGAAACTTCAAATTGTGGCTGAATGGCTACTGGTTAAGGATGTTGTTGAAGAAATTCATAATTTTTAGAGAGGTTGTGCTAGATGAAATCCAAGGTCACTCTCTAAAATGTATTGATTCCATACTTTTCTGAACTTCATTTTTCTCATCTGTTTAAAAGGCTTATTCACACCTTAACACCAAACTCACAGGGCAATTGTGAGGTTCAAGTGAGAGGATGTATACAAAGTGCTTTGTGATCAGAAAGTACAATGTAAATATCATCACTTATTGTAGCAAATTAGATAACTGATTCAAGTAAATTCTTTTCCAGCATTACTCATTTTGATAAATTAACTTTGTATTACCAAAAGAGAGAACAGTGTCCTTCCATTTGCCTGTTATTTAAATAGTCTCACGTTGTTATGTTTTACAGAGGTGCCATTTTATCTGCTCATTACTATCATAAGTATGAATATATTAATAATGTAGGATGTGGTAGCAAAGGGGCCTTCAGGGCACTTGCTCCACCAACACGGATCTCTACCTATCTTTGCTGACTTTAGTCACCTAAATGTTAAGTAATTAACCCATGATCATTTAGTTAAGTCAAAGACAGGATCTGAATTCAGGTCTTCCTGATGTTAAGCCCCTCAAATTGACTATTCTCTACACCATACTGCTTCTCATTATATATGTAATCTGTGTAATTACCACACAACAATAAAAATAATAGCAAAGTATTTTTGAGCACTGTAATTTTTCTGTGTGACTCTGTGTTTGTTAAGAACCTTGCTTAGAAATTTCACTAGAATTTTTCTTTTTATTGTGGCTACATTATTAGTCTTTGTACCTCTGATACAAGCCTGGAATAGTACTCCTAATTAGGGGTTGTAAAAGGAGCACTTTTGTCTGTAACAGTCTGTACTGGGTACTGGGGTACAAGGGGAATGAGAAAGTTTGTTGATTCTGTATGATATGCCAAAACATGCCCTTAAAACTGAACCAATGTTGATAGCAGAGAGTACCTCGGTGCTACATTTATAACCATCAAAATATTTAAGTTCTAAAGCACAGCTTGCAGCAAATTCCTTAACATTACCCATGATTTTAAAAAAAGATATAGTCTGCATTAAATTGTTCACTAATTGCTTTGTGGGCTTATGTTTTCAAACACTGGTATTTCTGCATTTTGTGTTACAAACAGTTGTTCCAAAAATGCTTCCTTTTTAATCTAAAGAAATTTAAAAATTCAGGGTGCTAAAAGTTTTATAGATTCCTATTTTGCTTTGATTTGTTAACTTCAAGATGGCAAAACCATCACCAAACCCAAAGAATCTGAGAGTGTAAATGAGAAGTGACTTTTAAGATTGTCCAGGATTCATCACTTTCTGTATCATCATGGACAAATCACTTATTTTTTCTGACCCTGTTTACTTATGAGTAAATTTAGGATATTAATGGGGATTGATTTCAGTCATAAGTTGGACCTGATCACCACTGAAGTCCCTTCCAAATCTCAAACCTATAATTCTGTGACTTGGCAGAGTAATATTTATTACTTACAGGTTTGTCTTTTTTAGAATGAGCCCAATTACATATGTTTCTGCTTACACTTTTATGATCCAGTTCATCTTGTTTTTATATAAAATAGGAGACTAGGGTTTAGAGAAGTAATCTAGCTTGTTCAAGATCAGGTAGCTAGTCATAGGAAGAGCCATGAGTAGTACACAGGTCTTTTAATTCCACTGCCCAGTGTCATTTTCACTATACTACACTTATTTGTGAGAGAAAATTAAAAAAAAAAGTTGTCTGATACCCTAGTGAACTTATAGGGGATATTGAGTGAGAAAAGAAATATCCTAATGGCATATTGGAAAAGACACATGGGTAAGTGAATATTGGACATGGAATCAAAGCATGTTAGAGTTGGAATACAACACAGGAAGCACCTAGTTCAAACTCCTGACTTTTCTAGATAATGAAACTCAAGTCTAGAGAAACTAAGTGACTTTTCCGAGATCAGTGACAGACTCAATATATGAGTCTGAATGAGGGGCTGAATGCAAGTTTTCCCACTACACCACACTGCTTTCTCACCTAGGCTCAAATTTGGGCTAAATGACCTTGGGAAAAATGGTTAATCTACTTGGGCCTCAGTCTTCTCATTTCTGAAGTGAAGTGATTGGACAACACCAGAAGTTCTTAACCTTTTTTGGGGGGAAACCCTTTGGTAATCTGGGGAAGTCTATGGACCCCTTCTCAAAGTAAAGTTTTTAAATACATAAAATAACATAGATTATAGAGGAAACCAACTATATTAAGATATTGCATTTAAAAAAACAAGCTCATGGGGCGGCTAGGTGGCGCAGTGAATAGAGCACCGGCCCTGGAATCAGGAGTACCTGAGTTCAAATCCGGCCTCAGACACTTAACACAAAAAACTAGCCGTGTGACCTTGGGCAAGTCACTTAACCCCAACTGCCCTCCAAAAGGCAAAAAAAACAAGCTCAAATTCTAATTCAGGAACCCCTAAACCATATAATCCTTACGGTCCTTTCTGATTCTAATATTTTATGATTCTGTGCTATAATTGAACCTCAGGTCTGTGAACATAGCAAAGTCTACTTGAAAATCTTTAACTTAAAAAAAATTCAGTTGGTTTTTAGAATATCTCTGGAGATGTAGGTTCATAATGAGGCTCACCCTATTGATTTCTGTCCAGCCTAAGGCTCAGACTGAAGTTGACAGGACCCTAGGGACCTTGATCCCAGTTATTCGAAAGGTTTTTAAAAAAATAGGACCATACATTATCCAACTGAGTCATGAATCTTACTCTGTGAGATAATCTGACTGACATTAACCATTTTCATTTCTAGTTTTGTTATACTTTTAGTGCTGGGGAGAGATTAGGCTTTAATGATTTCCCTACCCCATTCCACTCCAAGTCTCTATCATTGCCTAGAACTAACTAGAATAATCATATTTTAAGTAATGCCAATCCTGGATCTCTGCCAAATCTTGTATTTTATATTTTTGTGGTTATGTAAAATACCTATTGCTGCACAACCTTTCCTAGTAATGTGTTATTGAGCCCTGTCAGTCATGAAGAGTAAGAACTGCTCAGACTCTTTAATGGTCTCTATTTCCTCATTCCAGTACACAACACAATCTCACTGTGGAGCTTGTGCAGAATCCCAAGGGAAGATAAACATATATCATATGAGCTTCTAGGGCTACAAAACATGTTGAGAATTTGGAATAAAATCTCATTAAATCACAACCATGCTATGTGAGTCTTCCTCCATGAATGAACATAATTGGCCATTCCTGCCCTTTGCCACACACTGTATTCTGTACCTCACTAAAGCATGGATGTTTTGATGAATGTTTATACACCAGTCAGCACTAAAGGCAGACTGAGTTTTGTTTAACTTTTGTTTTCTGATTTGGGTTTTGGGAAGCCTCCAAATTTCATATCAGTCATGTTACCTCAACTGTCTTCATCAATTGTCACATATGTTGCTAATATCGGTAATGTTATTTTCTTTTGGTCCAAATATATCATTTAATCAGTGAAGGAAGATTCAATGAGGAAACATTTTCTACAATGTAGATCAATAACTGTTCTGCAACTTGTAGTTTTAGTCAGCTGTGGGACTGAGAGATTAAATTATTTGTCCAAGATCACTCCATCAGCATGTTTTAGAAGTATAACTTGAACCTAGTCTTCTTTACTGCAGCACAAGCCCTCTATCCATGACGCCATACTGCTTCTAAATGTCACTTATGGTGTAATTGTCTTCTTTATACTGTACCCAAATATAGACCGCTATTTCTCCCCACAAATTTAACAGTTTTTAGATTTTTTTTTTTGCTAAAAATCTATGTCTGCTTACAATAATTGTATCATTATAGATTGTCTATTTGTGGGGGGGGGAGAAGAGGGTCTGCCTAGATACAGCAGAAGCGACAGGAACCATTGACAAACATTTCCTTGGTTAATGATACTAGAGACCAGTTCCTCAAGCTTGCATCAAGTGATTCACAGATAGGGTATCTGAAGGGAGGTCAGCACCATGGCCAGAGACAGTGGGCAAAAGTGGAAAGTGTTTTTGCTATTTCAGTAGTATCAATTAAAAAAAAACAACAACCAAACACTGAAATGCTGGTAGGTGGATTGGATCATGACCTATTTATGACAGTGTTTAAGGCAGAGCCATGAAAAGGACATAGCAAGGGAAATCCTAGGAATTAGTTGTGGTAGTGCATAACAACTCTTCATTTTCCAACAGTAGCTCTGCTTGGTTGTTTGTCCAATAAGATGTTTCACATTGTCTTCTATGTTTTCATTCTTTTGATTTTATTTTATAATTTTTTGACTTCT
>CM053599.1:63892270-63907738 GCA_028646575.1 Pseudocheirus occidentalis
TCAGTTCACAATATATCAATCTTCCACTCATGGGGCAACCATTAACTTAATCAGTCACTAATCTAGATTCACAATTACTAAAAATCATTAATCACTAGTACAATCATTAGAAAACCAAACAAACCCTCCTCCCCTTGGTGTCCAACAAACCTCAATTTCATCCATGATGGGGGACCTTTCATTCATCTTGACTCTAGGTAGTCTCTCTGACTCCCTGGATTCCCTTCCATGGTCCCAGCTCCCTTATGAATCCATCAAACAGTCACCTGGCTTCAGAAGCAGACAGCTGTCAGGTTCTCTTCCAGTCCTCAGAGGTAGACAGCTCTCAGGTCTTTGTCCAGTCCTCAGGGCAGTCCCTGGCACACACTGTACTTCATGGGGTTCAGCACATCTCAAACCCTTCACCACTTCTCTTGCCTGGAATTCAAGGATCAGCCAGGCCATGAACAAAGTCTTATCCTGGTCATGCTTCTTCAGTCCTGAGTAGTTCAGCTGGCCCTAGGACCCAGAAGGAATTTTGGCCTTCTGGGTGGCCTTCACCAGATTTTGGTCTCAGGAAAACTCCATCTCAGATCTCAGTCAGCTTCCAGATGCTGGGAGAGAAACACATACACTCTGTCTCTGTCTCTGTCTCTGTCTCTGTCTCTGTCTCTGTCTCTGTCTCTGTCTCTGTCTCTGTCTCTCTCTCTCTCTCTCTCTCTCTCTCTCTGTCTCTCTTTGCCCCCCCCTCTCAAACTCCAACTCACTTCTTCAGTCCAGCAGCACAGGTCCCAAATGCTGAGACAATCCTGCTTCCTCCAACAGGAAAATTCCAATTCTGTTTCTCTGTCTCTGAAATTCTTGCTTATATGCACACACTGGCCTCCTGTCTCAGCCAATCCCCTTCTTCCATGTCAACAGGGGAGTTCACACCTTCTCAACAGTGGACAGGGCTCACACCTTCCATACAGAACTCACACCTTCCATACTTAACCCTAAGTTACTAAGTGCTAAATATCTGCTAAACTGATTGCTATTACAATAATCTATCCTCCCCAGTATTCAGGCACCCACATTGAACTGTAACCAAAATATTTTTTTAAAAAACACAAAAAACAAAATTATCATAATAAGCAGGCATGTTCTATAAAAGCAAATTCCCACATTGGCCATGCCCCCAAATATGTTTTTCTTTATGTTTTAAGTTTATCATCTCTCATAGCATGTTTCATCTTAAAGCCCCTGGAGTTGTGATTTATTATTGCACTGACCCAAATTTATAGTCTCTCAAGCTGTTTTTCTCTATAAAATTGTTAGCGTCGTAAGGATTGTTCTCATGCTTATGCTCACTTCACTTTGCATCAGTTTGTAGATTTCTTCCCAGTTTTCTCCTTATGGCACAATAATATTATATTACATTCATGTCTCATAATTTGTGGTCCATTCCCCAATATGAGGACAGCCCCTTCCTTTCCAACTTTTGGCTATTACAAAAAAATTGATATAAACCTTTTGGGGCCTATAGATCCTTTCCCTCTTTCTTTGATAGCATTCCAAATTGATTTCCAAAATGACTAGGCCAATTTACATGTCTACTAAGTGTATTAGCATGCCTGTTTTCCTACAGCATTTGTCATTTTCTTTTTTTGTCATCTTTGCAAGCTTGATGTTCATCAAGCAAAACCTCCACATTTGCATTTCTCTGCTTATTAGTAATTTAGAGCTGTTTTTCATATGGGTCTTGATAGTTTAGTGAATCACATTTCCTAATTCAGTTTTTTAAATCCTTCTTCGTGCCCACCTTTGCATCCAAATATCCAAGTTTCTGTGTGTAGGTTGACTTATTTTGGAGAATCTTGTCACGTTTTTCAAAGAATGGCCCTACTTCATCCTCTTCAACAGATGTTGGTGCAAGAACTGCACTTATCTTCATTGTGGTCAGTTTGGCCATACTTATGTTGTCTAAGATAAGAAGACCAAGCATTCCATAAAATTACTGTTCTTACTGCATCAAGTACTACGTCAAGTACTAGGGTACTTGATGAATCATATTCACTAAACCCTTTGTAGTCACCTCTCCATTAAGGACCTATGAGATACTTTTCCCATTAGCTACAAATTCTTTATGTCTTCTGGTTTCATTTATGGTGAGAATGTCAGTAAGGATGTGGTTTAGTTCCTCTAGTAATATATTATCTTGTTGGTTTTTGGAGAAAAAAACTTTGACTTTAAAGCAATAAAAATTAAATTAATGTTCATAAGCAGTCTAACAATGTTGTGATTCTTAATATATACTCTATCTGTTTTTTGTCTTTCTGCTCCCATTCCTGTGAGAGCTATACGGGTTCACACAGGCTCTCTCATTGTTTTATATTTCTGTGTGTCTTACAGGGCACCAAACTGAACAGCTGACTGCCTAGTGGACAGACTACTGGTGGTGAGCATCTTTATACATACTTCAGCAGATACAGTCTGTCACTAGATAGGAACTGGACCTGGGATTTCATTGGTATAAAGAACTCTTATGTGAGAAAGCTTTCTCTGCCAGGGCAGTTCAATGCCTTCTCTGAAATTTAGAGTCTTAAAGATTTCCCCAGGGAGCTGAGAAGTTAGGCAGTTTGGCCAGGATCACACAGCTAGTGTGTGTCAGAGGCAGGACTTTAACCCAGGTCTGACTTCAAGGTCAGTTTTCTAGTCACTGGGTCACACTTCCTCTCTGTTACTAGAATGGTACTCAAAGAATTTCCACTGAAGGAAGAAACATATAGAGCTTATACTCCCCTTTAATATTCTTTAAGAATCAAGGGTCCTCTTTCTGTTATGGTAAAGTGTAAGAGGCTATTATTATAAAGGAATACATATACACACATGCACACATGCACACACACATACATAAAAATGTATATAATTACATATAACCTTATATACAATTATATTACTAAATAATAAATACACTGCAGCGGTTCTTAACCTGTTGTTGCAATTCCTTTGGGGGTTGAATAACCCTTTCATAGGGGTCGCAGGGGTCACCTAAGACCATCAGAAAACACATATTTCCAATGGTCTTAGGAACTAAGACACCATTCCTCTATCTGTCTCTAGGTGAGTCCACCCACATGCAGATACTCCCACATGTAGATACAGCCACACCGGAGTATTAAAGGGTCATGGCATTAGGAAGGTTGAGAACCATTGCCATAGAGAGATAAAAACAAAATATTGTGAATCCAGGGGGTGAAATGTCATTAATGACTAAATGCACTAGGGAAGACTTCATGGAAGAGTCTACATTTGATTTGGGCTTAAAGCTGAACTAAAATTTCAACAAAGAAGGAGGGGGAAGACAATTTAGGTCTAGGGACCATCATGAACAGCATTACAGAAGTCAAAAGTACAAATAGGGTTGAGGTAACAGAAAATCATCAAATTTTACTGCATAGCAGTAAACCTCTGTTTTCTTAGCCTTTGTTACATCTGGAAAAGCTGGTAATTGCTATAATCCTAGAGTTGTATAATCTAAAACTTGCCAGTCTGTGTCCTGAGGCATTAAGCAATAGGAACATATCAAGTAGGCTGGTCCCCAAAGAGGCAAGAAACAGGGCAATGTTGAAGAGGTGTAAGGCTGGAGTTAAAGAATCTTAGGGTCTTTGTCAGATTTGGAAAGGAATTGTAGAGGTCATAGAACCCAACTCTGTTTAAATTATAAATTCTTTTCTAAGGTATTATTATTAGGAAATAAATGTAGTAGAGCCCCTTTTGAAGGCCAATGAAGTGGATCTCACTACCTCTTGATGCAGCCCACTCTAATTCTAGACAATCTTATGGACTGAGGTAGTAGCTAGGAATTCTATGGAGCATCAGGAACTGGGGATGAAGGATAATGTGGGAGTTTCTGGTGCCTGTATTTACACAGCTCCTTGCTGTATCATGCCACCCCTCCTGGAATCATCATCTGCATCTCCTCCCCACCATTGACCTGGGCTCCCTCAACCTACACAGGTCAGCCTTCTCCTTATGTTGATGGGTCTCAGGCCCTAACCCCTCCATGTTATAGTTCCTTCTCTTCCTTGTCGGCTCCTCTTTATGATTTTTCTTCCGCCATTAGAATGTAAGCTTCTTGAGCGCAGAAATTATCATTCTTGCTTGTATATGAATCTCCTTCACTTAGCAAACTGTCAGTCATGTAATAATCAATAAATCTTCTATCAATCAGTTAGGAAGCATCTTTGTGGGTATCTGCTCTGACTGCTTAAGTTTTTTTTAAATAAAGTTGTTCAATTGACATTTATATTATGTTTTATAGTCTAAAATCAATTTATAAACATTGTATGTTAGCTTCACAACATTCCTTTGGGGTCAAGAATACAGGTATTATTGTTTCTGTTTTATGGATGATGAAACTACAGTTAAGAGTGGTTATGTGATTTCCCCCAGTCACACAGCTAATGAATATGAGAAATGAGACCTGAACCCAGGTGTCTGGTTGGGAGGCGCCTTGATGCCTATTTAATCCTCTTGTTGGTACTTGCTCCAGAAAACTTCGCCAACAAACACTTACACCTTAAGATTGCTCATTAAAACTCTCCATTGGCATTCAATAGCTCTTCAAAACACATTCGGCTTCCTGATTCTAGCTTTCGAGCAAGCATTTTTGCAAGTTTACAGCTTGCTAATCTGCCTTTTCTTTCTTCCTTCTTTCTCCATCTCTTTGTGTATTAGTTATATAAAATTCTCTGCCCACTTAGTTTTATTCTCCAGCTTACAAGAATTGCCACCTTTTTTAAGCAAAGCTCCAACTACCAATTTTGGTACCCATGAAGCAATTCATTTTGTGGTAGGGGGACATGGGACAGACCAATCATAATGAACTATCCCATAATGAGGCATACAAAGACTTAAGGATATTAGGTCAGACGGGTAGACACCCTGGGAGTCTATGAGACTACTGGCAATAATGACACTAAGGGGGAAGATAAGGTTGATTGGTAGAACAGCTCACCTGGGGTGTGGCCAGGGGATGGAGAGCAAGGCATCTGGTAGCGTCCACTTTTAACTAATAATTCTCTGTGAGCTAAGTGCCGTTGTTTCTTTCCTGTATTGGAGGAGTGCCAAATGTTCTCAATAGTCAATCAAGAAGCTCTTAAGCACCAACTAAAATGTTAGTGTCAAGGGGAGAGTCCTTGATCTCCCCAACCTAGTTATGACTCTGTAAGATTTCTTTAGTCAGACTGAAAGGTTCCATTAAGACCCAGTATGACTTTTCTCTCAGAAACTGTGTTCTTTGATTACACGAGGAAAGCCCACATTGACAATACATCATGCTGTTTTCCCTAACTACATCCTCTGTACTAGCTGTCCAAAACAACTAAGATCAAAGAAGACAACTCTCTTGGCTTGTTCCAGATGGCTTCCCCATTCTGAACAGAGATTCATTCACTTCTGATCCACCACTTGTCTTTTTGACATGCATGGAAATCCTTCTGATGTTTTCCTTTTACCCCGGGGAGTCATCCTTAAAAGATTGGACTGAAATATTTCCTCTGCCACTAGCATCAGTACTATCTTTGATCATACCATCTACATGAAGGCTGTCAAATTAAAAAATAATTATAATAACCAAAATAAATTAAAAACATAAACTTGAGAAAGAAGAGTGTGTCCCCCCCCAATCCCTCACCCAGGATCCAGTCTAGTCCGCTCAGCTCAGGGTTATGCCTCCAGTGGACTCATCAAGAAACATGTTGTGATATAGCATAGTTGCCAGAAAATGAGGCCCAGACTTCCCCAAATCCCCATTTCAATTATACCCCATCGCTCTAACAGTAGCTCTCATTTATGTGGTCTTTTGAGATTTATGAAAAGTTCTAGTCACCTTTAAGGCAATGGCTTTGATGAGAGTCACCTTTGTAGCTCTGGTGCCTAAATATAGTGGATACTCTATAAATGTGTGTGAACTGGAATTAAATATACTGGGAGGTAAGTAGTACCTGCATTATTATACCCATTTTGTGGATAAGAAAACTGAGATTCATAGAAGTTATAACAATTCTTATTAGAATAATATGCATACCCTAGATACCTGGCTTTAGGTCTTGTGTTATATCCTGTAGATAACTGTATATTTATGACCCCTATAGAGGAGAAGAGATTATTGTTACCAAAGTTGACTATATTTTTATGTTTCATAATACCTTATGTCCTCCTGAAACTCTATGAAGTACTAGATCTATAACATCACTCTAATCTTCCATATCCCGATAACTTTAGTGGGGTATAGAAATTTAGATATATTTCTCAGTGTTTTCCCTTCAAGGATATTGAAGGGAAGGTGTACTCATATAAACATATGTACACATATATAGAGGGAGACATACTATATACATTTATGCACACATGTGTATTTTATTGTGAATAATGAAGATATTCAAACATTTTAAAATAAAGAAAATGAGGATACTACATGAAACTGTGACCTTTCTTCTTTCTTTTTTTAAGAAACATACATAATTAGCGATGTGCAGTGTACTTAGAAAATACAAAATTGTGGTATGAAAGTTATAGGCAGTGTATGTTATATGTAGTCTGGGCTTCCTTTAAGAAGGTACACAGTAGTTTCCGTTTTGCTTAAGGCTGAATTTGGACGCTTCAGTAGTTCCATGAAAAAAGGCTTGTTTTAATGTGTAGTTGGAAGTAAACCCACTCTGAAAATACCTCTGATCATTGATCTGTCAACAATTTAAAATTGTATATTGAAGAACTGAAGACTTTTTAAAATGGCTCTTCAATTACAGATCATTTCCAAAAGTGCAACTCAGACATTAAAGGGGATTTGTTTTCAGTTTTATTGAACTCAAAATAGATGAATACATAACTCTAGATACACACATGTATGTTTACATATATAGATACATATGTATATATATATATTTCCATGTATGTGTAGGTGTGTGTATATGCCCATATGTGTGTGCCCATCAACTTTTTCCTCAAATGATTCAGACTTCCCTTGGCATTAACATCTCTTAACAAAATGGTGGAAAGGGCTTTGGGGGAGAAAACAAAACCCACTATCTGGCTTCTACTTTTGTCCATTGCTCTGGTTTATTCCTGTTGTCAAAACTGTCCAAAACAATATGGTATGACATAGGCTCATGCTTTAAATGTTAAACTGATTACATCTGTGTATTTGTATTTTTGTTTTTGACATTGCCAAGGTGCTATGGTAAATTAAAATAACACAAAATTAGAAAAAAATAAAGCTGATTTAAAAACAAAAAAAAAGAAAGAAAGAAAGTTATAGCCACAATCTAGTACATTGCTCAGAAACTCCCTACTCAGGAATGCCACCCTTCAATGGAGATGTGATACTGAGTCCAGAGAACAGCAAATAAACCAGTTGGCTGGAATGTGGAGCTCCATTTGTTTTAATCAGAACTGCATAGTGTTTGATGTAGCTACTAGTTGGCACCCATCCTCATTACCATGTCATGGTGTGGGTATGGGATTTCTTCATGACTTAGTGCATAGTCTGTCCTCGAGCATTGTAGTGCTAGGTGCAAACCATGTCCTCAGATGTCATTGTCTCTCTATGTTGACCTGTCACTGTGACTTTTTCTGGATTTCCCTATCAGGTTTCAGTCTGGTACATTTTCTAGATTTATTTGGAGGAATTTTATGGAGGGAAGCTTTATGCCAACTAGTGGGGCTTTTAATAAAAGCTCATTGAATGAATGAGCCTGAGGTCTAGAAAGGCTAAGTGCTTAAAATCAGGGTAAAAAAACCTGATTCCTGACTCCCAAATTTGTGCTCTTTCCACCATACCATACTGCTTTCCTTCCTCTGATTATATTTCATTCTAATCAGACCTCTTTATTTTATAAAGAAGTGCTTTATTTCTTTACTGATAATTCTCTTGATTATTCAGTGGCACTAAGAAGGAAGGCAGTGGGCTGGTAACTCTAGTATAACTAACAATGAATCATTACTTACTTTTTACCATATGTAATTTCAAAAGTAATCCATCAAATGCAGGTAACACAATTAGCATGCTTCTACATGAGAGGCACATTATCATTCATTTATATTAGGATGTAGTCAGCTCTCTCTGTGTGTATACGTATATAAACAATACCCATATATGGACTTAGTGCCACATTTAAGTTCAAACATGCAATTACAGACACGGGGAAAATTGGCAGCAGTTTCCATGGGATATAAAAACCAAACTTAATATGAGATAGCCATGTGACAGACACGTTAAAAAAAAACAAGTCAGTGTCACGAGAAAGAGAAATCGCTGTCCTCTGTCCTAGGTGGACCACATCTAGATTGTTGTGTTTAGTTCTGCATACCGCATTTCCAAATGGCTACCAATAAATTAAAGGATAAGGAAGATTGTGAGAAGAGAAAATAAGCATTTAATGATGACAATACCTAGCATTTACACAGGCCTTTACGGTTTATAGAGCATTTACAAATATTTTCTAATTTATCTTTAAAACAACTCTGGGAGGTAGATGCTACTATCAGCCCCATTTTACAAATGAGGAAATTGAGGTTGACAGAGGTCAAATGACTTGCCCAAGGTCATACAGCTAGTAAGTGTCTGAGGTCAAATTTGAACTCAACTCTTCCTGACTTCAGGTCCAGCTCTCTATGTATCACATCACCTAATTGTGATAACTATCTTCAGGTAGATTTGTGGCCAATGCCATTGTTAGCTTTTCTTCTCTTTCTCCTATTCCTGCCAGGATTATAGGATCACAGATTGAGAACTAGAAAGGGGGCACTGAGATGATCTAGTTTATCCTTTCTCCCATCCAGTGTGCTGATTTGAAAACAATCTAGAAAGGTTAAATGCCTTATCCAAGGTCACTTGTCACTTAACAAGTGACAGGGCTGAGAATTACATCACAGCCCTCTGACTTCAGAATTACTTCCTTTATTCTAATTACTTATGTACTACAGTCTTCCCCGTCTGTATGTATGACTGCAACTACAAATGAGCTGTCTTCTGTCAACATGACCACCCCCTCCCACCCAAGAAACAAAAACAACAATATACGAGCAAAAATTGATCCAGGTGCAAGAATTTCTAGTTAAGGCTCTCCCATTTTTATTGGTATTAAAAAAAGTACTTTTTTGTTGTTGTTGCACTTGTGCACCCTTTCTCAGAATAATGCTTTTAAGTGCATAAATATGCACAAATATTCATCCCCCATTCCCTTTTGTCAATTTCATAATAGTTGCCCATTGCCTGAAATAAACTAACTCTATGAACTATACAGAGACCAGATTTTGCTAAACTATTTTCTTTCATTCACTTAAAGAAAGTGAATTAAGTACCCGGACAATATGCAGAGCATAGACTCTAGGGGAGGTACAACATTTAGATAAGACCTAGTTGCTGCCCTCATGGAGGTTATATTCCAAATACAGATAGGTCTAACAAATAGTGTTTCATGATATATACTTTAATACTGCCAGTACTTCGAGGAAGAAATTAATTTATTACCAATGAAACAGATTAATAAAGTCTATATTGAGCAGGTGGCATCTGAGTTGGTCTTTAAGAAATGGATGGAGGTCAGTGCAGTAATAAAAGGAAGACCATCCTAGGTACAGATTATGGCAAGAACAAAAGTATGAAATTTGGAAACTTCAGTACACATTTGGGGGACAGTGAGTAGTTCAGTTTACTTAAATCCCAGAAGGAAATAATATATACCTTTCTTCCTCGTGCACAAGTATATTTTTCTCTATTCCAAAATTTCATATTAACTTTAATCAGTAGTTTATTATATAAAACATTCCACGTGACAAATGTCTTGCCCCAGACCTTCCGTTTCTTGCAAATTTGAAACTGCATTTGTAATGTCAAGTGCAGGGTTTCTTATTCTTTTTTCATGTCATTTAACTCCTGGGGTAGCCAAGTAAAACTTGTGCACCCTTTCTCAGAATAATACTTCTAAGTGCATAAAATCAAATACATAATATTGCAAAAGGAAACCAATTATTTTAAGGTACAGTTACCAAATTTTTAAACAAGTTCACAAACTTCAGGTTAAAGATCCCTGATCTAGTGCACCATATTTTCTTTTATAAGGCTAGGCTTCCTTTGATAGATGCTTTCTTGGTTTCCTAAATAATTTATTTTTATATTTGAAATTCTCTGACATACTTTATAATATCTTAAACCCAGCCCCCATGTTTTGTTGGGGCTTTTGGTCATGGAGCCATTTAAGCTATACCTATGGCAGGTAGGGGGTGGGTGCATTGGATGGATTACCCATCCTGGAGTCAAAAGGATCTGAGTTCAAATTTGGCCCTAGACACCTATTAGCTGTGTGACCCTGGGAAAGTCACTTAACCCTGTTTGCCTCAGTTTCCTCATCTGTAAAATGAGCTGAAGAAGGAAATGGCAAGCCACTTCAGTATCTTTGCCAAGAGAACCCCAAATGGGGTCATAAAGAGTCAGATATGTATGACTCATTGAATAACTAACAACAGAAGTTATACCTGTTGCTATATTCTGCACCAGGTCAGAATTTCAACAAAAAGGAAAGAATTAAGAAGAAAAAGGGTAGAAAGTATATAAAATTTAAAATTGTTCGTGAAGATCAAAACAGAACAAATTAGAAAGCACTTCAGTGTGCTGAGAGAGAGTGGAATTATCAAAAGGAATCATTAGAAAAATATAGTTAAAACTCTGTTGCCTGAAATAGCTTTGGTTTTGATTTTTGAAACATCCAATATAAATAGATTCTAATGGTTATGTATGTAATTCATAGCTCCAGAGATCATACAAATGGAATTCAATCTTCTGGACCCCTTTCTAATAATTATTCTTTAATTCATGCCTTCACCCATGTTTCCCCTAGAAACATTTGAAATTGATTTATTTCTAGGTTTTACTTAGGTATATTCAGTATCCCTGAAAGTGTAATGTTAACAAGACATGGTCTTTAAAAGTAGGTAAAGAATAAGAAGAAATTAGTATCCTATCCTATTTAGTGAAGCAATAACTATATCCTGTCTCCAGAGGAGTGTTTTTTTTTACCCTCTTACCCTAGAGATTCAGTTAAAAAGATATACTACCAATAAGTGAAGTTATAAAGAGATAAGCATTGGGGTGGCTGGGTGGCACAGTGAATAGAGCACTAGCCCTGGAGTCAGGAGGACCTGAGTTCAAATCTGTCCTCAGATACTTGACACACTTACTAGCTGTGTGACCTTGGGCAAATCACTTAACATTGCTCTGCCCTCCAAAAAGTAAAGAGATAAGCATATTGTATTGGACTGTGGGCTGAATTTGGATTAAAAAAGACCTGGCTCATGATTATGCCTTCTGATACTTAACTGACTGTGTAACCCTAGACAAATCACTTGTTGGCATTCCCCTACAACCCAGAAAGTACTTTGTCTATATTCTGTATATGTTATGTTTCTGTTTGGTAATAAAGCCCTGAAAGATAGTAACAGGTTTTTCTCTTTGGATCTCCAGCACTAAGCATAAGCTTTCTACATGGCTGTTCAGTCATTTTTCAGGCATATCTGACTCTGTGACCCTATCTGGGGTTCTTGGCAAAGATACTAGAGTGGTTTGCTATTTCCTTCTCCAGCTCATTTTACAGATAAGGAAACTGAGGCAAACAGGGTTAAATGACTTGCCCAGAGTCATACAGCTAGTCAATGTCTGAGGCTGCATTTGAACTCAGGTCTTCCTGACTCCAGGCCTGGCTCTTTATTCACTGTGCCACCTGGTTGCCCCTTTTGTATATAGTAGGAACTTAATAAATGTCTATTAATTTGCACTGAACTAAACCCTAGATCAGTTTCAGTCTTAATTTTGACCTTTTAAAACCCAATTCACAGGCCCCTTCCTTTGTAACTAGTTCCCTCTTCCTCCTGGTGTAATAACCGTGATCCTCAAACCTCTTGCACAACTTTCATTTCTCTGTGGTATTTATTTCATAATGTAATTATAATTATATGAGTTGGTGCCTTCTCTCTTTATTATGAGGACAAGAACTGTCTTATCTAAACTCTCTTTCTTCTCCCGGTATCTAGCACAGAGCTCTGCACACTTTTGATGTTAAAAAAAATATTTTCTAAATGTTGTTGACAAAAGTTAGCCAGTTGGATATAGTATTTCTATTCAAGTTCTTATCACGTAGATTATCTCCTGCTTAAGAAGTAATCTATCTTTGAGTCTTCAAGGATGGGGTGAAACTGATGCCATCCATTCTATTTTTATACCCATTTCTCATAGTTCTGTTGCTGGATGCTGAATTACTGACATGGCTGATTCTCGTGGGGAAACTCCTTTGGGGAAATACTGTTTTGCTTTTAGTCCTTGCATCCCCAGAATGTCACACTGTGCCTGGCACATAGTAAATAATAACTGCTTATTGGTCACCTCTAGGATGAGGTATTTAGCCCTCTGTGTGGCACGTAAGCTCTTCAGAGCTTCACCTCTTCCTACATTTCCAGCCTTTTTATACCTCCCTCCCCTCTCCACACTCTACAAACCAGCTTCACTGACCTTTTGTTGTTAGTTCAGCCGTTCAGTCTTGTCTGACTCTGTGACCTCATTTGGGGTTTTCTTGACAAAGATACTAGAGTGATTTTGCCATTTCCTTCTCCAGCTTATTTTTTTTAACAGATGAAGAACTGAGACAAAGGGTTGAGTGAGTTGCCCAGGGTTACACAGTTATTACATTTCTGAGTCCAATACCTGTAAGTTTTTGAACAGGATATTCTGTCACCCATCTCCATGCCTTTACATTGACTCTCTTTAATTCTGGGAATGCTGCCTGGTCACTTCTGCTTTTTCATTTCGTTGGCTTCCCTCAAGACTCAGCTTATTGCACCTTTTTCAGGAGGTCTTTCTTGTATACATAGTTTCTTGGGTTTTTGGGGGGGCGGGTTGGGGTTTTTTTTGCCTGAGGGGGGAGGGCAGGGCATTTGGGATAAGTGACTTGCCCAAGGTCACACAGCTAGTACGTGTTAGTAAGGCTGAATTTGAACTCACGTCCTCCTGACTCCAGGGCCAGTACTTTATTCACCGTGCCATCCAGCTGCCCACCCTCCATAGTTTCTTATGCCTTTCAAATGACCTCTTAATTACTTTATCTATATCTTAGATCTACCTCGTTATTTGCCCGTTGTCTCCTCCGTTAGAATTAACTCTGAGAATGGAGAACTTTTCCTGGCCGTCTTTATATTCCTAATACCAAGTACACTTAATAAATACTTGGTGACTGACTGATTATGGTTAAAAGAGTATAGGTTTTAACTGCAAAGATTCCAGTCTCTTCCTGGATTAGGGTTGACAAGGTAGTGGGGGACAAATGTAAAGGGTTTGGGGGAAATCAATCTGGAAAATGGTCAGAGTTAGGATCTAATATTGCTTCTGCCTGTGTGCTTCCATTTCATAAAGAATTTGTCGTGCTTTATCACAGAAGAAGCTTAGTACTAAAGCAAATGCTCACTTCTGGTGTGACAGAAGAAGGCGCAGCTTAGTCTTGTGGACTAAGGGCTGGTCTTTGAGGAAGAGAGACTTGGATTCAGGTTCTGCCTCTGACACAAACTAGATGTGAGTCAACCTCTTAATGCCCCAGGCAATTTTCGAAAATGTAAATCCCAGTTGAGCTGTTGATGACAGTGGTGAAAGTCATTGCTAAATTACTAAGATTAGATCAGTTTCAAATTAAAGTTGGCTAGAATATCACATAACTTTGACAGTTTCAGTCATTTTCATCCTTATTAATTTGATGATTTCCTGGAAAGCATTTCGTTGAAATAGGCACATAGCTCTTTAAATAAAAGGCATTGATTGGCTAATTATTTATAGCTCATGAAAAGCTACTGGGATCATAACCAAAATACATCCATTTGTTTTTGAATAATTAATATATGAAGATCCATTTCTACAATAGTAGAAATCATAGATCTAGACTGAGAAATAGCTTCACAGATCATTGGGTCTCATCCCCTCCTTTTATGGATATAGTAGTTGAAAACCAAGAAAATTGACTGACTAGCTCAAGATTACAGGTAGAAAGCATCAGAGTTAGGATTTGAACTCAGATCCTTTGACTCCAGAGTCAGTGTGCTTTCCATTGTATCATAATGCCTATGGAGACATATGTGAGTAAAGGGTGAAGACCAGAAGGAATAAAAAAGGGTGAGGGGTGACTTTTAATTCTTCTCCAGTCGTCCTATGTAAGGCTTGATTTTTTAAATTAATTATTTTATTTATTTTCAGGATTGATTTTTTAAAAAGCATTTATTAAACACATGCGACCTGGGTCATTCTGTGCCAAGTGTTGAGGACACAAACAAACAAACAAAAAGATGGTACCTATCCTCAAGGAGCAGAGAAAGAGCCAGAGGGTATGCACACAGCAGGAAGATAACAAAATGGCTTGGGTAGAAGGTTAGGTAGCTGAATGGAATATTAAGGTGAAGCATGGTCTGGTTTCAAGGGCCAGTGAGTACATATGGTAGACAAATAGGGATATTTTATACTCTCACCAATAAACTTGGCTGAGTTTTAGGACAGAAACTCCAAAGAAGAATGGATGAATTTCTTGAGAGGTGGAATAGTGAAGCACCAATGCAATATTTACATCACCCACAATCATGATAAAGTTCCTATCTTCAAATTCCCATTCCCATTACAGATAGTCCAGATAAAGGCCCAAGAATAACAGTCATAGCATCTCACCTGTATCAGCCAGTGTCAGATTTGCCCTAGTCTAGAGCCAGGATTTGTTGAAGACAACTTTCCAGTTCAAGTAGTGTTTATTAAGCACCTGCTCTGATGCCAGGTACTATACTAGGTCTGGGGAACACAAGGACAAAAATAAAATAGTTCTAGGCCCTCAAGGCGCTTATATTCTAAAGCAAGGACACAATTTGTACACAAATAAATTACCACAGAGCAATAACAGCTAGAATTTACATAGCACCACATGGTTCACCAAGCACTTTACATATGTTATCTCCTTTATAATCCTTACAATAACCTCAAATTACAGATGAGAAAATGGAGGCTGAGATTATTGAGTGTTTATGTGACTTACCTAGAGACATACAGCTAGCAGGAATCTGAGGCAGGTCTTGAATCCAGATCCCTGGCTCCCAAGTCCAATACTGTCCACTGTGCTGCTGGACTCCTCTGTATATAAACGGTTACTTCAAAAGGAAGAGGGTGTTAATAACTAGCTCCATGGAGACTATCCCTTACCTGCGGATTCTAAAAATACAGACTGAGCCCTACTCAGAAAAGTCTCCATTCTTCAGGGAATACACCAATATGGCCCAGCTTCTCAGACCCAAAGCTGAAAAATCCAGCTCCCAAGAAGCCACAATGACCTACACCATGAATAACAGCAGCTAGCAAGCATCACCAGGCTCTAGGGAGGGAGTGTTCAAGTTCCCACAGTCTGACAATGAGACCAAGTATATCAGAGAAGGCAATAC
>CM053599.1:63908238-63932418 GCA_028646575.1 Pseudocheirus occidentalis
AAATTGACTGTTAAAGCACAAATGTACTGACATAAGATAATTGAAGCCTGCAGTAGTACCCCATTGTCACATAGGATTGGAAATGTTGATCCCCAAGTTGACATGCAACTACACATGAAAGTACAGAGTATAATATGAGCCACAGGTGGTTAAAAATGGAGCTCAGTTAATAGCAAATGCAACTTGAGAAAGTTTTGAAAAATACATACTTAATTGCTACCAAAAAAGTGCTGTGAAAAACAGAACTAAATTTGGACCACAATTGCTTATTGGCAAAATATTATAACAGATGTTGGAGGAGAGATTAATTGAAGAAGTAGGTACAAACAGTTCTCACAGATTCTATGCTTGATGGGACTTTATCTATAAAATATAAAATGAAAAGTATGTTTTATACTCCAGTCACAATCCTAAAAGAGCTTTTGTGATATTTCTCATTACATGAGTGTAGGCCTTTGTTCACTTATTCATTTCTTTTTATGGAGCTATCCTTTTGGGGGGTGAAAAGAAAAGTAGATTCTTTGGACTAGGGAGGGAGAAATGAACATACTTGCCTCTGAAAATACTTGCTCATTAATGTTATCGAATTTTTAACTCTCCCTTATAAAATTCTATGAAATTGTAATCTTTTTTTAAAGAGTAAAAATCAGCATTTGGCTTGAGCATGTGCTAATAATACTCTATACCTACTGCCAGGGGAGGGGGAATTTGAGAGATTCTCCATTTCTGTTTGTAAAAATTGATTTTGACCAAATTGTTAATCACTGTTCCTATAGAGACTTGCCAAATTGTACTGCTTTACCAGATGTCTCCCATATATCATTTCATCTTCTCCTCAAGGTATTTCAGGGCTCTGTGAACTGTGCCATATGTCATTAGAATTGAAGCTCCTTAAGGACAAGGTCTATTTCATTTTAGGTTTTTTCTCTCCTCTGTGCCTTTCAAAACATGTAGCATGTGGTAGGCATTTAATCAACGTACGGTGAATTATATATATGAGCATGTTTAACCTGTAGAAGAAAAGACTTAGGAAGGTTATAATGGTTGCCTACCAATATTTCAGAAGCTGTCATGTTGAAGATGAATTATTCTCTGTGGCCTGAGATTTTCTAGTGGAAACAGAAAGGAATAATTAAGTGGAATTTTCAAAGAGGCAGCTTTTTTACTTGATATGAAGAATTTTAGCAATCATATCTGTCCAGAAATGGAATAACTCATGAAAGAATTTAATTCTCATTTTTATATTGCTTTAAGGTTTATAAAACACTACCCTTAATAAATGCAGTGAAGAGCAGGAGTATTTTTATTCAGACCTGAGTTCACAACCAGCCTCAGGCTCTTTACTAGCTGTGTGACCATGGGTAAGTCACTTAATCCTGTTTACCTCAGTTTCCTCATCTGTAAAATGACCTGGAGAAGGAAATGGCAAGCCTCTTCAGTATCTTTGCCAAGAAAACCCCAAATGGGGTCATGAAGAGTTGGGCATGACTGAAACAACTAGCAACAACAAAATTTTACTCTTATTTTACATATAAGGAATCTGAGACTCAGCATGCAAAGATAAGTTGGCAAAGCACATGGTGTTATAACACATTGGAGCTTGGATTCAGATGCAGGGGTTTGAGTCTCTGTCTGGTTTTCTTCCCATTATACCACAGGCTCTTAATCCTTAATCTTTCTAAATCCCCTTAATAAAAGGATTTGTTCTGTGAAGTTTGAATTCAGTCAAAGGGCCACATTTGAGGACCTAGAGGGTCTTCAAGATCACATAATTGAGCTGATAGACATTCTTCACCCACTTGTCTCATGTGGATAGTTAGGTCATATTTTTTTTTGAGTGGCTTCAGATCTCCAGGAGATATTGGGGTGTTCCAGAAATTGATCCAACCTGCATAATAACATTGACAAAATTAGAACATCTGGCCTCACCATCCATAAGGTCTTCTTCATCTTGAAATCTATGATAAACCTAAACCTTGACAATGATGAACATTTTTGGTAGGCATAAATTGACTTTTTAAAAAAATCACTCTTCTCATCAGAGGATAATCAAACAAGGTTACCTTGTTATATCACTAAAGAAATCCTGAATAAATGAAATGTATGTATGGAAGTCACCTTGGTGAAAGACAGATGTTAAGGCATATTTTGCTTCTTTATGAAGTTATTTTTTTAATGAAAAACACAATAGGACCTGTATTCTTTAAATATTTTAGTAGATTATGTGAGGATAAAAGTCTTTAATAACATTTAGGAATACTTTCTTGTTCCTTTCTAATGCATTCATTAATGATGCTGTTAACACATTTGTAGATGTTTCTCATAAAAATGTTTTATAAGTGGGAAAGTAGGCATATACATTAATACCTGTTGCTATTCTTTTGTCTGGTTCTTTTCAGTATTGCTAAAGTCAAATTTTCCCCCCATGCCTTGGGTCTCCTTTTATCCATCAATATTATCACAATTATATTTGCAAACTGCACAAATTTTTCTGTGCAAACTTGATGTCATTGTACTGTTCCTCCCATCTTTTCCCCCTCTTTAAATGCCTTTCTAAATCCTATATAAACATATCTAGGACTGTGGTGTTAGACTGCAAATGTTATAGACCTACTCTTCCTCAAGACAAAACAATTTCTATGACAAAAATCTGGGCAGATCTCTTCCATTTTTCTTCACTTTTTTCCTGCTATTTCTTTCCACAAATAATTTCAGAATTACTTTATTTTGTAAAGTAAAGCATGGTGCCCAGCACATAGTAGGTACTTAATAAATGTTTATTGATTAATTCATTGTTGGGTCTCTTACCAAGTTTTCTAGAGATTTCTATTTATTTTATTTTTGAGGGGGGAAGGCAGGGCAGTTGTGGTTAAGTGGCTTGCCCAAGGTCACACAGAAAGTAAGTGTTAAGTGCCTGGGGCTGGATTCAAACTTAGGTCCTCCTGACTCCAGGGCCAGTGTTCTATTCACTGAGCCACCTAGCTGCCCCTCTAGAAATTTTTTAATCTTTTTTTTTTACTGCTTTTTCATTATTTTTTTCTATTATTGGGGTCATTAAAGGGGTTTTGCATTTTCCCAAAAGTTATCCAACACTTTTTTCTCCTCTTACTTATCTTATTTAGTTTTGTACCAATTTTGTACCAATTAGTACCAATTTTTTATACTTAAGATATGTATACCTAAGGTATGTATGCTAATTAATGAGGTCTGTAGATTGTCTATTATATTTTTTTCTGTTATCTTTTTCCATAGGATGTTACAAATAAGTTTAGATTTTTTTAATTTGGCATTGCCCATCTCTCTGCTTGTAAGGCTAGTGCTAATTGACTAAGAAGCTTTTAGCCTGTTTTGGGCTCTATATTATGGTAATTGTTTTATGTGGATTACAGGTAGAGAATATTGTGTGCACTTTCAGATAGAAAAAAAACAAACCATTACTAGTTTTACTTTTGCAACAGACTTCTCATAGAGTAAGGGAGTAATATGGAATTCTTCTTAATATAAAAACAAAACACTTCTATAAAACCTTTAAAAGACTTACAAAAGTTAAATTTTTGTATGAAACTATTAGGATAAAGTAGAAAAAGATATCCATACATGATACTTTTATACAAGATTATATGATTATATAAATAAAATTATTCATTTTCAGCACTTCCTAGGATATACTTACTTTGCAATTCAAATCTATTTTCTATTCAAATTCTTTTGTCATTATCATTTTTACAGAATCTCTTTATTCAGTTTATATGTTTTATGATATGTACATTTTGGAAAATGTTTTATTTAGATATCACTTTTTTCATCCTTATGCCACTATTTTGTCCTAAATTTTGGATCATGCTAAAAAAATTTCATGCAAGACAAAAACATCCTTTCTGGATCCTCCCCAAATGCTGGTACCTTATCTCAAAAACATCTTACATATTTTGTGGGTGTATGTAGGTATAGATATAGATTTTTTATTAGTTGTGTCTGACTTTTCATGACCTTATTTGTTTTCTTGGAAAGATACTGGAGTGGTTTGCCACTTCCCTCTCCAACTCATTTTATAGATAAGGAAACTGAGGCAAATAGGGTTAAGTGACTTGCCCAGAGTGAAACAGCTAGTAAGTGTCCAAGGCTCCATATCTGAACTCAGATATCTCTCTCTCTCCCACCCATCCTTCTCTCTCTCTTGCTCTCTGTCTCTTTCTCTCTTTCCTCTCTCTCTCTGTCTCTGTCTCTGTCTCTCTCTGCCTCTCTGTCTCTGTCTCTCTGTCTCTCTTTCTTTCTCTGTCTCTGTCTCTCTCTGTCTCTCTGTCTCTCTCTCTCTCTCTCTCTCTCTCTCTCTCTCTCTCTTTCTCTCCCATTTATCCTTCAGTCTGTCTGTCTCTCTCTCTCCACACACACACACACACACACACACACACACACATTTACTGTCTCCTTCAACTAAATTTTATGTTGTTCCAGGGCTAGGTCTGTTTCACTCTCACCTTTGTAATTCCTACAATTAAATAGTAAATGACACATGGTAAGGAACAGAAGGGAAGGGAATAAGCATTGATAGAGCTCCTACTATGTGCCACACACTATGCTGCAACCTTTTTTTTTTTTACAAATGTCACTTGATCCTCTAACAGCCACAAGAGGTAGGTGCTATTATTATGCCCACTTTACAGTGGAGAAAACTGAGGCAGACAGTGGTTAAATAACTTTCCAGGGCCACACAGCTAGTAAGTGTCTGCCATATTCGAACTCAGGATAAAATGCAAAATCCTCATCCTGGCATTAAAAACATTCACAATCTGCCGCCCACCTACCTTTTTAGTCTTGTTTCATATTATGTCCCTTCCTGCACTCTTTGACACAAACAGGCCCACCGATGATTCCTGTACACAACTTTCCATCTGCCATCCCTGTATCTTTGGAGATGCTGCCTCCTCCCCATGTTACCTTTGCCTCTTCTATTCTTCAAAGTTCTATTTAGTTGTCATATTTGATACTAAACCTTTTCTAATCTCTCCATGAGTTAGTTCTTTCTTTGTCCTGAAGTTGCTTAATATTTTTCTTTGTATATGTTTGGGTTGTTGTGGTTGTTTGTCTTTTGTTCTCAAAGAGGACCACGGCATCAGGAGGATGGTGTTGTGACTTTGTGGAGAACTGAATTTAAATGAGGCAAAACTGTGCAAACAGGTCACCAGCCTCACTCTTTCATCCAGAGCCGTCTGGGTCCAGTGGCAAGACATAGATCAGGACGAATGGAGATGGCCCCCACGTGCTATGTATTTGCTTATTGTATTCACTCTCTCTCCAATAGAATGGAAGCTTCTAGAGGGCAGGGACATTTTCTTTTTGTTTTTGCATCCCCAATGTCTAGCACAGCACCTTGAACCGTAGCAGATGCTTCACACAGGTTTTACTGGAAATGAATTGTGTTTTTATACTGTTTTTCATCTTCGGCATCAACTCATGAGTAGCTTTTCGTGTTCCACCCATTCTAGTCCTCGGCTGATTTTCTTTGGCCAAGGAAATAGCGTCAAAAGAAGAGTTGGGCAGCTTTGCCTTATATTGACTGTTATTATCACGTCACCCACCTTTGTTCTAGTGCTACCCCTTCTTTGGCCCTGCTCTTTTCTCCTAATACAACTAAAAATAACCAACAAACCTTTTTTTTGGTCACCCTTAGCTTTCTTCACCATTTTTCACACATGTGGAGCATTTGCATTTCCCATATTATGCTTATAAGACCTGGCCTTACTTTTCTTTTTTCTTTTTGGAGGGGGAAGGCAGGGCAATTGGGGTTAAGTGACTTGCCCAAGGTCACACGGCTAGTCAGTGTTAAGTGTCTGAGGTCAGATTTGAACTCAGGTCCTCCTGACTCCTGGGCTGGTGCTCTACTCACTGCTCCACCTAGCGGCCCCTTGGCCTTAGTTTTCTATTCATCCCATTTCTCGTAGTTGTAATGTAGTGCATTTCTTCTTAAAAATCAAAACTGATCGTATTTGCTGCATCTACCTGGCAGGCACATTGTGAGAAAAGAAGTTTGTTCTCTGTGAAGTACAATATAAATTTCTATTATCATTATTATTGACTGCAGGTTGAAAGTGATAACTATTGAATTCCAGTGGGACTGAGTGTTGTCGCTTAGACATCTGGCTTCATGATTTAATTAGTGCACAGAGAGTTTGAGTAGCCAGTGGGTTTCAAAGTTCTTTCATCACTACAACAAATTCGATACTCATCACAAAGGGTGTTAACCTGTAGAAGAATTTATGGGGAATGGATAGATGGAGAAATGCATTCTCTTTCCATTATTGACAGCCCAAGGATATTTAGAACAATTCATTAGTTGGCAAGAAGTAGAGACTATCTGAATAATGACTAATACGTACATTGTGTGCCATAAATGATCTCAATTGATCCGGTGTCATTGTCTGGTAGATACTTTAGGCATCATTATCCCATTTTGTAGATGGGGAAATTGAAATTTAAGGAGATTGTGATTTCTCATAGTCTCATAGCTGACAAATGTCAGATAGCATTTGAATCTAGGTCTCTCTTGACTCCACGTCCAGTAAACTGACTACATGTGTTTTACTTTCCATTTCTAAAATTTCCATTTTGAAAATGAGGATACTGAAACTCAGAGAGGTTAAGAGATTTAATTATGGTTAGATAGTACAGGCAGTTCTGCTGTAACCTGATGCTTGTGTTTCCCAAATTGCCAATCAAAATAAGAGTTTTGGGGGAAAATGGGTTTGGAAGCTCAATGTTTGAAAACTTTCTCAGTGACACTCATACAAAAGATAGGAAACTAGTAATAATTGTAACACAGGTTTTTACATGTTAAATGATTAAGAATTACAATAAACTGCCATTTGAGGCCTAGTCTGCTATTCAGCCTGTGCCTTGGGCTGCACAAGCAAGCTGGGCAGGAGGCACCTTTAGGAAAATGACTGAGGCCTTGACAGAAGGGAGCATGGGTGTGGATGGTGAGCACTAGTCCTTCTCTGCTCACAGATCCTATTGAACCAAAAGATATATAATAAATATAGGACCTTACCTTGAAAAAGACCGGAAGGTCACTTGTAGAAGTGGGCAGAAGGAGGTTTGCCACTTGTGACTTATGTTGAAGTGGTGTGGCCTTCTGAGTTCTCTTTTGTTTCTTGAGGATGAAATTACACAGAAGCAAACTCAAAATTCTAGTTATACTCAAAATCTTCCCTAATTTATCAGTCTTGTTAGAGAAATTCAAGTTTTCAAAACACGTTATACAGAACTGACTGTAAATGTTGAGCAGGATTTGAACCCAAGATTGTCCTGACCCTACACAGCAGCACACTTTCTATTATACCACAAGACCTCTTAGGATGTAAATGGCCAAAGGAACCAAAGAAAATGACCAAATATGGTGAAGACTTATGATTTCACTGGTATAGAGACTCCCTGGTGAAGAAACTCCTACTAAATTAGGATGGCACCATTTCTTCCAATTGTCTTCAGGTTGACTGAGAACTTAAATGATTTTCCTAGGGTCATACAGCCAGAATATATCAGAGGTTTCTGAGGCCAGATAACTATCTACTATGCAATGCCACTTCTCTATAAATGGACAAATGTGGTGAAAATAGCATCGGAGTCTCAAGGTTAGGAGGAAACTCAGAGACCATTAAACCTAAACAAGATTTCCTCCTACATGCCTCAAAAATAGCCATCTAGCCTTTGCTTGAAGACTTCTAGTGAAAGGAACCCCATCGGTTCCACTATAATCTAATAATAACAACATAACATATTGAGGAAATACTATCAGTAGCTAACATCAGCAAATCACAGCTTCCTGGTTTCTGTAAGTTGGCAGAGGCCTTAGAGGTCACCCAGGGCAACCTGTACTCAAAGCAGAATGAGTCATTATTTCTTGATGAGGTGCCTTAGCCCATTTACACTTTATCAGCTTAATGTACTTTATTCAGGAATGTGTTTTCTGATGTACTGAATATAGAAGAGTTGGGACATATCCTTTGTACTTTTCTGTTTTATAAATTTGTTCCTTTTCCCCCCCAATCAACAAAAATCTATTTCTTCTCCTTTCCGCTCCACTCCCACTGGAAATAGAAAAGAAAATCCCAATAACAAATATTTATAACTGAACAAAACAAATTCTAATATTGTCCATATCTAAAAATGTGTGGTCCATTCTGTACCCTGAATCTATCACCTCTTTGTTAGAGGTGGGCATTATATGTCATCATCGGTTCTCTGGAATCTTGGTTGGCCAATGATTTGATTAGAGTTAAGTCTTTCAAAGATGTCTCCTTCACAACATTGCTGTTACTGCACAAATTACTCTCTTGTTTCTGCTCATTCAGCACCAATTCATATAAGTCTTCCCATATTTCTCTGCAATCATTTTTTGTATCATTTCTTACAGCATAATATTATTACATTCATCAGTTTAACGTACTTTATTCAGGAATGTGTTTTCTGATGTACTGAATGCAGATTTGTTCAGCATTTCCCTTTTGACAGGCACCCCATCTCTTTGGTTTCTAGTTCTTTGCCTCTATAAAAAGAGCTGCTGTAGCTCTTTTTGTACGGATGGGCCCTTTTCCTATTTCTCTGATCTCTTTGTGGTACAGGTCTAGTAATGGTATACACTGGGTAAATGATATGAATGGTTCAGCAACTTTTGGGGACAAACTTCCAAATTGTTTTCCAGAATGAATGGATCAATTCATACCTTCCTTCCTTCTTTTCTTCCTTCCTTCCTTCCTTCCTTCCTTCTTTCCTTCCTTCCTTCCTTCCTTCCTTCCTTCCTTCCTTCTTTCCTTCTTTCCTTCCTTCCTTCCTGTTCTTTCTAAAATCATTTCATTACCTCCAAGGGTTATTGTGATTATCTAGAGGGGATTTAGGGGTAAGGACCATAGTGAGATCCAGTCCCCACACTTTGCAGATGACATAAAGAAAGAGAGGCAAATGACTTGTCTCAGGAAGTAGAAGCTAAGAGTGGCAGAGCTGGAATTTGGTTCTAGGGCCTCTGCCTCTGACCTTCATACTCTATTCACATTGTGCTGTCCTTTATACAAAGAAGCCAACCCAATTTTCCATTTTCAGTTTGTTTCAGCATCATTACGCCCACAAACTTGACATTTGTGATACACAGTATCATAGAATCTGAAGGGTCCTCAACAGTCACATAGTCCAACCAGTACCTGAACAACATGGTTTAGTAGAGTGTTATACTGATAAGCAGGAGGGGCCTTCATGCTCACTACCTATCACTTCACTATTCTAAACTTTCGTTTCCTCATCTGCAAAAAGACGATGATAATGCCTCTAAAACCTACATCACTTTAGAGAATTGTAGTAAGGATCAAATGAAAAATGTTTTGCAAATCTTCTAGCACTAAATACAAGTCAGTTATTAGCTCCCACAAGTGGTTTTACAGACTCTGAAGAGTCAGCAAAGGGGAAAAACTGATTCCTTTCCCAGGTAGTTCATTCTATTTTGAAGACCTTCAATTGCAGGGATTTTTTTCTTTATGTTGAGCCAGGATCCACTTCCTAATAATTCAGATCTATTGCATCTGGTTCTGCTCTCCAGGGACTAAGCAAACTTCCCTCTTCCACATGAAACCCCTTTGTATGGGAGGCCATGTGACTTAGAGGCTAGAGGGCTGGATCTGGATGGAGGGAAGATCTTGAGTCAGCCTTGGACACTTCCTGGCTGTGACCTTGAGTAACCTTGAGGTTACTTAACCTCTCAAAATCCTGGTTTCCTCTTACGTAATAAGGAGGGAATTGAAGGAAATGCATTTTATGGTTCCTTCCAGCTCTAAATCTATATTTTTTGATGAGAATTGTCATGTCCTCCAATGTCATCTTGCCTTCTCCAGACTAGCTATCCCCATTTCCAAGCATCAGCTGTTGTGTGGAATGGCCTCCAGTCTCCATATCATGCATTTATCCTCCTGTGCACTCACTCTGACTTCATCATATTCATTTCATTAAGATAAGCCTTGAGTGGGTTTGATCCCACCTGCTGTTTGCTAAATTACAGTCACAAAATTGAGACCCTAGAGACTCTAACCACTGAGCATACCAGCGTTCCATGTATATTAGCAGATTGCCGTAAAGCTCTACAATTTTTATTTGCCCTTGGCTGATGAAAAATAGTTATTTTCATTGATTTCAATTAAAATGAGAAATAGACACACTAAGGAGTGACATTTTGAGGACATTTAATATTGTCAAAAGAAATAGAATTTTTCCAGCCCTGTGGCAAAGTCCATGCCCAGATAAGTGTACAAACCAAAGTCACTTGCATCTTACTGTGGCACAACTAAATGGGTCACATATTCACCATGTCCACACTACTCTTCCATTGTAAATTAGTTACCTTGGGGAACTTCATGAACTCTTTCAGGGCACTAGGATCGAAGCCTTGGAATCACTTAACTTCTCTTAGCTTCAGTTTCTTCCTCTATAAAATGAAGTGATAAAGCCTATAATAGCTACCTTACCTTGTAAGATTATAGTGAAGTTCTTGAACTCTATAACCAATAGTTCTTTATTCCTCTTCATATTTCTCCAGTCCTGCAGAGGTACCTTTTCTAAGCCCCTCTTCTGCTTTTCAGTTATATGTCATCTTTATATATATTTATTATCTTCTCACATTAGAATACAAACTCCTCTTCTTTCCTTCCTCCCTCCCTCCCTTCCTTCCTTCTTTCCTTCCTTCCTTCCTTCCTTCCTCCCTTCTTCTCTCCCTCCCTTCCTCTCTCCCTCCCTCCCATCTTCCCTTCCTTCCTTCCTTCCTACTTCCTGCCTGATCATGGTTAGAGTTGGGGGGGATCTGACTCATAGCCCAGCCCCAACATCTTGTCCATTGTTATCCAGAATCGTGTGTTTCCCCTGAAAGATGGTCAAGGAGCAAGTCCAGCAGCTGATGGGGGAGGCCCTACAGGTCTGGAGAGTATGATCCCGCTTAACTTCATGGACGTTCAGGAAGGTAGGGCAGACATCAAGATTGACTTCACCAGGTACTGGCATGGAGATAATCTGCCTTTCAATGTTCCTGGAGGCATTTTGGCTCATGCCTTCTTCCCCAAGACCCACCGAGATGGGGATGTGCACTTTGACTATGATGAGAACTGGACCATTGTGAACAACCTGGGCATAGACCTGCTTCAGGTGGTCACCCATGAGTTCAGCCATGTACTTAGCTTAGAGCACTCAACTGAAGCCAATGCTCTGATGTCCCCCTTCTATACCCTCTGC
The DNA here is from genome assembly GCA_028646575.1 of Pseudocheirus occidentalis. Classification (NCBI taxonomy): domain Eukaryota; kingdom Metazoa; phylum Chordata; class Mammalia; order Diprotodontia; family Pseudocheiridae; genus Pseudocheirus; species Pseudocheirus occidentalis. The sequence continues at coordinate 63,919,501 of CM053599.1, forward strand.
TACCCTCTGAGCCTGAGCCCAGATGACCAGCAGGGAATTCAGCACCTCTATGGATGGGGGCTTGGACTTCAGCTTAGCCCAGAGCCCCACCCAGGCCAGGCTCTTGCAGTCCCAGGGCCTACTGGGCCCCACCCCAAAACACCTTCCCCTCCCCAGCCAAGCAGCATAGACACCAACGAGATCTCCTTAGAGCCAGACACCTGTGACAGACTTTGATGCTGCGGCTACAATCTGATAACTCTTCTTTTTCAAGTCAGGCTTTGTCTGGAGGCTGAGGTCAAGGCAGCTATAGCCTAGCTACCCAGCCCTGGCTGCTGGCCACTGGCAAGGCCTGCCCACCAGCCTCGATGCTGCTTTTGAGGATCCATAGGGCAACATTTGGTTTTTCCAGGGCTCTCAATATTGGGTATATGCTAGAGAACAGCGTGTGCTAGGCCTGGCGCCACTCTCTGACCGAACTATAATAAGCTCAGACATCCATGCAGCACTGGTATGGGGGACAGGAAAGAACAAAATCTGCTTCTTCTATGGAGGCAGTTACTGGTATTTCCATGGCAGCACATGACATGCTAACGGCCTTGCCCCTTGAAGGACCACTGATTGGCCAGGAGTACCCTCTGAGATCAGTGCTGCCTTCCAAGACAGCCATGGTTATGCCTACTTCCTCCATGGTCACCAATACTAGAAGTTTGACCCAGGAAAGGTGAGAGTCTTGGAGGGTTTCCCACACCTCATTGGCCAGGACTTATTCAGTTGTGCTGGGCCTGCCACTCTTCCCTCCAATGTGGTACTTTAAGCACTGGCCTTCGAGGCCCTGCTTTCCCCCAGATCTTCTTTGGGAGCCCACCTCCTATGGGAATGACCCTGAACCAGGCAACACTATTTATTCAGGGATGAAAGCTAGACTCAGGCTGCCCCATGCCCTATGCTGGAGACAGCTGGCTGTCAACTGGGTTTCAATGCAGGCCTAGGGAGTCCCAAAGCCTGAGAGCACGTGTTTAGAGGCAAAAAGACTCCAGGCCATGCTGGTTGTGGCCTGTGCTGTCAGCTCTGTCCTCTGCTTTCTCTGTCATTGTTTGGATACACCCTTTCAGAATCCAAGCTGGGTCACCCTGGTCCCCTGGGAATTCCTCATAAGTGCTGGTTCTCTTTGGATCTTCAGAATCTACTCCACACTGAAGAGCAGCCTCTCCCCCCTGAACTGACTGCTGTCCTCAGGTCCGAATCATGGAAGGCCGCGGAAGTAGCTTACCTTCCCCCCAGAGTCCTTTGACCCCCTCTCTCCCAGGGAGCATTGAATACATAATGTTACCTTCTTTTCGTCCCTCCATCCACATCCAAAACTTCCCCTGTTCCCTTCAGCTGTTGCTTCTGAATAGAGCATGTCCATCCCAAGTCATGGATCCCAGTTGAGGTGGGTGGGCACAGGAAGAGGGATGTGACCCGACTCCTATGGGGATATCCCCTTCCTCTTGCTGGCAACCCACTTTTGGGCCTTACAGTAGGCCTGGGTTTTATTTATCCTCCTGCCCACCAGGGTACCTGACAGTGGGCTGCACTTTCTAGCCTCTCCTGGCATCTCAGGCACCTTGGGAGGTTCCTGGTCAAGTCCTGGGGACACACCCATGGAGACAGTGGGCCTTTTGGCATTCTGCTCTCAGATAGGCCCCCTTAGCAGTGAATTGTTACCACCCCCGGCCTTCCTGATGCCTCCTTTTCCTCCCGTCTTCCTGCTCCTTGTGGCAGCCTTCCTGGAGATCCCAGGTCTCACTGACTTGTCCCACTTCCCAGGATGCTAGGCTTGCCCTTTTCCTGATAGGAGAGATGCCTGGCCAGGCCCCCAGCCCAGGAATGTCTCCCCTGTGTTTCACCTCCATTCTGGCTCCCCTTCAGAGTTCCCATCCTCAGAAGAGAGGGAGGGTGATGGGAAGAAAGGACAGCCCCTGTATCCAATATGGAGAAAGCAGGTTGCTGTGATTTCATCCAGTCTCCTGCATGCATGTACTGCCCCATATCCTGAGGGCCAAGGGTGTCTTCCTTCCCCAATCTTGTGCCCACAGGCATGCTTCAGTCATGGGCTCCAAGGGGCAACATGCCCCAGAGGCTGAGCCCAAAGTGAGCCTCCTCCTCATGCCAAGGCTGGTCCTTCTAGGCTCACCCAGCCAGTCTGAGACAGCCAGACCCCAGACCCGTAAGAGCCCCCTCAAGTCTCCACATGCTCGCAGAGCCTAGGCCTTACCCTTAAGAGGGCTGCCTAGAGGGGAAGCCTAACTCTGCTCTCCCTCCCACTAGGCCCGCCCTCAGAGGCTGGAAACAGATAGCTGGAGTCTGAGCAGGTAATGTGTCCTGCTCAGATCTCGGCCTCAGGCCCTCACTGGGTACCCTTCCACTTTGGTGGGCAGGCCTCCGGTCATGCTCTGCCCCCTGCTAAAGAAGTATAACTGTGTATAGTATGGGTAGTATCTTTTGTATCAGTGGGCTGTCCATTTGATGATTAAACTTGGCCTGTTTTCTATTTAAAAAAAAAAAGTAGAAGAGGAAGAACGCAAGCTCCTTGAAGGCAGGTACTTTCTTTCTTGTTTGCTTGTCTTTGTATTCTCAGCACTTATTATAGTATCTGGCACACAGTAATAGATGCCTGTTGACTTCATTTGACTATGTGTTCTTGCCTAAAAGGAAAATTATCCCAGAGTGAAATTATGTAGAGAGAACATTTCTTAGTTACGTGACTCTGGGCAAGAAACTTACCCTCTGTTTGCCTGTTTCATAAACTATAAAATGGGAAATAATAGCATCTGCCTCACAAGGGAGTTGTGGGTCTCAAATGAGAAGAGATTTGTAACATTCTTAGCAGAATGCCCAATACTGTGCTTTAAACTAGAAAAATGCTTATTCACTCCCTCTCCCCTCCCTCATTTTGATTAATCCAGAAAGGAAAAAGAGGAAATGAATACCCCAGCAGCTACTATACCAAAACACACCTTCTGCTTCCCTCTACCCTTACTTCTTCCTAAATCTTTCATTACATTTGAGTGAACATGCATGTGTATATTTAATTATACATGCATATACATGTGGCTAAACAAATATGCAAACACATATTTGGCTCAATCAATAGGCACTCTCATTTAGTAATTGATCAAGCCTCTGTTGGGGAAACAGAAGATATGAACTCCTGTCTCCTGTTGCTGACATAACGGGAAGGGGTTGGCTGAAACAGGAAGCTAATTCTGTGTGTATATAAGAAAAGCTCCAGAGAGGGAGGTGGAAATTTCTTTGGAGCAGGCTCCATGGAGGTTGAAGAGGAAAGTCCCTCCCAGGTTCGAGAGAATGATTTTTATTTGGAGAACCTGGGTTGAGTGATTTTTGATTTTGGGAAACAGATGAAACTTCTGATGAGTCTGAGGGCCAGCCAGAGCTTCCAAAGACTGAGGAAGCATGACTATGACAGATTTAAGACTTTGTCTGTTTGTGCCTTTGTTAAGCCTTTGCTTCCTGAGAACTGAGACTGGGAAGGATTTATGGACTCTGTGAACTTCAGTGCAGAGCAGGAACTGCACAGAGAGCTGGACAAGGACCTGGGAGCTGTCTTCTGTTTTTGAACCCAAGTGACAGTTTGGTGAATTTAAGTAGGATCTGGAACCATGGAAGGGGATCCATGTGAGAGACCACCCTGAGTCAAGCTGAAAGAAGTCTTTACTTGGATTCTGTGTGCTGACTGAGAAATTATGATTTACTAGTGACCTAGGAATGGAGGGTCTGTGTATTTTCTAATGATTGAATAGTGAATAATTAAGGATGATTGATTGACTATGTGATTGTACTTAATGATTGATGACTGAATTGCTTTTTAACCTAGTGTGCCCCATGAGTGGAAAACTTTGACTACTGTACTTTCTGATTGACTTAAGGATTTTGTAAATGCTTGAGTTACTAAATGATTGTTCTTTGTTCAAAACTTTGTGACCAGTGGAGTGGAGACTATGGGGCCATTTTTTGTGACAAGTTGTTGTGAATGCTATATTTTGATTTTCTGTGATAAGTTGTAACATTGTGAATGCTATACCTTGATTTACTGTGAATGTTTTGCTTTGATTTGTTATGGAATAGAGTGTTCGCTATACTGTGTAATTAAAAGCTGTTCACTGTAGCATTCTTCTGAAAAGCTGCTAGTGCTTGATCTTACACACACATTTATTAAACACCTATTATGCGTTAGGCACAGTGCTTAGTTCTGGCGACACAAAAAAGGCACAAGGCAGTCCCTGCCTTCAAGGAGCTTACAACCTAATGAGGAAGATGATATACAAACAAATATATACAAAGCAAGTTATATACAGGGTAAATGGGAAATAATCAAAAGAGAGAAAGCCCTGAAATTAAAAACATTTAAAGAACACTTTCTGAAGAAATGGGATTTTAGTTGGGATACACATCTTCTACATGATGTGCACATGTGTGCACATATGTGTATGCATACATGTGCATACATATATATCATATGTGTGTGCACACGTGTGTGTGTGTGTGTGTGTGTATATATATATTCTACATTACCAGCATAGTAGTAATGGAACATAAAGCACAGCTGGCTGCTTAAGAAAGATGCTATCTTTTCTATTGTTCACATGCAGCAGAAATGTGTTATTCTGAGTTTTTTTTAATGGACTATATGGTTTATAAGTAGCATACCCATGCACATGTGCAATGCTCATTCAAAAGTACATTGAATAGGCCATCCTGTTCTAGCAGCCACTTGAATTTCCAAATGTGTGCATTGGAATGAATAAATAAACTTCATTCATCTAACAGACAAAAGAGTTCTTAAAAAGATGCATAAGAAGATTGGTCAACTCTGAGCAATATTGTGAAGTAGACCTTTTATCTCCCTAATTCATTGTCTTTTTTATTGTTTTGCAGCACAAAATATCCTATTCCTATCCCTGATGCTCTTCCAGAAGCAACTGCTTCCCCATGTTTGAACTTACAGTAACTTCAATTTAAAAATAATAGTGGAATGGGTCAGGGACAAAAACATGGGCTTTAGATGTCTATGCATTAGTGCACTAGGTGAAAGTAGCTCAGATGAATAGAATTTCCCCTTCTTGGTTCTTCTACCTTTTGAAGGATGAAATTATTATAAAGTGAAGTGAAGAAATTATTAGCTGCTCTATTTTGTTCAGAGAAAAAGCTCCAGAAGATGTCTGAATAATTGAAGTCCTCCATTACTATTACATCAAGCCTCTGTGTCAAATGTGATTTATTTCCAAAATTCTGCATCTACTTGCTCATTCTGGACAGTAGTCTATAATATATATTAGTGATAAAATATTTTCTGTTCATCCCTCATTCCCACCCCAAACCCCGTTTGATTCCTGGATTATATCAAATGTTTACCTTCTTAATATATGACCCTACTCTGACTCTTCTTTTGCTTACCCTACTCCTTGCTTGCTTTTTTTGGAAGTGAGAAGCAGGGCAATTGGGGCTAAGTGACTTGTCCAAGGTCATACAGCTAGTAAGTATTAAATTTCTGAGGCCTAATTTGAACTCAAGTCCTTCAAACTCCAGGGCTGGTGCTCTACTCACGGCACCACCTAGCCACCCCTTGCCCTACTTTTCTTAATTCATTACTCATTTATTTTTAACATTTTTCCCCAAATTTTGAGTTCCAAATTCTCTCCCCACCTCCAGCCTCACCCAACCCATTGAGTGAACAAGCAATATAAATTGAACACGCGAAGTCATGCAAAACATTTTCATATTAACCATGTTGCAAGAAAAGCAAGAAAAATAAAGTGAAAAATGCACTTCAATTTGTGCTCAAAGTTAATCTGTTCTCTTTTTATAGATAGAAAGCATTTTTCATCATTGGTTCTTTGGAATTGTCTTGGGTAATTGTATTTATCGTATTATTTGTAGTTGATCATAATTACAGAATTGCTGTTACTATATGGAATATTCTCTGGTTCTGCTCTCCTCACTTTGTATCAGTTCATATAAATCCAAGTTTTTTTTCTGAAATCATTACCCCTTTAATCATTTCTTATAATGAACTAATATTCCATCACAATCATCTACCATAGTTTGTTCACTCATTCCCAATTGATGGGCATCTCCTCGGTTTCCAATTCTTTGCCACCACAAAATGAGCTATTATAAATATTCTCATGCATATAGCTCCTTTTCCTTTTTCTTCAATCCCTTTGAGATACACACCTGGTAGTGATGTTTCTGAGTCAAAGGATATGCACACTTTTATAGCTCTTTGGGCTTAATTCTAAATTGTTGCCCAGAATGTTCTCCATTACTTTGCAACTTCACCAACAATGCATTGGTGTCCTTATTTTCCTAAATCCCCTCCAGCATTTGTCATTTTTCTTTTCTGTCATATTATTCAATCTTATAGGTATGAGGTAGTATATCAGAGTTGTTTTAATTCACATTTCTCTAATCAATAGTGATTTAGAGTACTTTTTGATGTGACTATAGATAGCTTTAATTTTTTCTGAAAATGTATGTTCATATTTTTTGGCCATTTATCAGTTGAGGAATAATTCATGTTCTTATAAATTTCACTCAGATCCTTATATAATTGAAAAATGAGACCTTTATCAGAGAAACTTACTGTAAAAATTTCTTATTTCCCTTTTTTTCTTCTCATTTTTGGCTGCATTGATTTTCTTTGTGCAAAATCTTTCATAGTTCATGTAATTATAATTAACCATTGTACTTTCTGTGATCCTCTATATCTCTTGTTTAGTTTTTTATCCATAGATCTGACAGGTACATTTTCTCATGATTCCCTAAATTGCTTTTGCAGTCACCCTTTATGTCTAAACCATTTATTCATTTTGACCTTATCTTGGTATACGATGTTGTATATGTATATGTATATCTTGGTATGAGATGTTGGTCTGTTCCTAGTTTCTGCCAAACTGCTTTCCAGTTTTCCCAGCAATTTGTGTCAGCTAGTGAGTTCTTGCCCCCAAAGCTTGGATCTTTGCATTTATTGAACATTAGGTTACTATGGTCATTTCCTCATATGACCATAGTAACCTAATGTATACCTTATCTATTTCACTGAATTTTTTATTTTCACCAGTACCAGATTATTTTTTCTGATGATGCCAGCTTTCCTTCTTTCTTTTGAATAATACATACCCATCCAGAGGAAGGAAGAAAAGAAACAAGCACTTATTAAGTGCCCACTACATGTTAGGCAGTATGCTGAGTATTTTAGAATTATTATCTCACTTAATCCTTACAAACAACTAGAGGAAGGAGGGAGGTACTATTTTCCTCCCATTTTACAGTTGAATAAACTGAGGCATGCCCAGGGTCACATAGCTAATAAGTGCCTTATGTCAAATTTGAATTCGGGTCTTCCTGACTCCAGTCTAGTGCTCCACCCATTGCATCATCTAACTGCTTCTGACAAGAGTCATCTTCTATTCCTAAATCTCATCCCAATAGGTCTCAGACACCCTCATGGTGTCAAATGTGTCTCCTTTTGTTAGAACCTCTTTTGTTATCTTGCTTGTTATTTGTGAATTGATGGATTGAATAACTGATGCACTTGACTTCAAATATTCCCTTTCTCAGGGTCAGAACACTTAGCTGCCAAACTAAAAGCAAATTGCTACATTGCTTTTTCATATGTAAGGAGAGGGGAAATGGACTGAATTCTAGTTTTTATATTTCATAATTCTGGCTTAGCTTTGTCAATAACTAGCTTGTGTGACGTTGAACAAGCCTCTTAACATTTCTGATATTCAGTGTCCTTCTTCTTCAAATGAAAGGGTTGAACTAGATCACCGAAGTGAAGAACCTGCGACCTCAGGGTCACATGTGACCTTCTAGGCCCTTGGGTTCAGCCTTTTGACTGAGTCCAAGTTTTACAAAACAAATCCTTTTATTAAAGGGGTTTGTTCTGTGAAGTTTAGATTGAGTCAAAGGACTGCACTTGAGGACCTAGAGGGCCACATGTGGTCTCAAGCTGTGGGTTCCCCAATCTTGGACTAGATGATCTTGAAGGCTTCCTCTTTCTCTATAATTCTGTGATGTTCTCCATGACTTTGCAAACTATTACATAGGGTGATTGAAAGGCCACAGTTTTACTCTAGTCTCTTGCAAGATCCTTAGGATTTGACTGGATACTAGTCTACCTACCATTAGTCACTAAAAACCTGAACTATACCCTCAAAGGGGCATTTTGCCACCTGTAGTTATGGAATAAGTCTAGAGGCAAAATCAGATGAAATCATATGCTTTTCAGCAACAAAATTTCATATAAGGTAAGCGTCCATCATCTCCATTATTAATGGCAGTAGGTTGGGAATGAATAGTCTTCTATTCCCCTCCCCCAATACACACATACTAGTAGGAGAGGGAACTGGTGTAGCTAGAGGGAGCTAAGAGCTGTGATGAGTCCTATTATATTCTTTGACCTTTCTTTCTTTTTTTTTTTTAATCAACTGGGCCTTGTTATGCCCAATAAAGCAAAGAACTAGATTAACAACAGGCTTCTACTCCAATTAAGGAATAGGTCTCGGGAATGTTGAGTATCTGCTTTGTAAAGTGGAGAACTATTTGCTTAGCAATCTATCCCATTAGAGTGATGAGGTCTGCTGTGGTGCATGCAGCCTGTGTACTACCCAGCTCAAGAGGACTCTACATGAGTGTGGTCCCTTGGAGCGGTATGTGGGTATGTGGGGAGGGTTTAGGGTGGGGGACAGAAGTGCACAAGGCATGTCCCAGAAGGTAGAGTAGTAAGTCACTGCAGATTCCACAACCACCAAAGCATAGACAAGATTTGCAACCTTAGTTACAACCTTAGTGTCTCTATCAGGAATCAAGCACTCTGCTTTGTCAGATTTATTACCACTGCAGTACAATTGAATGTGTCTTATAAAGCTATACAGCAAACAAAAGCAATCTTTTGCTCTATAAGGTGGAAGGATACAGGGGATGATAGAAGGGAACAAATAGTTATTAAATACTATATTCCAGTCACTGTGTTAAGCTCTTTACAATTATTATCCAGTTTGAAACTCACAATAAACCTATGATGCAGGTGCTATTATTTCCATTTTATAACTCAGGAAACTGGTGCACAAGTTAAATTACACTCCCAGGATCTCGTGGCTAGTGTCTGAGACCAAATTTGAACTGAGGTTTTCCTGACTCCAGGGCCCATATTCTATCTACTGTACCACCTAGCTGCCAGTATCACAAGAGTCTTATTTTTGCCTTGATAATTTGTCATCCATTCGTAAATAACATTGAGTCAATTATGATTCCTATGAGTTTTTCAAAACAGTCTTTCCATGAGAAATGTTGATTTCCATTTCTGTAAATATTGAAGATGAAACTTAATGGGGATTCTGGAATACTTACACAACAGAATTTTTATCCTTTCTAAAGGTCTGAAAAAAAAATAAACTGCAAATAGTAGTTCATTGGTTGGGAGATGGCTGAAGAACTTGTGGTAAAAGAACAAGGGACAATGGAATACTTTATACCAAAAGTAACAAATATGCAGAATTCAAAGAAAGTTGGAAGATAAGCATGAACTGATGAAGAGCAAACAAAAAAGTGAAAATAGGAGAACAATATACATCACAGCCACAATAACGAATATAAAAAGAACACTAAAAAAGTCTGAGCTCCAAGTAAGTGTGATAACCAGCCCTGATAGTAGAGATGAGGAAGCACTTCCCTCCATTTGGTCAACTGGGTATAGGGGAGAGGAACTCTATTTGTCAAATGTTGCCAACCCTGTCAGACATGGGTACCATGTTGGTTGGTTCTACTTAGTTTTTATTGTTGTTGTTATTAGGCAGGTTTCAGGATGGGGTTCTGGACTATTCATTCAGAACTGACTGATGTACAGACATCAAGAAAACTTAAGAATCCAAATAAAAGAGAAACTTTTTAAGAAATGATATGTCTTTTGAAATAGCATTTTCCATATGTAGTAGAAAGTGGTTTTATTATTGGTCTGTTAGCCATCTCAAAAAGCCGATACCCTTTACTGACACTATTTATTTTCTGCTTGGTGGATACATATTGTGTATCTTAAATACTGCCTTTCTGATGAAGTGTCTGTATCACAGGAATCAACTCATTAGCTTTTAGCTTTCTCATCAAAGCCAGAGAAGATATTTCCTGCCTCTGCTAGATTCATGTTTCCCCTTTACATCCTTCCCTACAGGTGATCTGCTGAAGTTCAACTAGGGAAGGTTTCACCTGGAAACAATGACAAAGCCTTAAGGTCAAGGTCAGCAACTCAACTGTGTTTCCACACCCTATGAGAACCACGACCAGAGAAGAAAACCTGTTTTGTTAGTATTTTTCTCCTCAGACATAAGGGATATAAAAATTCCCCCTTTGATACACAGTCAAGGGTAATGGTCCATCCTTTTAGAGAAAAATCCCTTTTGTTCATTTGTTTTTCCTCTTAGGTTCAGAGTAATCAGAAGTATGGGATGATGCATGACTGAGGGGGCTGCCAGGCCAGGTGCTGCAGTGAATTGTACTCTCTGCTGATGGAGCTGTTGGTTGACACCTGTTCTGGTTTATGTTAAAGATAAATCGCTTTACTCCATAGCTGTTTCTTTTGTGGTCATTTTTCATTGCAACACAAGTACTGAAGAGCTCATTCAGTGAGTTTATAACATTGGCATCACCAAGGATTAAACTCTCCCACTAAGATTATGGATGAAAGGTGCAGGACACAAATCTGGAGGGTGTGGAGAAGTAGAAGGGATAAGCTATTCTCTTTTGGAAGATATCAAACAAAATAGAGATTGAGCTTTAGTCTGGTTTCTTTTGATCTTTTTGGAGTCCAGTGTCAGTTGGGAAGAAACAGCCTCTCCTCCACTATGAAGAGTTCTGCTGTGGAAGCAGGGTGTTCCAAACTGAAGGTGAATAAGGCAAGCTCCTCCCCAACCCCCTAATCCCGAGGAAAGGACAGAGCAGGTGGAGAAGCAAAGGAAGGAGAAAGGAAACATCTAGTCCTAAGGAAAAGGGGGTGAGGGAAAGAGAACACACTGGAATCAGCAAAATCAAACTGCCACAGAATTTTGAGGGTGGGGATGAGGTGGAGTGGCTGTGGGCAATGGCTAAATTTAAATCTTCTTGAAGCCCAAGATATCTTTGGAATCTGAGTTTTTGAAAAGTTGCTAAATCCATTTTGTGCAGTTTGTGTCCTGATACACACATGCATTAATCTGCCATTTAAAAGTGTGTTGACTGATGTTTTAGAGTGAATTTGGGTTTAGAATTTGCTGTTGCTTTCTTAAGCAAACTGCCAAGGGCAAAAGGCTTCGCCAGATTGGGGAGGGGGAGATTGTAAGGTTTCTGACCATATATGAGGAATGGGGCAAGTTAAAAACATTCATGAAAGAAATGCTCCAGAAAGTCCAAAATGGAATTGTAGACTCTGAAGGTCTTTGGATTAGGCACAAAAGGCATCTATAAAACTTTCCATTTTGAAATGGCTTCTGATTTGTTTTCTCTTGTCTGGCTAATGGAGTGGGATGGGGCGAGGATACTGATGAGCTCATTCAGTGAGTTTATACCATTGGCATCACCAAGGATTAAACTCAGAGGTATCAGCAGAGGATTCTTTGTGAAAAGTTGCTTAGATTTTTGTTAATTTGTGAATATGCATGCATAGCAGTGTGAAGAATCACAATTCTGCTTTCAGATTAAAAGATAACTAGGAAAGAGATCATAGGCAAGATTTTGTTAATTTGTGAACTTCGTGAAAATTAAAATAGGAAGGAAAATTCTAAATTATATCAATTGTATATTGTAGGAAAGTGGGGGGTGGAGCCAAGATGGCGGCATAGAAGCAGCAAGGTCCTGCAGCTCCCACACCACCACCCTACACACTCATAAAATTATGAGCGCAGACAAAGTCTACGACTTTCAGACTCACAAAAATACAGAGAACACATCTCTTGCTGAAGGCAGCTCGGCAGCAGGGGCTCATCACGGTGGCCGGGAACAGAGGCTGGAACAGCCTGAAATCAAGACCGCAGCCAGGCCCAGGACGCTGGGAAGGAGCCGGGCTGAGCTGAGCCGAGCCACGCCGCAGCCAGTCTTCAGAAGCCTCCAGCACCTCCACATCTGCCAAGGTGTGAGGAACGGGATGGGAGAGGGGCAGCTCACACCAAAGCAGAGACCAGCACAGCCCAAAACCGCAGCGGCCAAGCCAGGCTCCAGGGCGGCCAGGAGGAGTGAGCCTCCCAAGCTGCAGCTTGAGTCTTCTTCAAAGAAAATCTAAAACACCTGCCTGAGGGGATCTTAAAATCCCAGTCAGAGATGGTTAGTGAAAGTAAAACTTTGAAAATTAATTTGGGGGTGGTAAAGCAGTTCAGCCAATCTGCCCCTGGGGCAAGGAAGCAGTGGGGGATGGGAACTGCTGGAATCAGCATCAGCCCCCTCCAGGTTGCTTCAGAGCCCCTGGCCTGCGGACTCCTCCACAGGGGGGCTGAATCGATTGATCAGGGCCAAGTGCTCTTGCGTTGAGCAGCCTGGATCTGGATCATGGTCTTGGGTGGTGGTCCTGGGGTGCACTTTCAGCAAGCCAAAGCTGGGGGGACTTGTAACACCCCCCTAATAGCTCTGGCAGCTGGGAAAACCCCAGCAATTTGGAACAGAGCTTCCCCCCTTGGAAGCAGAGTATCACAGAGCTAAAAAAAAAAAACCAACCAAGTAATTCACTGGCCAACATGAGGAAAAGGAAGCAAAATAAAAACAGCAATAAAACTCTAGAATCCTTTTTTGTGGACAAAAAGGGTCAAAGCATGGAATGGGAGAGAGAGAGCCCAGAACTCAGAACTCCCACGGCAAATGCTTCCAAGACAATTGAAGAATGCCTAGAAGCTATACATCAACTGAAAAAGG
>CM053599.1:63949294-63962148 GCA_028646575.1 Pseudocheirus occidentalis
AAAACCTAAAAGCAGAGACTCAAGGTTTAATTTTTTAGCTTTTTTTAAGCTATTAAAGCTTAAATCTACACTAAAACTTTCAGGACACCTTATATAAAAAGGTTGAAAGTTTGTAAAATGCCCAATATGTGTGACCTCATCTGAGTCTCATTACTACTGTGGCGAGTAGTATTACACCCTTTTACAAATGGGAAAAATCAGATCAGTAAATGGTTTGCCCAAGCACACATAGTTTATTGATGTGTCAGAAATAGGCTTTGAATGTAGGTCTTTTGCATTTTAAATTCAGTTTTCTCTAGTGCTCCTTGCTACCTCTATAGATACTCTGGGTCTAATACTATCACAGTTTACTGCTTCTCCTATCTCCTTAGTAACTAAATTTGCAAAGTATTTATGATACACTAACTTACTTGATCTATATTTCTCTATTAGCAAGTAAGATAATATTTGTAAACTATTTAGCACATAGCAGGTCCTTAATAAATGCTTGTTCTCTTTTTTCTTCCCTTTTTACTTCCCTCTAGGCAGCATAAGTCTCACTAGAATCTTTTCCTTAGCATTTCTGATGTTCATCTGTCCCCAACATCTCATTACTATTCTCCTTATAATGCAGAAATGCTTCCTACCCTCAGTTTTCTTCTTACTCCAGGATTACTCTTCAATAGGACATGACCAATACCCTGGTTGCAATATCACATCAATATCAAAATTATCAACTGGGTGAAGGATAGATAGTACCACTACTCTAGTCTCCTTGGTTAGCAAAGTACTCTCTAAAGCAAGCTTCTGAATGAGCTTTCCTCTTCAATGACTTCTTTCACCTAAACAGAGTATATTGTATTATGGAAGGTGAATTCTCTAACTTCATTTCACTTAGAGTCCAAGAGTAGGAGCAGAAATTCTATTTTCAATTCAGATCTATTAAGGCTACAAGTGGTAATCACATGGCTATTTCACCCAGAAGCAACAGATTTCTGTGATGGCTAAGCTGGTCTTCATTTGAATGCAAGGGATTTTCTTGCCTTGGTTCAAAGATAAGGTTCATGAGGTAATGCAATAGAGATTCTTTTCCTGACAAACTTATTGGTTGTCTGGATTGGTATTGGTTTTCATGTTTATTATGAGTGACTCTAAGTGGACTACTTTTGGGGAAGATCTGTTCTGATGTTCCTTTCAGGCTTCAGAACTATGGACATCCTCAGGGACTCTGACATAGATAGAGGTTGCAAAACCATGGCCCCAAGCTAAAGGTTTATAACAATGTGCTGGCCAAAACACATTCTAGAATGTTTTAGACATTTTAAAAAATCACTTTTACAAAATAATGGAAGTATAGGTATAGAGTTTCTGTGAGAAAAAAAATCTAAGGGGGGTTAGTGGACCACAAACTCAAATAGCATCAACAGCAGGATGTCATTATGGCAACCAAGAAAGTTAATGCTACTCTATGCTCATTAAGAGAGGCATATTATATGGAACAAGGGAGATGATATTCTTACTATACTTTATCTTTATACATACTATACTTTATACTTTCAGATCACACTCATTGTATTTTGTTCAATTTGCAGTAATTCATTTTTAGAAAGACTATTGATAAACTGCACCCAAAAGAGGATGAACAGTGAAGGGCTTTGAGATTATGACATGTAAGGATCAACTGAAGGTCATTTTGTCTGGAGAAGAGTAGAAATAGATCGGAATGGGGAGGAACAATAAGTTGTCTTCATTTATTTGAAAGGTTTTCATACAAATGCTTAGCCCCAAAGGAAAGAAGTATGAACATTGTGTAGAAATTGTAGGCATACAGATAGACAATATGGAGAAAACATTCTAATGGTTAGAGCCTTTCCAAAGTCGATGGGATGACTCAGCAGCCAATGGGTTCCCCTGTAGTAGACATCTTTAGTGGAAGGCTGAATGACCATCTATTGAGAATGTTATAAAGGAACCTTGAGTCAAGAAGGGAGAGGTCCAGTTTAGAATCCACCTGATTCTAAACAGATTAAAAGTAACTTATTACCTATTAGCCTCTGTTTTATTAGAATGGATGAACATGCAAGCTGGCAGCAGCACATTTATTTTTTACTTTAAGGTTAACAAAATATTTTTTCTTATGACAACCCTGTGTAGTAAGTAGCAAATGAATTATTACTGGTATTTAACAAATGAGATCAATTTTACAGTTGGCTAAATTTGTAAATTTTGCAAATTGGGCTACAATGGGGAAGTTGAGGTTGAGAGAGGTCAAAATTATGGTCATGAGCTAGTGAATAATCACAGTGGATCTAGTCTTCAGGCTCTCACCAGTGAGAACCTGAGTTCTTACCATGGACCTTTCCTTGTGGTTCCTGTTTGATCTTGACCCAGGATGCCTTTGATACCAATTTTCCTCTTCATTTATTCCACCCAATTGAGTTGTCTCCACTCAGCATTTTGATTAGCTCACATGTCCATGTATCTCCCAGAACTGTTGATTGCTTCAATGAGAAAATATTATGACCAAATTCCTACTATACCAGCTGATGCTTCCTGAATCTGAGTACTGTTTCTGGGCTAAGGAATGGCATATTCCTTAAGGGTCATGGCCTGGTAATATGTCTATGAAGATGTTACCGGAAGACATTTACAAGACCTAAATGACCTTGAAGGAATAAAAGCCTGTGCAAGGAAGTAGTCATGGAGCTTTGGGGACATCTCTGGTTATATCCATAGCAAGCTACAGGGCTCAGATTACATACTGTATGAAACAGCCCCGGGTATACATGAAGAATCCACTGAGGACAGGATGGAGACATAGAAAAGGTAGAATGGAGAAGGTGGAAGTTAAATATTTCTCCCCCCTCTTTTTAAAATTCCTTCCTCTACACATAATTTCCCTTTATAAAAAGGTAACTTGCAAAGTGAATTGTCAGTTGGTCTGGATTGGGAAAATAGGCACACTAGGTTGAGGTCATAAGTAATTTGGGGACCCTCATGAGATCTACAATGTCTGGGTTATATTGAGCCTCTCATATCCTCAAAATGTGATCTTGAAAAAGAGGCAGCCTGAATTGGACTTAAAGTTAGGAATGGGTCTATAAATAGACACAGAGAGTCAAGTGAAGTCCAGGGAGCAAGATACACCTGGGAACCATATGAAGGGTCAGCTATTCTAGAATAAGTGTACCACCCATATATGACTGAAGTTAGATCTAAAATCTGAAGGTTATGGATAGGAAGGGACAGGTTGAACTTGAATATCTAAGCAAAAGACAGAAGTTGACTGATTCCAAGAAACAGGATATCTGACCAATCCAAGGTAGGAGAGGCAATCTGCTAAAGCTCATTCAGCAAAAGAAAAATCTTGCCACATATATTAGGGATTCAGTATTGGGAAGTATGGGAAGTGATTGGGACTACAGCCCTGGAGGGATTGGATGGGAAGGGGAAGGGAGGGGAAGAGAAGAAGCTAGGATATCATGCAAGAAGTAGTCAGCATAATAACTGACTCTGATGAAGTCAGTAAGAACCCAGGGTGGAGCCGAGGTAATTCATGTATTAGGGAATAAAGGAAGAATTCACTTATTAGAAAATCTGAGTACCAGGATTATAACATGATCAACAGCAATCTGTCTAGAAATAGTAATAACAACAATAATAAAACAACTAATATTTATATAGCACTATGGGCCATGCACTGTACTAAGTAATTTTTTATCTTATATATTATCCTCAAAACAACCCTGGGAGGTAGGTCCTATTATTATCCTGATTTTACAGATGAGGAAACTGAGGCAAACAGGGGTTGAAGTGACTTGCCCAGGGTCACACAACTAGAAAGCGTCTGAGGCTGAATGTGTACCCAGGTCTTTCTGATTCCATGCCCAGTTTTCTCTCCATTGCATCACCTAGCTGCCACTTAGAAATAGAGCAGGTGAGCTTCTTCCTTCTTGAGAAATGTTAATATTTTTTCCTGTTTCCTGTTGGAATTGGACCTGGAATCCTTGAGCTGTAAGAGGGCCTCTTTCTCTACCTGTGGATATTATTAACCTAAAGACTGTTAGAGCTGGAAGGAATGGATGACTCCCCAGGAGACCTTCCCTAAATACAACACCCTCACTTTCCAGACATTAAGGTTAGATGTTTGTGTGAACAGGTAATGTGCACCAGCCCTAATACCTTACTCTCAACTCAGTAGAGCTTTGTGTTCATATGGCTCTGTTTATCAACACTCAATGCAGCCTAACACTCCTATAACACATTAATTAAGATGTTTGTGATGTGCACAGCTGATATCTTCAGTGGGTTTTGTTTTTTGTTTTTAGCACTTTGGAGCCATTGGACTGTGAACAGTTTTGTTGGTGTTTTTCTCCCACAAACATTCGCAAGAGAGCTCATTTTTTTCCTTAATACTGACATTTGTGCTTAGGGTTGGACCAACTCCTGGCATAAACTTCCATCAGTACTGTGGATCGTATATTCTATTTAGAGATGCAGCTGGCCTTGCTTAGTCTGACATGTCGTGTGAGGAACACAGGTGCTTTCATGCTATAATTAGCAGCACTTTTTTCCTAATGGTCAAGTCACAAGTGTGAAAAGGAAAGAGCCTTGGATTAGAAGTCAGAAGACCTTGAGGTGGGGGATAGGGAAAATTGAATCTTGATGTCTACTCCCCCCAAAAATAAAACAAACAACAAACAAAAATATTAATTAGAGTTATTCAAAAGTATAATGGACTGCCTTAGGAAACAGTAGGTTGTTCCTCTGTACAGCTGGATCTGGAGTGGTGTGAATAACAAATCCTTCAAACATTACTCATGTTTGCATTTCCTTTTTCCATTAAGCTGGAACAAAAAGCAGACCCTGCTATGGGGCTCAGTGAATAAAACACTGGGTTTGGAGTCAAGACCTGAGTTCAAGTCTAGCCTTAGACATTTATTAGCTATATGACTCTGGGCAAGTCAATGAAGCTTTTTGGGGCATGATGGATAAAGTGTTGGGCCAGAAGTCAGGAAAACCAGATTTCTAATCTGGTCTCAGATATTTACTAGCTGTGTGATCCTGTGTGAGTCATTTAATCCTGTTTGCCTCCGTTTCTTCATCTGTAAAATGAACTGGAGAAGGAAACAGCAAACTACTCCAGTATTTTTGACAAGAAAACCCCAAATGGGGTCAGGAAGAGTCAGACATGACTGAAACAACTGAACTTCAACAAAAGAACCAAAGCCCATATTTTATATATGTTACAACTCTGAATGGTGCAAATTCAAATATATGCTGCCACTTTCCATGAGACTCAATATTCACATTTATCAGGAGTTAGCTGTTGTCCTTCAAGCAAAACCTTTAATTGATTGGTGTGTTATAATGAGGATTCTTTTTGAGAGTATGATTTGGACTCTAGGACTGTTGTTAAGGTTTCTTATTAACTTTGGAATTCTATGACTTTGTTTCAGATTCTGACCCTTACTTAGGAACCAGGAAAGTCACTTAGCCTCTGTGCATCAAAGACATGATGACAGGACCAGACAATATGGTATTTTACATCTCTAAATTCTTTCTGCAAGCGCCTACATTTAGCTAGCTTACCTTTCTGAGAAATTTTAGCAAAACATTTTGAGATCTCTTTCACACATTTAGGCTGTGAATAAAAATAGCTCACTGGTACTTTCCATACAGCATCTAATTTGCTCCTTATAAAAACTCTTTGGGATATGTAGTACATTATAATAACCAATTTACAGATGAAGAAACTAAGGCTCAGAAAAGTTAAGTGACTTGATCCCCTGTTAGAATACTAGTAAATTTCCTGGGCAGGATTAAAGTCCAGCTTCTCATACTCCAGGCAATTCTAGTTTTTGTTTGGTTTTTAATATATTTTATCTTGTTAAATATTTCCCAATTACAGTTTTTTTTAAATTAAGGATTAAAAAAAATTCAGTTCTAAGTTCTCTCCCTTTCTCCTTCCCCACACCTCATGAGAAGGCAAGTAATATGATATTGATTAAACATGTGAGTCATTTAAAACATTTTGATATTAGCCACATTGCAATTTAAAAACACCTAAAAAAAACTTGAAGAAAAATTACAAAAGTGAAAAAAGTATGCTTCAATCTGCACTCAGAATTAGTTAGTTTTCCCTCTGGAAGTGGACAGAATTTTTTTATCATGTCACCTTTGGAATTATCTTGGATCATCGTCTTGACCAGAGTAGCTAAGTCATTTACAATTAATTATCATACAGTATTTCTGTTACTACATACAATGATCTCCTGACTGCTCACTTCAGTTTCCATCAGTTTAAATGTCTTCCCAGATTTTTCTGAAAGGATTCTGCTCATCATTTCTTAAGGCACAATAGTATTCTATCACAATTATATGCCAAAATTTATTCATCCATTCCTGAAGTGATGAGCATCCCCTTAATTTCTAATTCTTTGCCATCACAAAAAGAGCTTCTATAAATATTTTTGTGCAAATAGGTTATTTTCCCTTTTCTTTGATCACTTTGGGATTTAGAACTAATGGTGTTACTTCTGGGTGAAAATGTATGTACAGTTTTGTAGCTTTTTGTCATAGTTCCAAATTGTTCTCCAGAATAGTCTGACCAGTTCACAACACCAACAGTGAGTGCATTAATGTCCCTATTTTTCATCGCCTCCATCCCCTCCATCATTTGTCATTTTTTCATTTCTGTCACATTAATTAACTTGATTGGCATGAGGTGGTACCTCAGAATGTTTTAATTTGCACTTCTCTAATAAGTAGTGATATAGACCATTTTTATGTGACTATTGATGGTTTTGATTTGTTCTTCTGAAAACTGCCTGCAGTACCCTTTGATCATTTATCAGTCAGGGAATTTGGCTCAGTTCCCTAAGTATTCGAAAAATAAGAGCTCTATTAGAGAAACTTGCTGTGAAATTTCCTCTCCTGGTTTCTTGCTTTCCATCTAACTTTGGCTAAATTAGTTTGGTTTGTACCAAATCTCTTTAATTTAATGTAATCAGAATTATCCATTTTACTTCCTGTCTGTAAAGCCAGCCAGTCCAGAGGACTGCTGCTGTGAATAACTCTAAGGTTCTGATCATATAGTATAGTGAACTCTCAATTTATTCATCAATAAAGTAAAGCAAAACATTCACAGAAACCAAAGCACAGCATTCACAATGATATAACATAACAACTTATCACTAAAGTGACCACGGAGTTTTCACTAAAGTGGCCACATAGTTTTGAACAAAAGATACCATTCTTTAAGTCTTTAAGGAGCAAGCCTCCTTCATGGACACAAAGTACAAAGGTCAAAGTTCTCCACTCCTAGGTCACATTGTCTTAATCTCAGTCAAAAAGTCTTTTTGATTGGAGATTAGTTTCCAATCATCCTTAAGGGGTACAAGGTACAAAGTACAAAGTTCTCCTACCATTAGGCCACAGTAAATCATGATCTCCTCAGTCAGCACTAAGTACCCAAGGACAGGCCATTCATCTTGACTCCAGGCTGGCTCCCAAATTCCATGGTTCCTCTTCCATGTTTCCAGCTCCTGCCTAAATCTACCCAATCATCACCTGGATTCACAGGTAGGCAGCTCTTAGCTCCTGATCCAGTTCCTACTCCAGTTTGGACCTAATAGTTACCAGTCCAGCTTATGACCTTTGAAGTCTCTGTTTCTGGGAAGAGAAAACTTAACAAACCCAAAATAAAACTTAGCAGAGGTACGACAACATGCACACACATTGCTGGCACCATCATCAATTAACTTTCTGCCTGTGCAATCAACACAGACCAGAAGAGAGAGTTTGTGTCTGAGACATCAACACAAATCATCAGCAAAGTCCCAGAACTTCTGAAAATCTCAATAAAACCCTCCTTCAGGACTTCTGTAAACAGACAACACAAAAGTCCTCTTTTGTGGTTTCTGAACTAGCAGTAAAGTCCCAGGGCTTCTGTAACAACAACAATGTCCTCTATTAGCAGACAGATCTGACAAAGTAACATCAACACAGACAGACAAAGTTCTGGTGCCACAGTCATGCTTCCTACCAGTTCTGCTCTGTCCCAGCTTGGGCTTCTCTTTATATATGGTAGTTCTCCTTCTTATCCCATCCTTCCTGTTGCATCAGCAAGTTCCTTCCACCTTCAAATCACAAGGGGCTCAAACAAGGTGCTAAGTGCTTCTTTGCTTGCTGGTCATAGACTTCCTTTATTCATCAATCCAACAAGTAAATTTTTCCATACTCCTCAAATTTGCTTATGATACCATTGAAATTATTTTGAAATAATTTATGTTGAAATATTTTATTGAATTGAAATATTGAAATAATTAATTTTTATATTGAAATAATTAATCTGGCCACATGGCATCCAGAAGTCTGTGCCCTATCTCATTGATGGCATCCAGCATGGCTGCCAGGATATTGGTGCCCAGAGTCTCTCTGTCCTGTGATCCTTGTTATATTCTGGAGAGCTTAAGTTTGAGAAGCAGACAATGTCAGCTCAGATTGAAGTAGAGTCTGCGGCCTCCATTCTTATGAGAAGCAGCTGTACTGAAGACAATGGTGGTGGCCGAGGAAGGGGTGAAGGAGTCCCCCTGAGGGCCCCTCAGTCGCTGCCTCCCTCCATAACTGAGTGCCCTCCATGGATTTGTAGTACAGGTTCCCAAACCCTTGCCCTCTCAGGAGGGGAGCAGGGAGCTGAAGTTGGCCCCATAAGAGGCTATGGTCTCTCCCCCACTTAACCCTCCTCCCTTCCCCTTGAGCCAGGCCTGCTCTCTCCAGGGGCCTGGATAGAATTCAAGCCTCCTCTTCTCCCAGGAGCAGCTCACTCCTCAGGCCCCTGTGAGACCACCAGCCTATTTGCCCAGGACTTACGCCTGCCTCGGATCTCTCTTGTTGCACCCTGCTCCTTTTCTCCAAACATGGCTGTTCTGAGGCCCTAGCTCTGCGGCAGGGATGGCGGTGGTGCCAGGGAAGGCTCCTACACCAGCATTCCTAGCTTCTTGTCCTGTAGGGTGCTTCCCACACCCCTTGCCCCACTGTGAATGGTGCTCTTCTTGGCCCTGCCTCCCCCTCTCCTCCTCTGTTCAGCTGTAGTCCACTTACTCAGACTGTGGCTATTGTGGTCCTCTGCCCCCCATGCCCAACCAGCCAGAGGGAGGTCTTCTCCATTCCCAGCCATGACCGAAGGTCTTTAACTTTGCATACTGTGGGGCCGCAGTTGTGCTGTTGTGTATTAAATAAGCTGAATAAAGCAAGTGGGTCTCCAAGGGAAAAAAAAACAAGAAAGAATCCATTTTACCTTATTTTGGTATACCATCTGAGATGTTGGTCTATGTCTAATTTCTGCCAACTGCCTTTTCCAGTTTTCTGAGTTTTTGTCAAATGGTAAGTACTTACCCCCAAAGCTTGGATCGTTGAGATTTTCAAACATTAGATTATTATGGTCATTTGCAACAATGTATTGTGTATATAATCTATTCCACTGATCTGCCATTATATTTCTTTTTTTTCCTTAAACTAACTTTTATTTATGTTTAGTTTACATCATTCATTTCCACAAGATTTGGAGTTATAAATTTTCTCCCCGTCTTTCCCCTACCCACCATCCCAAAACAGTGATCCCACTGTATACCCCTTCCCCCAATTTGTTTTCTCCTATATCCTCCCCCATCACCCCTCTGACTTTCCTGTAGGGCAAGATGGATCTCCATATCCCAGTGCCTGTATATCTTAATTTACATATATATGTGTGTGTGTACATATACACACACATATAAACTACTATATAATATAATATATGTATATAATTAATATATATTTAATATCTATACAAATATATATATTTGACATTTTATTATAGAACTTTAAATTCTAGATTCTTTCCTTCTTCCCTTGTCACCCACCTCCACTGGAAAGAAGCAATTCAATACAGGATGTACATGTGTAGTTACACAGAACATCTCCACAATGGACACATTGTGAAAGACTGACTGTATTTCCCTCCTTCCTATCCTGCTCCCGCCTTGTTCTATTCTCTACTTTGGCCCTGTACCTTTACAGAAGTATGTACTTCTAACAACCCTCCCCCCCAAGCTGCCCTCCCCTCCATCATACCCCTCTCATCCTCATCCCCCCTACTCTCCTGTGTGGCAAGATACCCAATTTAGAGTGTATGTCATTTCTTCCCTAAGCCAAATTCAACGAGAGTAAGATTGATCCATTCCCTTTTGCCTTCCTGTTCTTCCCCTCCATTGGAACAGTTATCCCTTGTTTCTTCCATATGAGATAATTAAGCCCATCCTGTCTCTTCCTGTCGCCTCTCATTCTATTCCTATCTCACCTCTCAATTTCACCAGTTTCAGCTTTTAAAATATCATCCCTTCTTATTCAATTGATCCTGTGCCCTCTGTCTACATACACATATATACATACAGTCAGCTATGTATTCATACACATATATATATACCCTCCTATATAGACAAATGTGTATGTATACATATACACACACACATATATATATACATTTATATTCCCTTCACTTATCCTCATACTGAGAAAAGTTTCATAAGTAACAGTTATCATTTTTCCATGTTGTCATGTAAATAGGTCAACTTTGATAAGTTCCTTATGATTTCTTTTCCATGTTTAACTTATCATGCTTCTTGTATTTGAATGTCAAAATTTCTATTCGGTTCTGGTTTTTTTCAGAAAGAATGCTTGAAAGTCCTCCATCTCATTGAATGACCATATTTTCCCCTGAAACACTATACTCAATTTTGCTGGGTAGGTGATTCTTGATTTTAATCCCAGCTCCCTTGACCTCTGGAATATCATATTCCAGGCCCTTTGGTCCCTTAATGTAGAAGTTGCTAGATCCTGTGTTATCCTGATTGTGTGTCCACAGTATTCAAATTGTTTCTTCTTGGAAGCTTATAATACTTTCTCCTTGATCTGGGAACTCTGGAACCTGACTATAACATTCCCAGCAGTTTTCTTTTTGGGATCCTTTTCAAGAGAAGATTGGTGAATTCTTTAAAGTTCTATTTTGCCCTCTGGTTCTAAAATATCAGGGCAATTTGACTTTTTAAGGCATTCTTCTCCTCGTTGGCTTTTTGGGCCTTTTTTGCCATTTGAGTTAGTCTATTTTTTTAAGGTGTTATTTTCTTTAGTCAGGTTGTTGACTCTCTTTTCATGATTTTCTTGCATCATTCTCATTTCTCTTCCCAATTTTTCCTCCACTTCTCTGATTTGGTTTTCACAATCCTTCTTAAGCTTTTCCATGGCCTGTAAGCAGTTTACATTTTTCTTGGAAGCTTTTGGTGTGGGAGTTCTGGCTGTGTTGTCTTCCTCCCATTCCATGCTTTTATCCTTTTTGTCCCCAAAAAAGGAATCTAAAGTTGGATTGATGAGCTTGGTTTTCTTCCTTTACCTGCTAATGTTTCCAGTCAATTAACATGATTTTTGAGCCACAGTAGATTTCTCCCTCAGCCACATGGAGGCACCATAGCCACCAGCTATGGCTCATTAGTCACACACCTCAGGACCACCACCCAAGAACATGATCCTGATCCAGGCAGGTTAATGCAAGCACACTTGATCATTTGCCCCCCCCCCTGCAATCTGCAGGCTTCGAGCTCTGAAGCAGCCACATGGAGGCAGCTGCAGGAGCCACTTCTGCTGCTTTCTTGTCCTGGGGCCCTGCAGCCAGACCTGCTTTTCTCCCCCAAATTTAGCCAAGTTCCACTGACCTTTCACTTTGTCCTTGGTTCTTATGAGTTGACAATTCTGGAAACTGCTACAGCTGTAGGTGATCCACTCTCCCAAGTGCTCCAGCTGTGATTTGTCCTGGACGGCCTGGGGCTAAGCTGATGTTTCAGGCCTGGCTGGTTTCAGCTCCCAGTGCTCTGTGATGAGCCCTTCCCATCCTCCTGCCAGGCTTCCTTCAGCAGGAGATGTGTTTTTCTGTAATATTGTGGGTTCTGGAGCTCTAAAATCTGTTTAGAATCATATTTTATAGGTATTTGAGGGGTTATGGGGGGAGCTACGGACCTTTCCTGCTTCTACACTGCCATCTTGACTCCACCCCCCGCCATTATAATTCTTAGCCAGTTCCAGATTGTTTTCATGATTAACAGTTTGCAATATTGTTTGAAATATGATACTGTTAAGCTGCCTTCCTTCACATTAAAAAAATTATTCCCTTGATATTCTGGACCTTTATTAATTTTTTTTTCTAGGTGTATAAAATAATTCTTTGGAAGTTTGATTGGTATGGCACTGAATAAGTAAATTAACTTAGGTAGGATTGTCATTTTTATTATATTGGCTAAGCCTACTCATGCACAAAGAATATTTCTCCAGCTGTTTAGATCTGTCTTTGTATGCAATGTATTTGATAATTGTGTGCATATAATCTCTGGGTTTGCCTTGGCAGATAGATTCCCAAGTGTTTTATATTGTCTGTAGTTACTTTAAATGGAATTTATCTCTTTTCCTCTTGGGCTTTACCTCTTGGTAGTATGTAGAAATGCTGAAGATTTATGTGGATCTTTTTTATCCTGCAACTTTGCTGAAGTTGTTCATTGTTTCAACTATTTTTTCAGTTGATTCTTTGGAGTTCTCTAAGTATGATATTGTATTACCTGTAAAAAGTGAGTTTTGTTTCCTCATTGCCTATTCTAATTCCTTCCATTTTCTTTTTTTTCTATTTATTGATATAGATAGCATTTCTAATACAATATTAAATAATAGTAGTGATAACAGACATCATTGCTGATCTTACTGGAAAGGCTTCAAGTTTATCCCCACTCCCCAGGAGTGGAAGATCAGTATATTGTGAACAGTTGATTGAATCAACTCCCTCTTAGGGAAAC
>CM053599.1:63962648-63980509 GCA_028646575.1 Pseudocheirus occidentalis
GCCTGATACTATGTTGGGTCTTAGAGATTCAAAAAGTAAAACAATCCCTACCCCACCCCCACGCTGCCCCCCAAGTAGTTCATATTCTATCAGTTGAGGCAAACATACATATAGGTAAGTATATATAAGAGATATATGATTGTTATTAGTTTTCATCTCTTATTTTGAAAACTTAATATCATTCTCTATTGGGGTAAAAGACTCTTGGTCTTTTACATTTGTTAAACTGTCTTGTATACCCGACTTCTATTAACAGTATTTGATTTTTTTTGCACTCGATATTTCCTAGTCGTGTTTTAGTTGCACTGATTTCGTTTGTGCAAGACTTTAAATGTTTAAATAAACTTATTGATAGTGTCTTTTGTGATATCTTTGATTATAAATTCTCCCCCTAATGACAGATCTGGGAAAATTTATCCTTTTCTCCTCTTTTAAAAAGAAATATGTGACCTTTTCCATTAAGGTTTCTTGTTCATTTGTTGCTTATTGAGGTAGGAGGATGTTTGGTCTAAGCATCTTTTCTGTCAAACTAATTTATAGGTTTTCTACAGTATTTGTTGAATGGAGGATCCTTCATTAAGGAATTTGTGTTCCTAGAGTCATGTATTTGCTCTTCTGCTGATCTATTTTTAATCAATATCAATTAATCAGTAAACACTTACTAAGCTCATACCATGTGTCAGGCACCATCCTAAGAGCTGATGATTCAAAGTAAAGTAAAAACACGGGAGATGACATATACCCATGTAAGTACATGCCATACAAGGTACATAACAAAGGAGATAACATAACCTTAGGAGAAAAGGCTATAGTAGCCAGAAGACCAATAAAGGCCTTGAGCTTAGTTCAAAAATTACCTTCTGCAGGAAGCCCAAGTTTTGGAGGAAATCAGAGATTCTAAGAGGCAGGGATGAGAAGGAAAAGCATTCCAAAAACAAGGGACAGTAAGCACAAAGATGAGAGATGGAACATTGTCTGAGGAACACCAAGTAGATCAGTGAGGCTAGACCCTACCTTGAAGGTATGGTGAAGAATAATGCTTAAGAATACTGGAAAAGTAGGAAGATGATAAGAGACTTAAATTCTAACCAGAGAAATTTATAGAGTCACTGTTGTTTACTGAATGAGGTGGGGGGGTGGAACAATGTGTGTGACATGGCCAATTCTATGAGTCAGGGAAAAGCTACTTCTTGGTAGTAGTAATATTGAGGGAGGACTGGAGTGGGAAGAAGCGTGTATTAATAGTCCAGGTAAGAAACCATGAGGGCTTGAATTAGGATGGTGACAATGGATGAGGAGAAAGTAAGATACATAAAAGATGTTGGACACACAGGGACAAAATTTGACAATTGATTGGATATGTGGTTCTCTGACTTCTAGATCCATTCAGCAGACTGCAGAGTAAAGGAGGAGGAGAGTGGAGGTAATCCACGGTCAGGATTTGGTCAGATATAATCAATTAAATCAGACAAAGGAGTAAGAGAATTAAGAAAAGGGAATAGTTTGTAAGATTATAATTTCTTAATCTAGTTTGTAATCTGGAAATGCTGGACCTCTGTGGTTGCTGGTTTGTTTGGTTTCATTATTTAGATTGTTTGTATCTCCTTCACTCTCAAAAAGGACAGAGGACATCAGGAGAGTGATGCCTTGACTTGCAAGTGAACTAGATTTAAGTGAGGCAGGGCTGTGCAAAGTCATCAGCTACCCTGTCTCCTCCAGAGGCATCAGAATCCAGTGGCAAGACACAGGTCAGGTTGACTGGTGATGGCCCAGGACAAGATCTTGGCCTTTTTAAGCTAAAGTCTTTCCCAGGGCTCAGTTTCCTAAGGCAACACCTATTTAGTCATTTAAAGTTAGGTTAGAATTGAGGCAAAAGATGGTCTCTTTTACCTACTCAAAAAAAATCAATCTGGGAAGGAGAGACCCTTAGAGTTTCTGTCCAGAATAGAAACAACTGCTATTTATACTCACTCTGAACCATCAAAATCTAAACAACGAGCAAACGAGGCTTGGGTACGTATTAATGGTGAATTGGTAAAAGCCAGAGCGATTTGGTTTTAAAAGGCATGGTCAAGTAGATCCATTTGAATCCCACTGGGTTTTATTAAAACCTGGTTTTTCAGAGCTGTATATCAAGATCTCATAAATGAAAACTACACAGGGAAAAAAGAGTTACTTGGAGACTATTCTTCAAAATGAATTTTGTTAGGATTCTGCTTCCTTCTATAAAATAACAACTTAATAGTTGAATTAGAATAACATTATGTCTATAATTAATTCTGATTGTGATAATGCTTGATGATGTTATATTTTTTAAAATTATATTGGCATGGTTTAACAGGGAACAATAAAGTTCAATTATTTAAGTATAATTTTATGTCCATAAGGCTTGGTCTATTATATTTATCTAAGTCCTGAGTATGTCTTGCTAAGGTTATTTACAGATTCTTTATGTACCTTGACGTTAATTTAATGGAATTTCCCTTTCAATAATTTACTCCTGGTCTTTGTCAGTATTGTACAGAAATGATAATGATTTATGTGGATTTATTTTATATCTGACTACTTTTTGAAAGAAAATTATAGTTCTCTCATTTTTGAAACTTGTTCTTGTGTGTTTATTTTGAGGTTGCTATTCATTGACTCAGATAAGAACTTGTCTCTAAGGACTATTTTAGATGCAACCATAAATTTTGAAATGTTGTCTAGTTGCTGTCAGGGCAGCTAGGTGGTACAGTGGGCAAAGTGCCCAGACTGAAGTTAAGAAGACTCGTCTTCCTGAGTTCAAATCAGATTTACACATTTAATAGCTGGGTGACCCTGGGCAAGTCACTTAACCTAATTTCCCCCAGTTCCTCCTCTGTAAAATTAGCTAGAGAAGGAAATGGCAAACTATGCCAGTATCTTTGCCAAGAAAACCCCAAATGGGGTCACGAAGAGTCAGACATGACTAAAATGGCTGATCACAGGAACTGGTTGTTGTCATTCTCTTTAACATGGTCAATTATCGTTTCTATGATTTTCAACACATTTCATTATTTAAAATGTCCTCACTTAGTCTCCACATAAAGCTGTCTTTTACTTATGATTGTTGGATTAATTGCACTTTTTATTGTGTTATGCCCTGTAGAAAATGTTCAACATTTCTGCCTTTTCATATTTATGTTTTGTTCTTTGATGTCTTGGCACTTGATCAGGTTTTATAAAGATGCAATGCAATTCATGCTCAGTTTCATGTATAGCCTCTAATGTTCTAAGTCAAAAGATGACACAAATCTTTCATATTTATTGTTTTTAAATCTATGAAACAATGTGATTTCCTCTTTTGCTTCTTTTTCATACTTTTTCAGTACATAAAGGTCATTAAAGCCTCATCCAAGGATTGTGTTCTTATTTATGTCATTTTGCTGTATAGTTTTCACTTTCAGACCTTATGACATTTGGCACATGTATATTTAATAATGATATTGTTTCACTGTCTTATGCCTTTAAGCATAATGTAGTTTCCCTGTTTATCTCTCTTGACATGGCCATTTTTTTGTAAAGACATTAATTCTTTCTCATCACATAGGGGTAATTTTATATATTGCTTCAGCATTTTAAATGCTATTTTGCCCATTAGAGTTAATTTGCCTCCCACAAAAACCCTTTACACTCTCCAAATGGCCAAAATGACATTCAATAAAAATCTAAGAATAAGAAATAGGTTATGGTCTTCAATCAGTATAAGTAAATGGTTTCTTAATATTAAAATTCACACTGACACTAATGATTTCACAACTCTGAGTCTCTCTACCACATGTTTTTCTTTTAATCTATCCAGCCTCATTTACTCCCTACAGTGCTCTAAGTTCTTCTTCTTTCTCTCCTTTTCTCTCTCCCTTTCTCTCTCTCTCTCTCTCTCTCTCTCTTTCTCTCTCTCTCTCCCTCTGTCTGTCTCTCTCTCTCTGTCTTTCTGTCTCTCTCTCTGTCTCTGTCTCTCTCTCTGTCTCTGTCTCTCTGTCTCTGTCTCTCTGTCTCTCTCTCTCTTTCCAGCACCACCCCTCTCCTTTTGATAGTCACACACTCACATGGGATCACGTTGAACTACAAAGGTAATTTGGAACTCAAGTTATAGGCCTTCATCATAACCCTCAGGAATCCAATATTTTCTGGTGTGATTTTTTTTCAATGTTTTTCAAATGTAAGAACGAAAGGCAAAAACATATGTTATGGAAGACAGTTATTGAGAGGAGTGGAAAGTACATTTGTTAGTCTGGGTATACTCTTCTGATAGTCCTTCCTTAAGCCTTGGTGGTTTTGATTGAACAAAAAGGGCAACCACAGCCAATATTTGCATTCTGAGGAGTAAAGACAACAAGAAAAATCCATTAAAGATTTCTAAGAAGCTCATTAACAAGCTTGACTTACCCACAACACAAATCTCATCATCTCAGAGTCATTGAATGTTTAATAACAAGCTTCAACAATCTACTACAACAGGTCCTGGCACTTAGATGGCCATCACCACTCCCTAATCTTTGTCAAACAATCATGACAGTTTCTTGGATGCTAAGGATCTCCTAACCTTTAAGAGCTGACCTTCAACCTGATTGTATCATTTTGTATATTTTCATGTACACTATAAACAAGGCACCCCCCACTACCAAAGCAAAAATAGAAAATAGAGAAAGTTTCTCCTTGGGCTCCTAGCCTTTTTTGTTACACTCTGTTCCTGGCTTCCTGGGAAATGTTTTATGCTTTTGACTGATCATGCCCTACTTTCCCTCATCCTAAATTATTTATTCTGTGTCTTAACTTCCATTGCATGCTGCTTGGCGATAAGCTCTTCTACTTGATTTTTTGAAAATCCAACTTAAGTTTTTCATAACTGAAAAATGACTTAATGTGTTATCAGCCATATAACTTTTTATGTTTCAATAGAGACTTTTAATGGTAATTCAGTGATGCTGAATAAAGAACTAATAAGGGAATCCTGGGACCTGTGTCAAGAATCAATGAAAAAGACAGAGGTTCCTAACCCTTATTGCCATGAATCTCTTTAGCAGTCTGGTGAAATCTATCCTTTCTCAGAATAATGTTTTTAAATACTTAAATGAGAATGATAATAATATCTAGTATTTATACAGTGCTTTAGGGCTTATAAATCACTTTATGAATACCTTATTTGATTGTCACAACACTGAAAGGTTGGTGTGCTTTTACTATAATCATTTTACAGATAAGGAAACTGAGGCAGACAGCAGTTAAGTGACTTGCCCAGGATCACACAGCTAGGAAATGTGTGACCTCAGGTCTTCCTAACTCCAGGTCTAGCACTCCATCCACTGTGACACCTAACCATTAGTGAATTATAAAGAAAACCGATTGCACTGAAATACAGTTTTCAATTTTTTTTTAAATCAAGTTCACAGGCCCCAGGCTAAAAGAACCCATTTAATAAAGTAATGAGCAGATATTTATAGGGTCCCTAAAGCTTTCAAAGTGCCTAATCCACATCATCTCCCTTGAATCTCACAATGATGGAATAGAAGCATTACTAGCATTATTATCTCCATTTTCCAGAAAATGTAAAGGAAAGAAGCTCAGAGAAGTTAGGAGACGTGTTCACTGCCACGGAGCACAGAACTCTGGGAGGCGGGATTTGAAACCACTCCCAATACAGCAGTCATTCCACTATACTTTACCATAGTCCCACCAATCTTCCTGACAGAAGGAAATGGTGACTGTATTGTATTATATTGTATTGTAGTTTACTATATTTTATTATTAAGAGTGGCATGAAAAACTCCATACACCCAGGCATTTCCTCATGTTTGAAACCATCATATGAAGCGGCTCCAGAGAAAGCATGTAAAACTAGCTTCTTGGGCATCAAACTAAACCTGCCAATTTTGTGTAAAGCTCAACATTGCAAAAAGAATGATACAGAATCCTCTCTCCTCCTTTTTTTCCCTTACTAGTATTTTATTTTATTTTTCCAATTACGTGTAAAGATAATTTTTAACACTCATTTTTGTAAAATTTTGAGTTGCAAATATTTCTTCCTTTCTCCCCCCCACCCTTCCCAAAGACAGCAAGCAATCTGATATAAATTATACACGTACAATCACGTTAAACATATTTCCACATTAGTCATGTTGTGAAAGAAGAATCAGAAGAAGAGGGGAAAATCACGAGAAAGAAAAAATAAAGTGAAAACACTATGTTTTGATCTGTATTCAGACCCCATAGTTCTTTCTACAGAACCCTTTTAATGAGGATCTAAAGCAGACAGTCTCAAAGTTATTTGAGAGGCACCAGGAAAAGTCTTATCCCCTCTCCCTACTCAAAATTCTTTGTTTACACTGTGAAACTTGAGAAGCCTTGTTAGAACTGATGCAGACTGAAGGGAGCAAAATCAGGAAAACAATATACAAAATCACAACAACTTAGTAAAAGACAACAACTTTAAGAGATTTAACAGCTCTGGCCAATGCAATGACCAATCACAGTTCCTAAGATAGATGATGAAACATGCAAGCCACCTCCTGACAGAGAGATGATGGACTCAATATGGAGAGTAAGACATACATTTTTAGACATAACAGGTGTTCGGATTTGTTTTGCTTAACTATGCGTATTGGTTACAAGGTAGTTTTGTGTTGTTGTTGTGTCTACCTTCCCTCCCTGGGAAGGGGGGAAAGGAGAGAAAAAAAATTAAGGGAAGAAATGGTCTGACCTTAGTGTCTATAGTTCAGACTCCTTGTCCAATGACTGGTCTTTAATGCGCCCTACTTGCCATCAATGGATAGAAGCTACTAAAGAGAGGAACTATTCAACTTGATATAATACAGAAATGTTCATTAGCAGAAACATTCAAAATTTGTATAGACTGTCTTGGGTAGAGAGATCTCTATCAAAAGATGATCATCCATGAAGAGTTTTTAGATGGATTCTTAAATTAGATAAGAGTTTGGACTAGATTTTACAAATATTTACCTATTCCTATACTTACTTTGTGCTTGGCACTGTGCTAAGATCTGGGTATTTTAAATATAAAAATAGTCCCTGTCCTCAAGAAGGTTCAAATTAAACTAGGCTAAATGACTTATAATATCCTTTTGAGATCTGAGATTCTGTGACTGTGTTTCTCTGTTGCTGACAGGAGAGAATGGAAGATTGGAAAAATTATGAAGAGGACCACAAAGATACATATACTTATCAGCTATTTTAATAGATACTTTGAAAAGCATACACACCAAGGTTTATACCAAGAATCCATTTTATTGCAGATTCAGTAAACATGGCAGCCTCTTATCCCATACATAGGGCCTGATGGTGCCTTAAGGATTCTATACTAAACAAGAGTGTGGAGAGAACCAGTGTGTTTCATTTTTGTATTCCCATGGTTACTCAATGCCTAAAACAATATTTCTATCTCTTTCCCTTCCTTAAAGTCACTGAAGCCTGGAGAGAGACAAAAGAAAGGACAAATGTATCTGGTTCTGGGGTTTCTCCAAGTAGTTGTAGAATTCTATACAAAACATACTTGGGAACAGAAACGGGGCAGGAAACATAGCTGGGGCACTGATCAAAACAAATTCATAAAGAGAAGACTAGAGTCTTGCTCTATTGCCCTTGAATGGATGTGGACAAGTTGTACTCAGACTGTGGATGTTTTTAGTCTTTCATTTTATTGTCATTTTAGCTGCTTATCAGAATTAGTCATTTTATGTGTAACGAATTTTTAGTACAATTGACTTATAATTTTTCTTTTCTAATATCCACTTCCCTAGATTTCTAAAAAGTGGTACAGGTAAGCTCAACATAGCCCAAAGGTTCCTTTCTGAATACAGCTGCAGAATACCCTTCAGGGACAATGGGAGTTTGCTCTAAAAACAGCTTTGGTTATGAAATCATTAATATTGACAATGCCAACTAACAAAAGACAAAGTTAATTCTGCAGATGAATATTTTATGTGAAAGTCTGAACGTATGGAGTAGTGAACATTTGCTAGGTCTATCTCAAGCTGAGGCTTCTTCTGAGGTCCTAAGAATCAATTTATCTCAATAAGTAATGGTTGATGTTGTCATAAAATAGGATTTTATTCTATATTTAGTATATTTATTAAGAAAATTAAAGGATGTGCCAGATTTTCAATAGAATTATTTGTATTTAACTTCCTTTCTAGAATAAACATATAGGAATATATAATGTCAAATTGATGTAATTGATCTAACTTATTTTCTTTTAGGCTAAATCAGCATCTCAAAAAAAGATCCCAGTTGTATAGGCTGTCTTTTCCTAGAACTTGCCCAGCATCAGTGTCTAATGGTTCTGCTCCTTCCTTGCTAGCTGGTGAATGACATCTGCCAATGATCTCTTTACCTATTATCTCTTTACCTGAATGACTAACATAAACAGAGGTTGCTTGATTTTTTTTCAATGAAATGTAAACAGGATGAAAAATTATTATGCTAAAGTTACCAGTTAAAAGACTTGTGCAGTATAAAGGACTGTCCCAAAGCAAAACTGTGAAGTTACCATTTTTTCTTTGGTTCATCGCCTCTCAAATGGTAGGTGCCCAACCTTGATTCCTTAGTGAATTAAGACTATTGTCTCTGTCAATGTACAGAGCTTCTTAAAGACACCTCCAAATATCTATCATTTCTTAACCACTAAACACATACATACACATACTAAAATTTGCTCATTATACATTTCCTCACTCTGAAGGCCAAAGGGGGACCACCTTCTAATGTGATAAACAATGAGGACTGATGGATAACGTATTAGTATTTTAGCAGGAGCCTTCTGGAAATAATGCCCTCATCTTTCTTGTTTATCCCAAAGATGATATTCTAATGATGGGGAATTCAGGTCAAGCAGATGTGGATAGCCTTTTAGAAAGGCAAAACACTATAACTACCACCACCACCACCACCACCACCACCACCACCACCACCACCACCACCACCACCACCACCACCATCATCATCATCTCATAGTCATATAACATTAAAAGTTTCCAAAGTGCTTTCTGTACACATCCTCTCATTTGATCCTTACACCCTGAAAAGTAGACTTAGCAGATATCATTAGTCCCATTTTATTGATGAGGAAACTGTGACTCAGAGATGTTAAGTAAACTTGATCTAATCTTGGCTGGTAAATTGAAGAGTCGAGATAAAACTACAGTAAGTCTTCCGATTCTTCTTTCCGTTGCTTCCTCCTTGGGGAAATATTTGCATTCTAAAGGGCTAAGTTACTAAGAAAATGCATTCAGGTTCTGTAAGAAGCTTTAATAAGTTGGAGAATCACTCAGATCATATTACATAGGCAACAGCCTTTTCTGCTCATTGATAATCATACAATTTTAATCTGCATTTTTGGTCAAATTATGATATAGTAATGATACCCTTTTAATAGGTGGGGATTAAACAAAGTAATAACCCTAGTTATGTCCACATGCACTTTGGAATGCACTTCCTTAGAATGTATTACTTCATCTTTTTACCTTAGAGAGGGCAAACTCCAGTGAGTCAGAGCCCACCCACATCTAACAGTGATGCTCCAGTCACTGGAAGAAAAGGAAAGAGTTTTGTTTGCTAACTAGTGCTGGCCTTGGGAAGAAAAGCTCCCTTATCAACTCATCTCTTTCTTCTTGGGGAACCCTCACTTGTGATCAGTTTGAGTAAATAGAGCCTTTGATGTGTCTGGGGACATCAAAGGAGACACAATAGTTCCCTTTCAAACTACTCTTGATATCCCTTCACTGAGCACCATATGTTATTATATCTTCAGTGAGTAAATAATAAATAGTGATGGGTTTTGTTGCCGTTGTTTGTTTTTTTGGGGTTTTTTTCCTGTGAAAAGTTTCTAGCACATCATAGTAATAGGCATGGGATGGGGCAGGGAGAAAATCAGGCAGGGAGAAGAGCAAAAAAGTAGATGTTGTCCATCTTTCTTCTGTTTATAGTATCTTTATAATCAATCATACCTGCACTCTAAAAATCATAGGTCTATGCATATATGTACATATATAGTATGCACATAAGTATGTATGCTAAAGTTAATACTAAAAGGTTTTTCTGACCATAAGCTTCAGAAAAGGAAAAAAACCGCACACACTAGTGAGGGCTACATATTATAATATTCTCGTTATAGTTATTCTTCTTAAACTCACCACGATATTCCAGTGCCATTAACAACCCAGTGGTAACTTTATCTTCCAAAGGATAATAAATCCCTGAGAATCCTGGTCTCAACCTTTAGGGACTCAAACATCTTAAACATTATACCAAGGACACTAAGCCACAACTGTAACCTTTTGGCACAAAGATTAATTCATTTTAGCTATCTTCTGTATTATATGCCAACATAGCCTGCTGGTGATTTTCTTGCCTCTTGGCCCCTGAGGACATCTATGTATGTTTAGACATTTTCTTCTATTCTTCTATGAGAAAATTAGACTTCTTTTCCATGTCATACACAACAATGTATGTTCTTCTCCCTCGATTAGGGATTGGAATAGGCACTGAACCTGTGGTTTCATTAGCATGAGATAACTCCCTCTTATATCGGACAGCTAAGTGGTGCAGTGGGCTTGGAGGAGGGAAGACATCTTCCTGAGTTAAAATCTGGCCTCAGACACTAGCTGTGTGACCTTGCGCAAGTCACTTAACCCTCAGTTAAGTTTGCCTCAGTTTCCTTATCTGTCAAATGATCTGGAGAAGATGGTAAACCACTCTAGCATCTTTGCCAAGAAAACCTCAGATGGGGTCACAAAGAGTCAGATACAAATCAACAACATCTACCATATAGTCTTAAAAAGTTTATTAAAGCAATGAGAGGTTAAGAAACTTATTCAGAATTACAGAATATTATGTGTCAGTGATAGGACTTGAGTGTAGGTCTTTCTGGCTCAGAGGGAAAGCAATTACTAATAATAATTTGAATAAATTGGTGCTTCTGTAGACATAAATGATACTTCTTCCTACCCCAAACTTCACTGAAACAGAGGATGGACACTGATAAGCTGGAAAGCATATAAAGAAAGGGAACCAGTATAGCAAAGTGACTTGAGCTCATTCCATAAAAGAATCAGATGAAGGAAGTGGAGACATTTATTTAGCCTGATGACAAGAAAACTCAGAGGAAAAGTAATAACTGTCTTCAACTATTTTAAAGGTTATCACACAGAAAAGGGATGAAATTAGTTTTGTTTGATCCTGGAAGGAAGGAAGAAGGGTCAATAAATAGAAGTTTCAGAGAGGCAAATTTAAGTTCAATTCAAAGAGAAAATCCTTCAAAATTAGTGCTTTTCTAAAGTGGAATGAGCTGCTTCAAAAGGTATCAGATCCCTCCATCACTGGTAGTCTCTAAGCAAAGGATGCATAGTATATTGTAAAGAGAAGGTTTTTTTCAGGTATAGTTGGATTAAAAGGCCATGAAGGTGGCTTCCAAATCTGAAATCCTATAATTCTATGAAGTGGTAGGAAGTAATGGTAACATTCTGAATTTTAAAAAAATAATAATGATTTCTTTAGTTATTTCACCCTTAGCAACCAGGAAAAGAAATACTTGTTACAATGGAAATTAAAGCCTATTCTCTGCCCTAGGCAATACCTAGGCATTTCAGTAGCTAATATTTTAGGAATTAAAATTAAAAGAATGTCCCCAATATTATGGTTGGAAAGAAATTATTAATAACAAGAGAACACCCATTTTTTTCTGTACAATCACTTTAACGTGAACAAAGAGACTACGGTATTGCTGACAATCTTGTCCATTTTGTCATGACAAATCGCTCCAATCTTTTTTCAAGGTATAGAATACTAATTACTCCATCCAACACAGAGGGTCTTCTCTGTTTTTGTGACCTGGACCCAGGAGCGTACTGGTGAATGTTTAACAACCAATTCTCAGAAATGTACTAAAGCACTTTTAAGTTTGGTATATATTATTAACATTTTATCTGGCTTTTTCCCTTAATTCTAGACAACCAGCAAAACAATAAATCAATCCCTGATTTGTTTGCTCATTTCTGAGGTATAAATGTTCACACTGAAAACTGAACTCTCAAGTGAGTAGAGCACCAGCCCTGGAATCAGGAGGACCTGAGTTCAAATCCGGCTTCAGCCACTTGACACACTTACTAGCTGTGTGACTTTGGGCAAGTCACTTAACCCCATTTGCCCTCCAAGAAAAAGAAATAAAAAAGAAAAAAAGAAAAAAAAAGAAAATTGAACTCACAGCTGGTCAGTTTGAGCTAACTCCAACAAATTCTTGCCTTTGGCAGCCTGGACAAGCGCATTGCTTCCTTCTCAGAATTATGTTTTTAAATGCAGAAAATGAAAACAGGATTACAAAGGAAACAAATTATATTGAAATATAGTAATAAAAAATTTTTCTTAAAGGAAGTTCATGGATATTATGACAGCAAGGTGGCACAGTGGATAGAATAACAGGCCTGGAGTCAGGAAGGACCTAAATTTAAATCTGGTCTCAGACTAGTTGTGTGACCCTGGG
Source organism: Pseudocheirus occidentalis (assembly GCA_028646575.1). NCBI lineage: Eukaryota > Metazoa > Chordata > Mammalia > Diprotodontia > Pseudocheiridae > Pseudocheirus > Pseudocheirus occidentalis. The sequence goes on from CM053599.1 coordinate 63,975,163, forward strand.
CAAGTTACTTAACTCTCTTTGTCTCAGTTTCCTCATTTATCAAATGAGTTGGAGAAGGAAATGGCAAATCTCTCCAGTATCTTTGCCAAGAAAACCCCAAAATGGGGTCCTGAAGAGGAAGACATGACTAAAACACTTCAACAACAACAACTTGTATGATAAGAAAGTAGTTCAATCTTTTGCTTTGCGTCTAAGCAGACTGTAAGGTAGTGCTGCATCTGTACATGAGTGTTATATGATTCTCCATTGTAAATCTATGTGGAGAACAGAAGTGAAGAACTGAACTCAATTCTTGGTGACAGAGAAATGTGGCTTTGGGTCTGTGATGCTCCAGAAAGGTATCCCTTTGTGTTGGTGTTACCCTGTGTTACACCTTTGGAATTCTTGTGGCTCTACAAATATATATTACATAATCTCAATTGGGCCCTTGCTGTAGCAAGGCAGTCCTTTTATATCCCCATAATTGTTTCACCATCCTACTTACTGGAACAACTCTGGCTATTTCAAACTTTTTCATCCCTCAAGTCTCCCATGGCCCTCTTCCTCTCACCCTCTTAGCTAAGGACCTTGACTCATACTTCGCACACACACACACACACACACACACACACGTAAAAAAAACCAATTCATTGAGAGGTCTCCCCTCTTTCTTCCTTTTCATATCGTATAACTCAAATATCATTCCCCATCACCTACTTTATCCATATACGTGAAGAGGTACTGCACCCTTGATCCCAACCCCTCCTGTCTTCTCTAATACCTCTATCTTCCCCACTTTATTTCTCTCTAATCTTCTGTCTCTCCATATTACTTCCTTATGACTTCCATCTTTGGGTGGGTGGGGGAACCTCACTTGATCCAGCAATCCCCCCAATAACTATTGTCTTTCAATTCTCCCCCCATTCTTAAACTCCTCAAGAAAGTCTTCTAGACTAGGTTCCTCTAGTTCCTCACTCACTTCTAAATCCACTCCAATCTGGCTTCTGACCTCATTCTGCTCCACAGTTACCAGTGATATCTTAATTGCCAAATATAATGACCTTTTTTCAATTCTTATCATTCCTGACCTCTTTTCAGCCTTTGACACAATCATTCTCTTTACCTATATACTCTCTCCTCACCATGTTTTTGTGACATTATTCTCTCTTGATTCCTCTCTACTACTAACTCCATCCTTCTCCATCCTTCTCAGACTCCTCTGCTGGTTTTTCCATCCCTGTCATGTCCACAAATCTTAGGTGTCCCCCATGGCTTCATCCTGGGGTCTTTCTCTCTTCTCCCTTTGTACCATCTCACTTGGTGATCTCATCAGCCCCCATGGGTTTTATGCAGATGACTTCTAAATTTGTATATGGAATCCTTCTATTCTTTCCTGATCTTTAGTCTCACATCACCAATTGCCTTTTAGACATCTCAAATTAGATATCCCATAGATACCACACAATCAACATGTTCTAAGCAGAACTCCTTATCTTTCTCCCCAAAATCTCCCCTTTTCTTAACTGTCCTATTACCCTCCAAGACAGCACCACTTTACCAGTCACCCAGGCTTGAAGCTTCAGTGCCAGCCTCAACTCCTCATACTCTACATAGCCAACCTGTGGTTAAATCTTTCCATTTTGACCTTCATAATATCTCTCATATGGACTGCCTTCATTTCACTCACAGTTGATATCCTATTACACACCTTCATCAAACTCACTCCTGAAGTACAATAGTCTTCTGGTTGGTCTTCCTACCTCAAGCCTTTCCCCCATTCTAGTCCATATTCTACATAGCCACCGAGGTGCTATTTCTAAAATGCAGACTTGACCATGTCACAACCCTACTAAATAAATTCCATTGGCTTGCTATTACATCTATGAACCAGTGTAAAATGTTATATTTGACATTTAAGACCCTTTACAATCTGGTCACTTCCTTCTTTTCCAGTCTTTTAATACTCTCCTCTCCTATCTAGAAGGTCTTCTTGCTGTTGTAGGCACATGACACAGTATCTCCTAACACGATGTCTCTTAATCACCTGCTCCCCATAGAGAATTCTCTCCCTCTTTGCCTCTATCTCCTGCTATCCCTCAAGGCTCTACTCAAATTCATATTTCAACAAGATGCCTCTTCCTGGTCTTCCACCGCCAGTGCCAGTGACTTCCCTTTGAGATTATCTTCTGTTTACCTCCTATGTATATTCTGTTGAGTTCTTTGAGGGTAGTAACCATATTTTTGTATTTCTTTGTATTTTCAGTGCTTAAAGCAGTGCTTAGCAGATGCGAAGCATTTAATAAAAGCTTGTCAACTGATTGAATACAGAGGACCCACTAAGTTAGAATTAGTTTATTATAAGTGCATACAAGTTCTGATGGCTGCAAGGACTGAAGATCATAGGATTTAGAGATAAACATGTCATTATAGCTTGTTTAGTCCACACTCAAAGCATTAAGCCCCAGAGGTATAAAATAAATTTCCCCAGGTCATACAGGTAGGAAGCACAAGAGTTGGACTTCAAATGATATCTTTCAACAGCAAATCCAGGGCTCTTTCTGCTCTGCCAGGTTGACCAGTTCAGGAATCTCACTAATAGTTCTGTCTCTGTTCATTTAAGACTGCTAGAGCTTACCCTTAAGTATTCAAGGACCATCTTCAATATTCACTGGTTAATCAAGACTGGCTTCTTGGTTCTCTCCTCTATTCCTTGCCTGCATGGGTCATTCACATAGTACCTAGCATTTCCATCAGAATGATGGCAGCCAGAGTTAACACTTTGTCTCCTTTTTTTAAAAAGAGTTTTGATAGGAAAAAAAGAGTTAAAATCCAAAACTAGAAATAGAACTTAAGTTATATAAGCTATCTTTATTCTCTTTCACTGTGGGGGAAAAAGGGGTTCAAGGATCTTTTAATAGTCCACTTTTTTTTTGCTTTTTGGAGGGGGGGAGGGCAGGGCAATTGGGGTTAGGTGACTTGTCCAAGGTCACATGGCTAATAAGTGTTAAGTGTCTGAGGTCAGATTTGAACTCAGGTCCTCCTGACTCCAGGGTCAGTGCTCTACTCACTGCACCACATAACCACCCCAATAGTCCACTTCTAAAAGGAAAATTTCATCGAGATTAATGGATAGGCAGAGTCAGAGTGGATTCCTGTTTCTAGTAGACAAAATTTCATTTTATTTTCATAGAACTTTAGTTAAAATATCCACCCCTCACTTTCAAGTGGTACCTTCGTACTACTTCAAGCTACAGCCATTTTACTCCATCCCCTTCATACCAACTGTGGCCCCACTTCCCATGGAAGCTACTGAGAAAAATATTTAGAAACTCTTGGAGAATCAGTAGGTTCAGAAATCAAAGGGAGGAAAACTGGGAAAAGCAGTCTTAGTTGAGGGAACAGTCAGACGTAGCCTCTTAAACACAGTTGAGCTACTTGTTGACCTGATCCCAAGCATAGTAGCCTAAACTTGGTTCCTAAGTATTGATCTCGGTTATACTGTTAATTCCACAAACTAGTGGGTAATTTGTGATAACAAGCCTCCTTTTTTAAAAAAAAACAAATATTTCTGTTTGGATTGAATTAATATTATTTAGTTTGATTTAAGTCAACATCCATTAAGAGTCCTCTGTGTGCTCTTTGTTTCCTCATAATTTGTGGTTGCAACATTAGCACTGAGAAAAGGTCAGTTTTGACTATGACAAGGGTAGAGTAATTTTCAAAGATTCTTAACCTGGAGTCTGTGAGCTTATTTATGTTAATGGTGATAACTGTATTTCATAATAATTAGTTTCCTTTGTAATCTTATGTATTTCATTTTATGAATTTAAAAATATTCTGAAAAGGGGTTCATAGATTTTAACAGGATATGAAGAGGTCCATGACACACAGAAAGCATAAGGACCCTTCTTTTAGAGCATGGGTACTCTGTGGGGGGAGGCAAGGGAGAGCTCTTTTTGATAGTCCCATATATTTTAACCCTTTCTCCATTAAATGTAAAGAACTCTTCCAATCTTAAAGTGCTACATAAAAGTTAATAACATTAGCTACTTATAGAGAGCTTTAAGGCTTGCAGAACATTTGTTAATATTACCTTATTTGATCTTTACCACAAGCCTGGGTTGTGGTTTGATTATTCTTAAATTACACAAGAAGAAATTGAATCAAACTTGCCCAAAGTCCATCCAGTTTAGTAAGTGTTTGTGACTGTATTTGGGCTCAGATCTTCCTGACCCTACATCCAATGTTCTACCCACTCAGCCCCTTAGTTAGTAAATGTGAACTATAAACATTAGCGAGCTATTTAACATTGAGAAATGATAGCCATTATTATTGTCAGTGCTATTGGTTTGTTATGGTTATGTTCTAAGTGCTTTAAGAGTATAGAGTAAGTCTGATTTCATCTTTGTATCCCAAGCACTTAGAATAGTGTCTATCTCATAAATGCTTGTTGAATTGAAAAGAATTTCCTAAGATTGGTAAAGCTCAAACATGCAAAAAGTCAATAGTAACAAATGGGAATTTCAGTATATTTTCAAAACACTCTGAAGAATAATTTTTTCAATATTATATCAAAGTAACTACAAATGCTAGAGAGTAATGAGGTTCATACATTATAGGTAAACACCACCTAGGAACTCCTAAATCCACCTTTTTTTGAAATTGATTTTGCTATTTCAGTACAATCAAATGACAGCGCAGCAATGAACATTCTAAGAAAGATGTATTTTTTCAATATGGCATTCCCTGGTAATAGGTCCCATTTAGCTCTTTCAAAATTTGAGTGGCTTTTGCCAGATGAATTTATCCTAAAGCAACTGGAGTTTAAGCAAAATAAAATATGTGAGCACCCTGGATTCTACTTTTCATTCTGCTAATAATTTTAAGTGGACAAGCAATCTTTTCTAAACTCAGTCCAACAGTTCTTAATGTTTCAAGGATAAAACCACAGAAAGACACACCTTCACTAAAGCATGTTCGCAATCTTAATTATAGTCAATTATATAAATATTTTAAGTTAAAAGTTTGTTTTTCTGGTTTATCAATACTTGAAAGTGACAGAAGAAAACCCCCAAAAGTTAAAAATTTTACAAAACTAATGAGGAGTAACTGTTCTTTAAACAAAATGTCCTTCTTATACTGATTAATATGACAAAATATAATGGTACTTATATTGTTTTTGTTTTGTCTTCATGGAAACACTCATGAGTAATTTTCATTTTGAAAGGATGAAAATGCTCTATGACACAATATTTAACTGAAGCTATATTAAGCAAGAAAGTGGTATAATTACATCATTACTTTTTAATTTATTTTTTATTTGTTTTCTTGTTTACATTATTCATTTTGATTACATTTTTGAATTACA
>CM053599.1:63981009-64016163 GCA_028646575.1 Pseudocheirus occidentalis
TCTTAAAAGCTGTTCACAGTAGCATTCTCTCAGGAATCTACTGCTGATTGGCTTTACAACAACTTAGAAGGCATGATGGTGATTCTTTCCATAAAAGTAAAAGCTCTGTTAGACAAAATAACAAGTTTATGACAGAGAAATGCAGAAGTGGAAGAAAATTCGACAGAAAAAAAGCAAAAGGCAACAAAATTAAGGGAACTTGTGAATTCTAAACAAACAAAAGGACTGATCTTGAAGAGGAAAACCAAGGACTAATCTACAAATCTGCATCTAAATAAGATGGAACTTCAATAAGTATGAATCTTTTTGGTCAGGAAGGAGAAAGAGAGAATGAGACAGAGTGACAGAGAAAGATATACATATAGAGACAGCAGAAGGGAGAGAAAAAAATAGACAGGTATTTGAACTACAAACAGTGCAAGCAACAGAAACAAAAATATAATTATCAAGAGTACAATTATCAAGAAAAAATTAAGTAATGAAATCAATTGTCTTATGTTTATAGGCTATACTTTTTTTTGAAGATGAAAGTGAAATGCAAGAGAAACTACAACAGGTATCATTAAAAGCTGAAAATAGCCTAAAAAGCTAAAGATTTAACAGGAATTTAAAGAATTAGGAAAAGAGAAAGAGGAAGAGGAGCAGAATTCATACTCCAGGGCCTAGGAGTTTACCTAAGCTTGGAACCATTAATAAGTTTATGCCCCAAGGTGGTTAAGAATGTAAAGAAAGTTCCAATATTTACCAAAATATTTACATCACTGTTTTTTGTATTAGCTAATAATTGTAAACAAAGTCGATAACTGAAATGTCTAAAATAATTGTGGAGCATTACTTTGATGGAATATTACTATTTGGAAAGAAATTACGAACGTTAATAATATATATGTGAAGACATTTCTGTGAAGTAAGCTGAACCATGAAAATACTATGCACAATGTCTATAAACAGTGTAGGTAGAAAGAACAGCAAAATAAAAACTGAATGATGTGTAACTATAATGACCAAACTTAGCCTCACAAAACAGGGTTGAGAATGTCCCTCCCTGCCTTCTTTACAGACTATGCATATGAAACACTTCATATACTTTAGAACTTGAATGATGTGTTGATTAGTTTTTCTAAACTACTTTTTCAATTTTCTTTTTTATTCTTTACTATAATGAATGGCTCTCCCAGTGAGAAGGTGGGAGGAATAGATTAGAAAATGAAGGCAACATAAGAACAAAATATATCAATAAAATTAATTATTAAAAACATTCTATGGACCCATTACCCCCTTCAGTGAATCAATCACTTTTGTAAAAGAGATAAGCCAGTAGGAAGTCATTTGAATAGGGAGAATGAAGGTAAAAAACATAGGGAGATGAAAATTCACCTTTACCAACTCTATACAGATAACAGTAAGTAGTGGGACTTCTGGAATGGACAGAAATGGAAGATAGATAGATAGATAGATAGATAGATAGATAAATAGATAGATATTCCATATATATATAATGTAATAGATATATTCCCATATATATATATATATATATAAAATAGATATATTCCCATATATATAGGAAAAGCAATCTAGAAAACAAAAGGAAAGGGTTCCACTAATGAAAATCTCATGAGGGAGGAGGTATATGTCTATGAAAAGAGGCAAAGCTCTGATAACGGATTTCATCTGACAATAATTTGTCCATTAGCAGAGAACCTCTTCTGAGAAAGTGCTGTATCTCCCAGAACTGCATCCCACTCTAGGAAAGGAGATGTATGAGTCTCCAAGAAAAGCCAACACCCAGAGTCTTGGTAGAGACATAGGTTAACCTGGTTTTAGGAAGAGCGAATGATGCCCATTAAAGTTAGGGGATAGGAACCAGCCTAGAGACATAGAATGATTCCCCCTATACAAAACTACTTCCATTCAACTGAATGAATATTTCTAAGGGGTGTGGGGAAGAGAGAAGAAAATAGAGAAGGGGGGGGGTAAGTTCTCTTCATTTAGTAACAGAGGAAGAAGATAGGGGAAGGAGTTCAACTTTCATCCTCCAGAAGTTCTTTCCTCTTGAGAGAAACAAAAAGAACAAAGAAGCGACACCTAGGGCTTAAAGCTCATCAATTTGTGAGTAAAATTCAGAATAGAGAAGAAAAGAAAAGTAATGAAGTATACAAAGCAGAGGAAAACTTGAGAAAAGAAGAAGCAAAAGAAATAAAAATGAGAGCCAGGGAAATAGTGGTTTTTGAATCATGTGTTTAACTGGGTGGGAGAAAAAAGAAAGGCCAAAAGAGGCTGAGATGAAAGGAAAAAAATAAGGAAAGGAAGGGAAGGAGGAAGGAAAAAAAGAAAAGAGGGAGAAAATAAAGGTAGGAGGAAGGTGGGAAGAGAGTAAGAAAGAAAAAGGAGGAAGAAGGAAAATAAAGAGGAATAAACAGTTTCAGTAAATTAAAGGAGTTCGTGATAGGACAGATAAATGGGAATTGGAGGAGGGAGCCTGTGGGAATAGAGAGCATCAAAGAAGTATAAGCAAAACTAATTGCAGGGACAAAGTGCTGACTTAAAAGAAGGGGAAATCAATAGAAAATGAATAAATGTAGAAAAACACAAACCTAATAAACATAATCTTAAATGTGAATATATTAGGCAATTCAGTAAAATGAAAAACAATGGCAGAATGGATTGTTTTTTACTTAATTCATATCTAGTAAGAGGCAGTCAGGATTTGAATTCATTTCTCTGATTTCTTGATGTAATGCACTTCATGCCAATAGCTGATACAAACTTCCAAAGTATTATCTCTGGAATTAAGTGTCTGCTTCACAGGGTTGTTAGGGTCAAAGAGATAATGTATGTTAAAGCACTTTGAGTGCTACATAAATGTAATACTATTTTACCTGAAGACAATCATTTTAAAATTGCATAATACTTTCTAGGGCTGCCTTATGATAACACTGCTTTCTTTTACTGCTAGAAGGTGTTTGCACAGTAACAAACCATTACTTTCAAATGGTGTCAGTGATAACTTTTACATTACTGAAAGGGGGCTTGGTTTTATACTGTATATATGGTTTCTATATGTTTTTAAAGAATGGGTTTGGGCAGATGGGGGAGCGAAAGGGGAATTTGATGATGCAGCCCTTCTATCTTGGAAAACTTGCTGAATTTAGACTTAAGACCTACATCTAATTCTGATTCTGTGATTCACTCTGTGTGACATTGGCCAAGTCCCTAAACCTCTCCAAGCCTCACTTTCCTCACCTAGGAAATTAGGGAGGTACTTTAGATGTCTTCTGCGATCCTTTAGACCTCTAAAGCTATGCTTCTATGAAAAGGGGATATACCATTTGGAGGCATTCTCTACCCCCAAATTTTGTTAAAACGTCTACTTGGAAAAAGGCGGGATCCTTTTTTCTTCTGGTCCATAAGGCTGGTAAACTATTAGTTTGAAGGTGTTAATAGGTGGACATCAGGACATGAGGTTGAAAACCCACACTGACCTTGTTCTTTAATCATCATGTGGTTCCTAAGGATTTGTGGGCCTCCAGGTACGAGCTCTCTATCCTCTTTTGTTGAAATGAGGGCATTCCCGGGCTTGTTCCTGCAGGACCCCAACCCAAACACCCATAGGCTGAAGGAGGCACAGGTCTTACAAGATGTTTTATCAGTCCTGAGAAACTCAGCTACCCTGGTAAATTTATTAGAGAGAGATGAAGGTGAGGAAAGGAACATGGATCACATTTATATAGAAGACATAGAACCCCTGTCCTGTAGGAAATTGCATCTTTCTCATTCAAAGCAAAACAGAAACCTAAAGTATCATCTAAGTATTTTTTTTAATTGACCTTGAAATATTGTGGTAGATAAAATGAATGGAAAATTTGTTTTTAAGAGTGAAACTGAGAAGTGAGTATGTATGTTTCACTAATTCACCAGAAGAGTGTACTTTTCAATTTTTATCTAGATGTTCTGGCACCATGTAAACACAGCCACTTAAAAAGGGTGTGAACCTAGCCATGAGTAAAGTTATTCATTTCAGAAACATTATTAGAAGAAACCACATATTCCTGATCCCCCAAATCCACTTTATAATCTACATTATCCCACTCTCATCTGTAGTATTAAGAGATTACTATTACAGATGAATCTAGGGTAATAAAGATTAAAGAATCCATATTAATATCTATATCTATTTATATCTCTCTATCTCTGCACATATAGACTTTAGATTTGAAGATCATACTCATGAGTCTGTCTCTAATTATCCTTTATCTTTCTATTGACCTGTCTATGTATCTATGAATCCATGTATTTAGCTATTAATACATTTATCTCTCAATCTAGGTATGACTTTATCTGCCTCTGTCTTTCTGTATTTGTCTCAGCATTTGTTTCCATCTCTCTATGTGTATATCTTTGTGTCTGTCTGTCCTTCTGTAGTCTTTGTCTCTCTGTCTCTGGTTATCTGGCTTTCTGTGCTTGGTTGTCTCTGTCCCTGCCACTCTCTCTGACTTTGTTTCTCTCTATGTTTCTGTCTGTTTCTCTGTGCAGCTCTCTCTCTTCCTCTGTGTGTCTGTGTCTGTCTGTCTCTCTGCCTGCCTCCCTGGCTGTGACTGGTTTTTGGACTGTTTCTATGTCTAGTTATCCTGTCTCTGTCTTTGTTTCTGTCACTCTGTGTCTTTGTCTCTGCCCCTTTCTTGCTTTCATTCTCTCATCTTTGCAAAATTCCTGGAGAGCAGAGAGTGTTTCAATTTTGTCTTTAGATCTCTGGCTCCTAGCATAGTATCTGGCACATAGAAGGTGATTAATAATTGCTTATGAGATCACTGCAATGTATCTATATACCTATATAAGAGCAGTGTGCTATAGTGGAAAAAGCAGAAGATCTAGTCCAGAAGAAGGTCCAAGTCTCAGCTCTCGCAATTATCACTTATATACCTTTGGTGGAATCACATCTCAGAACTTCGTTTTTACTGACTATAAAATCAGGTTAGATTTGATCATGTCTTTCAGTTCCATCAATCTATAATCTCAACATCTGGCTACCAAGTTAGACATATACGCCTTGTTTGTTTTATTTTTAGTTATGTTGCATGTGTGTTTAATACACCGCTTGGTCATTCTTTTATATTTATTTTTTTGCCACATGTGGCTTTGTTCACTTGAAATGCACAATTTCTCAAATACCTCACTTGTCCTGTTGATCAGATTCATTGTTCAGTTACTTTTTCTTCCTAGGAGTCCTTGTGAATAAGTTACTGCTTTAAGTTTGCCACTGGGTACCTATAACATTTATTTCACCAGTGAGCATTTATAACATTTCTTTTGTCTATTGGGTTTGTGAATAAAAAAGTATTCAAAAAATTTTTTTCATCTGGATCAGATTTAAAGAATCCTTGAATCTTTTTTTTTAACTTTCCCATTGCTTATTTAACAAGTTCAAACAATGAGGGCAATATCCAAATTTTTAAGTTCATTTAAACCATATACCCTCATTCCCCTGTGCCTAGTTCCTTGGATTCTGCACCTGAAGCCAGAGCTTTCACCTTATCTTCCCCAAGGCTAGTTTTCTTGTCATTTGGCAGCCACCCCCATGTTTCTTAATTAACCCTGAGCCCCAAAGTGCACATATTTAATGGCTCCCTTTTATGTATTGTCTTTCCTCTAAAGAATGTAAGCTTCTTACAGGCAAGAATTATTATGCTTCCTTGTATTTTTATTCTCAGGATTTAGCACATTCCCACTTGGCACATAATAAACTCTTAATTAATGCTTTATAATTAATTGATAATCCTTTAAAATATTTAATTGATTCCTTTTGTTTTTACACCATGGTTATTTCTCTTTAATCCTAACCCCACCATCGAACTATTTCTTATAACACACAGTAACTTTTAAGCAAAAACAACAGCAAAAATGACTGAGTTTAATATTAAGTATGTTCATTTGTAGCTCCTCTCCTGTCTAGTTCCCTGCTGTAAGAATCTAAGTATGTTTCCTCCTCAATTCTCCAGATGGAGATTGGTCATTATAATTAATCAGACACGAGTCACTTCCTACAGTCATCATTTACATTGTTCAGTCACTCTACATCAGTTCACACAGTTCTTCTCACGTTTCTATGAATTCTTCATAACCACTGTTGTCTTATGGCATCATGATGTTCTATGTCTTCCATGTACCATGCTTTACTTATACATTCTCCAGTTCATCAGTACCCCTATTATTTCCAGGTTTTTGCTGTCACCAAAAGCACCATAAGCAATATTTTGGTACACAATGGACTTTCCTTTCTGATTTATAAATCTATGAAGTTCAAGGAGTTTTTTTTTCCCATAGTCATAATCTCACTGGAGCGTTAGTATGTTCACAAAGGAAATTAAAAGGATTAGTATTATAGGTCAGAGCCTCTACTGCAGAGATAAAACAATTGCTGAAGGCTCCCCTCCATCTACTTTGAATTCTGTCTTCTCTTCTAGGCTATGCTGAGGGCAATTGTCCTGTTTATCCCATCATAGTTACATTACTTCTAGCAAATGGGAAACCTGCTGTCAGACATTCTTCACTGTGGCTCAGCCATACTAAGTTTAGTAATAACCAGTATAAATATAGACAAAGGCTCTATGACTTCTTCAAGTACAGTTAGGGAACTCCCTGCACCAAAGCAGATCTCAGCTGACCAATCAATCAATTAAGAAAAAATTATTAAGTACCTAATTTGTGCCTGGCATTGTGTTAGGTGCTGGGGATTCCCACCCCTCCCTCACATACACACACACACACACACACACACACACACATACAGAGTAAAAGAAGAAAAAAAATCCCTGCCTTCAAGGAACTTATATTTTATTAGTAGAAAGATGCACACATAAGCAGGTATATACACATATATATATGTATGTATATGTATATGTATACACACACATATATATTTAAACAAAAGAGAGGATCATGATTTTGTATGGGTCGAAATATTTCAGCTGAGTTTGGAAGAAGTTATAGATTTCTAAGAGGAAGAAATAAGGAGGAAGGGTATTCCAGGCATAGAGAACAGCTCCTGTAAAAGCCCAGAGACAGGATATGTGGAATGTCAGAGAGAAATAAGAACACAGAGGTCATTTTGGGTGTAGTGAACATGAAGGGGAATGATAGGTAATAAAAGTAGAAAAAGTAGATCTTAAATGCCAAAGGAGAACATAGTTTATATGGAGGGAGTAGGTGCTTCCAAAGGAAGAGAAGCAGGATGGTCATACTTGTACTTGATAAATATCAGTAAGGCAGATTGTGGGGCTCTAACTGGGAGGGAGAAACTGGAGACAGATTTACTAATTAAGAGCCTATGACAATAGTTCAGATGAAAGGTGAGCTATGTCTGCAGCAGACTAGAGACCTTCATGGAGAGGAGGCAGATATGAGAGGTGAGATGGTAGAATCAATTTGGTAACTGGATACGAGAAGCGGTGAAGGAAAGAATTAAAATGACTCTGTAGTTGATAGCCTCGGTAACTAGAAAAACGATAGTACTCTGAACAGAAACAGGGAAGAGACATGAGTTGTTGTGAGGGTGAGATTTACTAGATGAGTCTTTGGGATTTGTCCAGGACTACATAGCTAGTATGAGTTAGAGATAGAACTTGAACTCACGTCTTCCATCCATGTCTTGAACTCAGACCTTCCATCCACTACTCCATACCATCTTTTAATAGAGGGTGTCACAAAAACTTTAGCGCAGCTGCACTAAGATTTTTGAGATAGTCTATATTATTATTCAATTTGGGAAATTATTCTATTTAAATTTTTTAAAAGTTTCTTATTTTGGCCCATAATTTATGATATTTAGTGTCATACTATTGGGCATACTTTCTCTGACACATCATTCATGGCAGGGGAAAAAGGCCAAACAAAAAGAAAGGGGAGGAAAGAATTAATTTGTCTCCCTAAGCTGAAGGTCTAATTCATTTATTTATAGTAACAGTGGGGCATAAGCTAAATAGCATTACACGGACTTAGGCAAATCATTTAGGGGGAAAGACAACAGGAAAAGATTAAATAAAGAGCCTCACCTTGGAATCCATTGGAACTATGCTTTAGTACAAGGTAAGAAGAGTATGATTAAGGGAATCCTGGGCATAATTTAAAGTGAGCTTCTATTGTCATTGCCTGAAAGGCCAGGCTAGCTCCATCTGGAGGACTGTTGCTGAAAATAGAAGTGATAGCATATGTGCAGTTAACTTGACCCAATTAGTTATTAACAGTTTCAGGAATTACTAGAAAAAAAAATCTTATTAAATATGTTATATATAGTCAAGAGCAATTTAAAGGGCCATTAAAATTCAAAAGGAATCTAAACTTTTCATATCATTTGCACTTCTAAATGAAAAGTAAGATAGAAAAGGCACAAATGGTATTTCTTAGAGAAACTATTGGTAGGTACAGGCTTATTAGTCTGAATTTCCCATGTGCCTTGAAGGAATATTGCTGCTGCTGCTGCTACTCCTACTCCTCTTCCTCCTCCTCCTTCTCCTCCTTCTCCTCCTACTGCTACTACTACTACTACTGCTACTGCTACTACAACTACTACTGCTACTGCTACTACAACTACTACTACTACTACTGCTACTACAACTACTACTACTACTGCTACTACAACTACTACTACTGCTGCTGCTGCTGCTGCTGCTGCTGCTGTTGCTGCTACTACTCCTACTTCATTACTACTACCATTACTGCTGCTGTTACTATTACTGCCACTACTACTTCACTGCTGCCGCCGTTACTACTGTTATTACTATTACAAGCACCAGTGCTGCTTCTGCTACAAACACCAGCTAGCGTATGTAAAGCATTTAAAGATTTGCAAAGCACTTGACCTACATTGTCTCGTCTGAACCCTGACTTCTTTCATGTCCTAGTTGAAAATTCCACTTTCTACAGGAAGCCTTTCCTGATGCTTCTTATTGCTAGCATCTTCCCTCTGAAATTAACTATGGTTTGTCCTGTACATAGCTTATTTGTACATAATGGTTTTCATGCTTTTTCCTACGACTCTACTGTGAGCTCCTTGAGAACAGAGCCTTTTTGTCTTTCTCTGTATGCCCAGCACTTAGCACAGGGCCTGGCACAAAGTTAGCACTTAGATACTTGTTGACTGAGACTCACAACTTGTTTGACATATATGGAAACTGAAAGTCAAAGTGTTCAAGTGACTTGGTCAGGGCCACGGAGCTGGTAAGTATAAGAGATGGGATTTCTAACACTGGTTTCTCCTGATTTCAAGTTTGGCACCCATTCCAGTATACCATGTGGTTATATAAGCAATAGCTATAATAAATAACACATTACATTTCTAAGGTACACAAAGCCCTTTCCTCATGACACATTGGAGGCTTCTTTACTTGGCCTATGACCAAAGACATATGTCACAGCACTCTCTACTGCCTAGCCATCTCATCAGCCATCTTATGGTCATTCTTGTTGCCTCCTCCCTCTTCAGTTCTAGGACCCTGATCAAAGCAACTCTTCTATTACTCTTGGAAAGAACTTGTCTATGTAACTTTCCAGACAAAAGTCTCCCTCATGGCTACCACTCTTCTCCCTCCAATTAGAATATAAGCTTCTTGAGGGTAGAAACACTCTTTGCTTCGGTATTTGTAGTTCCAATAAATGACACAGTACAGAGTAAGCACTTATTTCATTCATTTATTCATTCACCCATCTAATCATTCATTCATCTAGTTGGGAGGTGAGGAAAGTCTCAATTAGATTAGCTGCCATTTGAGGGGTGTGAAATGAGAGAAATGTTGCTGCAGAAAAGGAGACAAGGCCTGGAAATTCGCAAAGCATTTTCTAGGAAGCCTCCATGTAAATTTTTACCAGGTTGGAAATGGCAGTGCCAAAACTGTCTTCCCTTTTGTAAACTCTCCTTTAGTGGCTGATCATCCGGTATGTTTCTGCCCAGCCTGTATCTCCATTCTTCACATGTCTGTATTTCAGGGTGGGGATAGAGAAGTTGGAGAGAGAGTTGGGCAGGGAAATGGTACCATTTTCTCCTTAAATTTTCCCTGCATATAGTATTCCCCAAATAATCACCTCGGGTGCAAGGGCTTGCTATATCCACCTTTGGTGTTTAACTGGTCACCTACCTCTCCCTTGTGGCTCCAAGAAGCTGTAGCATGGGCTGTATCACCCCCTAGTAAAACTGTCTTGGCAGATAGGCTAAATCAAGAGTCTCAAACTTATAGGTGAGTTAAGGGGGTCTGTCCCAACTATGTGAAGAGCTCTTTTTCTCCCCCAACAGAATGAGTGGATGAGAACAATTTGTTTCAAAGGCCACAAAGGAAGCTGAAGCAGGTGCTGTAGATCCTTAGAGTTGGGGCAGACATCAGTGATACCAAGGTTAGCCGCTGCATCCTGGGTCATTGCAGGTTGTCTTGATTTTTGTCCTGGTTCTGGACTTCAATGACTCAGGACAAGAAAGTAAGGCTGATGACTTTGTGCAACAATGCCTCACTTAAATCTGATTCATAAGCAAGTCAAGACCTCACCTTATAATGTCATTAGCCCTTTTTAAAAAGGAAGGGCAAAGAACAACAACCTGGCTCCTATCGGTAGAATGTAACTGAGGGCAAGAAATGAATTATTTTTTATCTTTGTGTCCTGAGCACCAAACAGTCTCATCCACATAATAAATAGGTACTTAATATTTGCCTGCTACTGCATAGAAGCACATTTGAGAACTAGAACTGGTTATGGTGGCATATGTTTGTAACCTGCTACATGGGAGATGGAGGCTGGTGGATTGCTTGAGCTGTAATAAGCTAAGCAGATGGGATGTTATGGAAATGTTTATTTTATTTCATAAATTTAAAATAAATAAAATTTTAAAAACCTACCACCAATATGGTAAGGCCCCAGGAGGGAGGGGCAACCAGGCTGCCTAAAGAGTGGTGAACTGGTCCAGGTTGGAAATAGATCGGGGCAAAGCTTTCATACTGGTTATTAGTGGGATTGGGCTTAGGAGTGGCTGCTGCAATTCCTACCTGGGTGAGATGAGAGAAAAAATAGAAAAACTAGGATCAGACTTCAGAAATTATATGGTATCACATGCTGTGACCATATGTCCCAGATTTCCTGGGATGGCCCTGATTTCAGTAAAAGAAGAGAAAGTACACTTTTTAATGACGTTTTGCAAAGGGAATATCCCTTGTCCCGATTTTCACTTCCAATAATGTCCCCACGCTTATATACCATTAGTAAAAGCTGCTGCTGTGAGAGAATGCTTCCCTTTGTGGAGGGGGCAGGGGGTAAGTTGGATATATAAGACAGTATCTTGGTTCATCAATGAGTAGTTTAAAGCTGTATCTTTTATCATTGTGATAGAGTATGGTTCTCCTCTCCCACCTTCCCAGAAGTAAAAAATTTGCCAGTTCTTATATTCAAATAGTTGCGTGTGTGTGTGTGTGTGTGTGTGTGTGTGTGTGTGTGTGTGTATACCTTGGGTACCATTCTTGATAAACAAAAGTAAAAACCCGTCCTTAAAATAATAGAAAATACACAAACTGTTTTCTCCTTGTAACGTCTGACATACACCTACACATGAATGTCAGAATAGAATGAATCAAATTTTGAGAAAATCAGATGAGTAAACATTGCAAGTTATTATGTTAGGCACAGCGGATGGAATACCTGGTCTGGAATCAGGAAGACCTGAGTTCAATTTCAGCTTGAGACACTTAGTAGCTGGGTGACCCTGGGCAAGTCACTTAACCCTGTTTGCTATCAGTTTCCTCATCTATAAAATGAACTCAAGAAGGAAATGGCAAACTATTCCAGTGCCTTTGCCAAGAAAACCCCAAATGGGGTCACAAAGAGTTGGACACAGCTGAAAAAGGACTAAACAACAATGTGCTAGGTATCTAAAAACACCTTTGGGAAGCAAATGTCTCCCTCTTTTATGATTTGTGACATTAATGCCCAATAAGTCATCAAAATCACTGCTGTAATTACATCTTTGAAGAATCTTGTGTGATTGTAACTTACCTGATTTGGGGAGAGAATTTAAGATGATATTTTGTTAAAACAAATGAAATATATCTTTTATAGTCAACAAATGATAAAAGTAGTAGAATTTTATATTTTCTACACCACAGGTTTTTAATCTGGGGCCCACAGACGTCTACAGGATATTTGGAATAGATTTTTAGGGGATCCATGAACTGGAGTAGGGACAACAAATTACATCTTTGATTTCACTAACCTTTAATTGAATTTTAGTTGAATTTTAATTGAATTTCAACTATGAATTGAAAAAAATATTCTGAGAATTGATCCATAGGTTTCACTTTCTATAAACCTTTCAGAGAATAATGTGCTCTTAAACATATGGAATACCATTTATGAAAGGCTATTTTTTCTTTCTTATATATTAATCAAAGGTGCTCAAAATACATTTTGCATAAAGAAAATTTTGTAGACATGGAAAATAGTCATATGAATTAGTAGCCAGGGAAGATATTTCCATTAGAACCCTGGAGAGGAAAAGAACATGGATTTTAAAAATTCAACAAGGTACTGTAGATGCATATATATATCATATATATTCATTATCATTGTGCTCACTTATCTAGAAAGTGCATTTAAAGTTCCTTTCCCTCTACCCATACGAACTATCCTAGAGTCTTTAAATTTAAAAATAGTAACTGTTGGTTATATTGTTGGATCAGCAGTAAAGTATCTATGTCCTTTTATTTCTTACCATCAAAACAATATATAAATGTTGTATCCAAAAAATAACCTCTGAGAAATCAAATATTTCTGTATTTTTTGGTACTTCTGAACCTCCTTCATATCCCTATAGTATTGTCTTTATACTTATCTATGTATTGAAAAGAGCTATTAGAAATTTTGGTGAGTTGTGTGACCCTGGGCAAGTCACTTAATCCATGTGTACTTCGGTTTCCTCTTCTATAAAATGGGTATAATAATAGCAGACTATCTCACCAGATCAAAAGAGCTGACATATTTAAAGTGTTTCACAAAAGGTAAAGTGCTATATAAGAGTTATTATTATTATTATTATAGCTTATAAAATCTAAATATATATGTACATATATATGTATAGAATTTGGAATATATATATATATATACGTACGCACATGCAGAATTTGGAATGTATCTATAATACAAATTCAGTGTTAGAGATAATTAGGAATTCATGGGGATAGAAAAGTTATCCCAAAATGAACCTGAGACAAGCCACAAAAAGCATCCTCAGTTAATTTTGCCTAGGAGAGGAAGTAGCTGGTCCAGAGACAGAAGTCAGGATGTTGGTGTGAGGCTGCCTTTAGAGATGCTTCCAGGGTAGGAGGAGGGCAAAGAAGATCACTACAGCCCACTGTGTAGTGGTAGCTTCCTATTTAAACTAAGTTTTCTTGCTAAGGAAGTGCTAGTGTTGGTCCCACACTGCTGAAGCACTGTCTACATTTAGAACCCTGAGTCAAACTCCATCCTGGTTTGGGTTCTGCTGATTTTATTCTTGCTAGCCACCTCTTGGGTATGTCATTCTTCAGTCAGCTCCTAGAGAGACAGTATGGTCTCATGGGAAAAGCTTTTGGAATTTGGCTATGGAATCAGGAATCATTTACTACCTGGGTGAAAGTCCCAGAGTCTCAGAAATAAATGATATGATTAGACTAAATGAACTCTATGATCTGAATTTTTTCTCATTCAATGAATCTGACCAATTAAGAACTTTAGAGTTCTTTACTTGAAGAGTTCAGCTGAGTTTTTTATTATGAAGAAAGCAGTGTGGTAGAATATATTAACTATAGGGCCCTCTCGCCCACAAAGCACTCTAGCTCTGAACCTTTAAGGGAGGGAATCAGATTTTCCTCACATTTCCTGCCTCAAAATGTCACCACGCCTATTTGGAACTCTGAAAAACCTTTATACGTTGAAGCCTAGGTATGGCTCTTATCTATGGTGTTCCTTGTAGAGGATTGAGTGTACCTTATAAAAAGGTACTTATTATACAAGGCAGTATATCAGGCATAGGATATCTGCGTATTTCCTCTACCACAAAATAGGTTTAAAATATAAAAGTCTGACAAATTTGCTTTTACCAAATACTTAACCATGAATCAAGAATCTATTTTGCCTCTATCATACTCTCTTGGGAGATAGACTCCTCGGAGATGGAAGACATGTGGAAATGCTAAACAGATATTTCACTTTCAAATTGGATCTGTACTCTCTGAGCAATTCATAAAGTCCCAATCTTTTGACCACCAAGAAATAGCTTAGACTTTTATGGTTCCTTTAGCTGTAGCAATTTCCTAGAAGTGGTCTTCTCCTGGAAGAAACATGTAGTTGCCCTGTCTCCCTAAGGGTAACTAACTCATGAATTTGACATCTCTCTCTTGGACTACCAATGAGACTGGAAACATCCATCTCTATGGATTGTTGTTTGGTGACCTGTGTTCAGGGAAGGAGAAACAAGGCATAAGAGGCAGTTAGGGACCCAAGGGTCCATCTTGTCCATACCCAGGCAAACATATTTTTTGCCATTGCCATGTGCATACATATGCCACTATGGCCACTACAGTGGGGCAAGAGTGGGGTAGGGTAGAAGGTGGTATAGAAACAAAGAAGAGATATCTCTTCTCCCTCTTGTTAAAGATCCAAGTCAGAGTGGATCTACATGTGTCCCCAGAAGAGCACTGATCCATTCGGATGAGTCAGAGCATTTCCATACCTTTTGTGCTGTGCTGAGGGGATGGCCATTTTCTTACTTATTTGCCAATGATCTTCAACATGGGCCCCACTCATGGAGATAGATAGTGACCAACCAGGAGCTATTGGTCACTCATACTCTTTAACAAGAGCATGCAACTCACCAGGAAGGGACAGAGCTCAGGTCCTGGCCTGTTTGAAGTACAGCAGAACAGGGTGGTTCCCCTGATTACCTCTATGTCAGTGTCTAGAATGCTGGATATGGAATTAGTAGGCCTGGATTCCAATCCTGATGCTACCATTTGATGATCCATATAAAATTGGGCTAATCATGTAATGCCCTGTCTATTTGCACATCGTCCAATGTATGGTACAGCTCTCCTTTCCTCAAAGAAATAAACACCAATCACAACAACCTAGTAACACATTTTTCAAAAAAATAACAAAAATTATAAAATGTTTCATTAATCTCTGCCTGTCAAAAATACAAAAATAAAATATAGCACTCATAAAATTATCCAAAAAATAGTCATTTTTTCTTTAAGGTAAAAAAAAACCCAAATATTACCAACCTCAGTTGACTTACGTGAACTATACAGGGCCTGTCACTTTAGATTCATCCTAATCTCTATGGACCACAGAGTTGCAGAGGGCTACAGGTCCATTCTGTTTCTCCTGTAATAAGAACTCACATTTCTATAGCAGTCCTATGAAGAAGATGGTGCTAATATTATTATCCTGATTGGTTTTTTAAACAAATAAAGGGATCATACATTTAAAACTGAAAGCAGCTTTAGAAGTCATCTGATGAGCCCAACAACCTTATTTATACCCAAGAGGAAACCGAGTCCCAGAGAGATTAAGTAACTTGCCCTTGATAACACCTTATCAGTTTTTGATTAGGGTTTCTGACCAAAGCCTCCTAACGCCAGGTCCGTTACTCTCCGAGTAGGCCACAGTGGCTGCTGGTGAGAAATTGTATGAACAACTCTTCATTAAATTTATTCTTATCCAATACTTCTCTTCCCGAAGAAAATTTCTTCATTAAATAATACAGAAAATTGAGCTAACAATACACCAGTCAAAAAGACAGTTCTACAGTTTATTCACAGCAAAAAGCTCATTGAATTCAATTCAACAAAACTAAGTTAAGCACCTACTGTGTGTTCCCAGGTACCAGAAAATCAACAAAAGTTTTCACTATAATGGCCTTCCTTTTCACTATCAGATTAATTTTCAGTGGTTATCTAGATACACGTCAAGAATAACTAGATTGATACATTTAGGTCACTTCAAAAGATTTAATAACTGAAACAAATCTCTAAGGCTAAGATGTATTTATGGGTTATACTGTTATTACTTTAATTTATTAAAGGAAGCACACAGCCTTGTTTATTCAAGTTGATAAGGGATTATGGTTTCCTAACTCTTCTAAATTTATGTGCCCATATTATACTGCTTATTGATTTTTTTTAAGCAAAAGGAACATGTATGTTATAATTACAAGGAGTGAGCCAAATTTAATTGTTGTTGCCGGCAATGCATGCCATAATGCAATTAACAATGATATTAGTGCTTTTATATTTGTTTAATCTTTGATAGCAAGAACAGATGGTTTCCCCAGCAAAGCAGAACACACTTGTGATCACGTATAGCATGTTTGTTTTTTACTCTTAAGGGTTGTTGTTATTCAACATTTACTGACTGCAGGCACTGGGTGTGTATTCTCCTGGACAGAGAATCCAACAATTGTAAAATTGTAATTATTGTATGTAATTTCATTCTAAAGGCTCTGTACTTTAAAGGAGAATAACCAAGTAATCCAAAATGAATTGGCATCTTCTTCTGGCTTTTGCCTAGAACCTACAAAAAGCTGGATTTACCAAATTTCAGATGTGGCAAACTCCTAATGGGCAGGAATTATTACATTTTAATTTTTACATCTCTAGGCCCAGGGCCTTGAACAAACTCAGTAAATATTTGGTTGAATTAAAAGCATAATTTTGCACAGAAAAAAACCCACTGAAGCAATTAACCTTAACTTATAAAACCTCTGGAGTGGGGGGGGGGAGGGAATAGGTATATGTTTTTTGAGAGCAGAAATTTAATATATACATACACATACATACAGATCTACACATATATACTATAGTCTTTGTACTATATATAATCTTTGCATCCTTAGCTTCTCACTTAATGCCTTGTCCATGATAAGCGCTCAATAAATATTTGTTGAATTAAATTAGAATAAAATATACAGCTTTTTATAGGTTTTTTGGCACATTAATTTTTATAGACCATCTTCATCTCTGTGTTTTAAAAATAAGTTCAAGATGTCTTCAGCTTTGCTTTTACAAAAGTAATTAGGGTAGAGTAATATATTTTCTGATTTAATAAGAGAATGCTGTCAAAAGATGAAATAATGAGGAACTATTCTTCCTTATAGTTGACATTTAGGGATGGATGTACAGAAAATTAGACCATGAAAGAATAGTATGGATATGGCCAGACCTAAATGAGATTTAGGTGGTCTCCTCTCTCAGAAAGAATAACTGTAATGTACCTCAAGTTCTTAAAACATATAGTCACCAACCTGGCCATAAAACAACTCACTGTTAGGTCATAATTTACATTGGTTTTTCTTTTAGGAGACATGATATCTTAAGAGGACTGATTTGTTGGCCTATTCAAATAATCATTTTTCTGATCTGATAGTAATGAGGTCTAAGAAGCTAGGGCTTGTGTGGAGGGAAAGAACCCTAAAGTGTGTGGAATTCATTTTAATATTTTTTTTATGATTAAAGGAAGTATCTCCTTCCTTTCTTTCCTCTCACTCTTCATAGGGCCAGTGGAGGGGCACTTCAGGCACCGAAACTGGTCTGGATTCTTTAGCCCCCTCCTCCCCACTCCCCCCCGTTAGTTAGTTATCACAATCAAGGATCTTTATGCATTTGTTCTCTCTTTTGGATATTCTTCGGACCCACGAGTTTAATCTTTGTTGCTTCTCAGAGAGAAGTGATCACAATAACCTCTCCTCTTCTCGCCAACGTTCCTGTTTGGAGAGATCTTCTCCTCACCTCCAAAAAGTCTCATTTATTGTGTTCTGTCTTTTCCTTTCACTTCTCCTCATTCTCCCTGCATTTCCCTCACTCTTCCTAGATTCAGTACTTTGGGTGAACTAGAACCATCTTCATTTCGTAGCCCCTCCAGTCCCCTCTTGCCCCCCACCACTTGAACCACAGATTTGATTTCCGACTCCCCTCAGTCCAGGGAAATGAAATTTCTTGAAGGTCTAGCCTCCTGAGTAAACGAGGCTGATTTGACTGGGACGGGGGGGGGGGGGGGGGAGTTTTTGCACTGTCCTGCTCTGACTCGATGGCTTTAGAAACCCGCACCATGCAGGGGGGATTTGGCTGGCTTCCTCCCCTTTATTGGTTATGAGACGCACAAGACTATTTACTGTAGGCACAGAGCTGCTCCGTTGGTGCTAAGTGTAAAGCGAAGCAGCTGGAGAACTGGGGGGGGGGAGTAGAGGTTTGGGGGGGAGCAGCCCAATATGTGTAGCCGGGAGTAGGTGAGGGGGGAGGAAGAGGAGGAGAAGGAGGAGGGGATGAAGATGGGAGCCTAAAACGGACTCCAGCGTGGTCCTGTTGTCAGATCTGTGTTTTCTTCTTTTCAATCTGCTGGGATTGGGGAGACGTGTCTGGGTTCTCAAGCAGCCAGTGCGCAGGCGCAGGCCAGTCGGCGCCCCAGAGAAATGCTCTTGAACGTAGGAAGGAAGGGGATCACCCTGTCTCCCTGCTTCCCTCTCTCTGGCTCTTTTCCTCTGTCCTCTTCCTCCTCCTCTTCCTCTCCTCGCTTCTTCCTCGTCCTCTCTCCTCCCGCTGTCCATTTCTCAGTCCTCGCCCTTTTTGCCTCCCTGACTCTCAGACTTTAGCCTTGCCACCTTTAGCGCGCAGCCCGCTGCCAGGAATGTTCCCGGACGCGCTCCTCTTCCTCCGCAAGGATAGGATAGGAGAGGAGAGGAGAGGATAGGGGGCAGGCTAGGCTAGCTCCGCCTAAGCTACCCCATCTCTTGCCTCTGCATGACTTTTTTTCCGTCTGGCTTTGCTCGATTCCGGCTCTTTGGATGGTGTTGGGGATCACCAGAAGCGTATTATCCTTTGAGTCCCGGGGAGACAAGGGGTGACTCTGTAGCCCTGGTGCTAGGCTCTTGGAGAGGCGGCGGCGGCGGCGGCGGCGGCGGCGGCGGCGGCGGCTTTGGCAGCGGCTCCTAGCTCGGAGGCGCCTTTGGAGCCCCTCTATGAGCTGGAGAGGAGCGGGGGAGGAGGGGCCCTCGGAGCATCTCTTCCCTGGGGTTTATGCATGGCACTGACATGGAGGAAACACCGTTTCGGAAAGTCAAAACGAAGAGGAGGAAGTGTCCACCCTGCGGCTGCGCCCCCCCGGGGGGCTCCCCACTGCTTCTGGAGGCCATCGCGTGCGAGGACGAGTTCGACTGCAAGGAGCTCGAGTCCCTTTTCCGGAATTACAACCTGAAACTGGAACAGACCTCAACGCTCAAGGCGCTGGCTGTGCTCATCGTCCTGACGGGTACCCTGTCCCTGGGGGAGC
The DNA here is from genome assembly GCA_028646575.1 of Pseudocheirus occidentalis. Taxonomy (NCBI): domain Eukaryota; kingdom Metazoa; phylum Chordata; class Mammalia; order Diprotodontia; family Pseudocheiridae; genus Pseudocheirus; species Pseudocheirus occidentalis. Next base: position 64,000,339 of record CM053599.1, read on the forward strand.
TCATGTCCGGCCCCAACCTGACCATCTCCAAGGGCTCGCACCCCGTGCATTGCATCATCTTCCTCTCGCTCTTCATTGTTACCAATGTCAAGTACCTACAGGTCACCCAGCTCCAGCAAATCGTCAAACTCATACTGCTCTTCAGCTTCACCTTCGCCTTCCTCTGCTGCCCTTTTTCACTGGGGGCTTATGGCATCGAGCCTCCCACCTCCCCAGAGCAGGGAATGTGGCAACTCATGCTGGTCACCTTCGTTTCCTATTCCCTGTTGCCTGTGCGGAGCTTGCTAGCCATCGTCTTTGGAATAGTGGTGTCCGTCTCCCACCTCATCGTCACTGCCACTTCAGTGACTGCCAAAAGACACCGACTCTGGAGGACGGTGAGTCGATGGCTCCCCAAGTTCCCCCGACCCCTGCTTTCCACCTTTCTTCCCCACTTCTTCCCTCTCTCTTTTCTCTCCAGTCATTTGAAGGGAATAGACGCCCTGGGTCCTACTATAGGGTAGATGGAAGGGCGCCTGCTTAGGGGACAGGGTCGTGTGTGTGTGTGCGTGTGTGTGTGTGTGTGTGTGTGTGTGTGTGTGTGTGTGAGTAGATATTCAGAGCAAGGGACTCGTGCGCGCGTGTGTACACACATCAAGGGGAGGCGGTAAAGGATAGTGACTGTGTGTGTGTAGGTGTGTTCCTAGAGGCTTCCCACCCGCTCTAGAGCGGTCGCGTGTCTGTTCGCGCGGGAGCTTTAGGATGTGTCTACCTGTGTGCGCCTACCCTTTGCAGCTGGATCTCGGTCCGGCTGCTGTTCCTCTGCGTCGAAGGCGTCTTTAGAGAGACCGCAGGCCACTCAAAGGCTTGGGGAGGTTGGGTACCTGGCTCCCGCAGCGAGAGAGACAGAGACGTAGTCAGAGGCCATCGGAGTTTAGCCAAGACGCCCACAAAGCCCCCTGTCCCTACTTTACCCTAAGAGGTCAGAGGAGCAAGGACTGGCGAGCTAACCTCCCAGACGGGAAACATACGGGAAGAACGGGCTAGGTGAGGTCATGAGAGTCAGAGGGTGGAAGGGGCTTCCAAAGGCGTCTAGCTGGATTGGAGAGCTAGCAAAACTATGAAAACCTGATTCAGGGATTGCACGATCTGAATTTTAGACCTGGAAGAAACCTTAGAGGTCATTTAGTGCAAAACCTTTCTTTCTAAAAAACACATTAGGAAACTGAGGCCTCGAGGGGCAAAGTGAATTCTGGGAGGTGTCCTTGTCCAGTTCTTCCAGTCCCGGTATTTCTTTCCTCTAGCTCAGTTGAGCTTACTCCCGCATCCTTCTGGCATCACGCAGTTCAGAGCCTGCAACTTAGCACGGCTTCCAACTTTCCACCTGCCCAAGAATGCTAGAAATGTTTCCCTTAGCTCTGCAGCATCCCGGGGACCGGGCCCAGCTAGGCGGTAGCAGCTGCTGCTGCTGCCTGCACCGGCTGGGGCAGCCTCCAACACAAGCTCCTTTCCCCTTAACCCCAGGAGCTGCTATTTATAGCTCCTCGGGACTTTCTCCAGTTCCTGGAGCAAAGAAGGTTTTTTGTGTGTGTGTGCGTGCGTGTGTGTGTGTGTGTGTGTGTGTGTGTGTGTCTTTCTGTCTCTCTGGACCTGTCTGAGGAGCGAGTATACCTGTTTGCCTGTCTACCACCAGTCGCCAAATCTGTTAGGATTTGCGTTACACCCTTCCCAACTCCCGCTTTGATTTGTGTTGGGCATTCTCACTTGGGAGAAATGAAGGGCTTTTAAAAGGGGCAGAGCGGAGAATAGGATTGAGAATGGAAAAGATCTTAATCTTTTCCGGACAAATGTGATGCTGTGGGAGGGATTCTCTCTGCGAAGTCCAAAAAGACTAAATTAAGAGTAATCAAGGGCTGGGAGATGGATTTCCCGGGTTATTGGCCTTGCTTTCCCCGGCTGGTTTACTTGAGCGTTTCCAAACGAGTGGGTCGCAGTAACCCAGGCGAACACTAGCCAAGTGACTGAGGCCAGGCACTAGTTCAGACATAGGGCATATTGCACACACTCGCAGGCAGGCTTGAGCTGGGCACATCCACTACAATTAACCTGGGAATCACAGCTGCAGAGACTTGCCTAGTAAGGATTATTCTTGGGCATACAGCCCTGAGCTGGGGCCGAAATAAGGTTTTCTAGTGGGGGCAGGGAGGAAAATGAAGGGATAATCTGGGCTTTATAATGCACCCTAATAAGCCAATGGTCTATTTTTAAGTGCCCCGTTAGCATTTGCCTTTTAAAACACCAGGGACACCATATGTGTAAAATGAAAAGCTTTTTTCCCCCTCTAAGAAAGAAAACGTTTTTTTTTTTAAATTCAGCATTCTTTTTACAGCACCAGAGATTCCTAAAGAAATGAGAGGACTAACAAATTTATCTTCAGCGTGAGAAGACAAACATTCCCTAAATGGCATGCCAAGAACCTTTGCTATCCTTGGTCCAGGTGAAAACAACCAAAAGCTGCATAGGTGGTAAAGCAGCCTGGTGTAATGTGGAAAAATCATTGAACAAGAAACCAAAAGGCCTGATTTTCTCTCCCAGCTGTGCTGATGACTAGCTTCTTGACTGATCACTTAACCTCTTTGCAACCCAGTGACTTGATCAGAATATCTCCTAGGTTCCTTCCTTCTTTGGAGTTCTGTTTTTACAGATAAAAGGAATCCCTTCTGGTTCATTTACAGTCACATCGTCCTACCTATCAGATCTTTTGGCTATTACTTGACTCCAGTTATAAAGCCTTCTAAACCATCTGATAGTTATCTCCACTTATGCTTCCCCACCCCCCATGGTTTTTTTTTTAATTCAATGAGAGAAAATGGCCTACTTGCATATAGATGACTGGGTTGAAAGTGTGTTTCTCCAGAGAAAAATGTTTCAAACTGAGGCAGAAACCCAATGAACTCTATTTCTGAAGGTGAAAAGAAATTCAGTTTACTTATCAATGTGTGAGTTAAAGTGAACATTTGCGTGTCTGTAGTGTCACCCTAGGGCAAGACTCTATGTTGAGTGAGCTCTTTGACTAAATGGATACTGCTTTACTGTTTTATTCTGAGTGGTAAATAAAGGCAGGATACTTTCAGTGCGATTTTTATTTATTTTTTTTTGTCAAATCCAATGCATAATTAGAACAATTATTAATATGACTTATTTATTAGGTCTTAAAACTGTCTTTCAATAGGCATTGTGTAGAAAACATCACAATGAAAGTTTCTTTCGCTGCTGGATAGCTTTGATTTTTTTAAAAACTGCTTTGTCAGATTTTCATTTATTCCTTTCCTTGGTCTTTGGGGTCCCAAAGGGGTAGGGGGAGGGATGATGTTCAATGCAATTCTTCTTAATTAGCTATGTAAACCTCATATACTTGAGATGAGAGATAGTCCATTAGTATTGACAGAATATGATGATTAAGATGTAAGATCAACACAATTGCAAATAAGTGCTCTCGCTTGCTGTTCTGTGCCCCTGTCCTATTTCTTTGTGTAATTTAAACATTTGGAGTTATTAACTGAGTCTTGATTGTTCCCAGACTAAAGGAGTATTTCTTAGGGGATCACCTTTATGGAGAGGGAGGACTTGGTGGGATTCAAAGACCTCCATAGGATCTAGGGCCATCTGACTTGAACACTGAGGCCTGTCTCCTCCCAATCTAATCCTCAGTGAAATTCAGCAACGTGTGTAAATACACATGCATATAGATATGCATGCATATATACTTGCTTCACTTATGTTTATATATTTAATACTTGTGTTCATATGCACATATATAGTGTATAGAGAGAGAAAGAGAGAAGAGAGGGAGATACAGAGAGTGCACATATATACATACAGTGGAGTGAAAAAGAGAATTTAGAGGCCATGTTATAACAGGAAAAGTCAGTGGTTTGGGGGTTGAAAGACAACTTTGACTCTGACTCTGTGACATTTCTAAGTAGAATGATCTCACACAAGTCACTTTATTCTTTGGGAACTTCTGGCCCTGCCCTGCCCCATCTACTGCCAGCTCTAAATTGGGAGCCTATGACAGTGCTTATAGACCATTTGAAATAGAAGTGAGTAGTTCATTCATCTAGTTTCACAAAGTAAAGAAACTGAGTCTTAGAAAATGGAATTTTTCAAAGTGATTCACAGCTTGAACCAGAACATTATACTGGGTCTCCTAGCCTCAGTTCAGTGTTCTTTCCATCATATCATCATGCTGTCTCCAGTAGAGGTACCATTTCTTTGGACGGTTGGATTTGGTGTTTTGCAAACTCTGGGTACTTTCTTTTCTGAGAATGAGATGGTTGGCTTCTCAGAGCTACTCCCACCAATTGCATGTGGCATGAGCTTAAATCCAGAGAATACAGTGTTTATGTGGCCTTCATTATCCCTGCTGGCATGGTCAAGCAACATCTTCAGATAGTCTTTTCAACTTTTTAGGACTGCTTCGTTTTACACCATAATCAGTAAAGCTCTACTCTCAAATACCGGGGAGTATATATCCCTTGTATCAAAGATGCTTGTGTTGTGGCAAGTATTATATTTGTGGGATTTTCTGTCTCACTTAGCTCCAACCCCATCCAGAAACTTGGAGAAATCTCTCCAGTGATCGGTCTAGTAACTCGGACAGCAAAGTGGATAGAACATTGAGTATGGATATAGACATTCAATACTTAGATTCAAGTACAGCCTCGGATGCTTCCTAGTCATGTGACCCTGGGAAAGTCACTTACTGTCTACATCAGTTTCCTCAACTAAAATGTATATAATAATAGCACTTACTGCATAGGATGGTTATGAGGATCATATTAGATACTATTTACCCATAATGGGAACTTAAAAAAAAAGACTAAAAAACTTGTCCTCATCTCCCTGGACACAGTAGTTACATTAAAAGAAAAGTCTTTTGTTTTCAAAAGCTAGGAAAGCTCCTATAACACAATACCCTAACTGACTAGTGAATCATAGTCTCACAAAGAATATTGCTTTTTTGCTACTTAAAGTCCTTGCATAGTGCATCTTCTGGAAGAGATCTTGCCCCTGGGGATCTGCTCTTTTGCCTCTAGGAGGTAGCTTTAAGGTCTGAAGAGGAGCAGATGTAGTCTATTGTTCCCTGGTGTATTTCCTTGCCAGCACCTTTGTTTTGCATGTGTTGCCTGCGCTGGTAACTCCAGGCATCCCCCATGTTCTCTCTGCAATCATTCTTGTCTGCTGGGTGACCTACAGGTAGTATTCTTTTGGTGCTAGTGGTAGGAGTAAGAAGTGGGAATCTTTAAGGTTTCCTTTCCTGCTGGGGCAGAGGTTTATCTTTCTTTAGTAAACCAGTCTCTAGGAGCACTAATAACTCTTGCAACATGGCCTAGGGAAAAGAATAGTGAATTTGAAGTCAGAAAATTTGGGTTTAAATCCTGACTCTATTACTTATTAATTCTGTGATCCTAGGTGAGTCATTTCATCCATCTCCTTATCTATAAAATTAAAGAATTGGCTTATAGGTGCTGCTTTGCTACCACAAATTCTACCATTTTCCTTCCATGTAGTTACCAAGACTCATCAAGCATATTTCCTTTGGAGAATGACTCCAAGGACTCATTTCTGTACTTGGTTGAATTTTGGGGAACATTGGCTCTATTGGTCAAATGAGGTGATAGATGAGGTAGCTGCTCTTGCTGTTTTCCAATGTCCTTTCCAGCTCTAAATCCTATGAATTTATGATCTTCTCCCAACTCTTAGATACTCCTTACATCTAAGAGTGAAGTTGGAAAGCCTTGCTAGACAAGTGTTCCCTATCCCTGTTAGTTCAGAGACTGTTAAGAAATTCTAGTTCTTCTTTGATCACTTCTCTGAAATATTTAAGTGGAATTATTCAATATTTCAATTATTCAATATTTATCATCTACACTGATTTCCCCATAGATATAGTAGCAGTTAACATATAGTTTATCTACAACTCTTCCAAGCCAATGAGAAAAGGAAACTTGAACTTTGCTCAGACTGAACTTATTATATAGGTAGGTTTTCTAATTTAGAAAGACTATGTCTCCTTCTTGGCCCATGTAACATCCACGTAGTTGCCTCTTTAAGAAAGAATCCTCTAGACTGATGTTTTCTAAACATTGTGTAACTTGTGACTATAGAACCACAATTATTAAAATCATTACGTGCTTTAGCAGAATAAATAAATATTCTTTTTGTAGATGGTACAGTTCTCTAACTAGGGTGAAGTAAGGGGGGGAAGGGCTCAATGTTTTCCCGTGGATAAAGTTCATGGCACCTTCTGCCTCCCTCCTGCCTTAACATGGTCTCTGTCCCTTCCATTCTTTCTTTCCCCCCAACTTTCTGGCACTGTGCATGTCCTTTGGGTTTCCTAGTCAATATTATCTGACTGATAACACTGTCCTTTGTACTGATTGTCCTCTGTACATCTGCTTGATCCCATAACAGAATTGACTTATGAATGTATTGCTAATTATGGCTTTGAGGCAGAATAAATGATATGTCTCATACAGAGTTATTTTTCAAATACAAACAATGTGTGGTTAACAAAATTCAGATTCACTTAAAAGCAGTACTGAATTCCTGATACTGTTTTTACCATCATGTATTTTTCTCAGTCACTAGATACCAATGCTATAAATACTGGTATGTGGGATCCTTGAAATTTTTCAGTGTTAAACGTGGAGATGTTATACTTTCAAAGGTTCGGAAGAACTGACTTAAATGATGCTCAGAAATCAAGATTTTTCATTATATGGGCAAAAGATATGAACAGGTAGTTTTCAGATGAAGTAAATCTGCCAATAGGCATATGAAAAAATGCACTAAATCACTGTTTATTAGAGAAACGCACATTAAAACAATTTTGAGGTCCCACCCCATACATATCAAATTGACTAATATGACAGACAAAGGAAATGACAAGTGTTGGAGGGAATGTGAGGAAACTGAGACACCAATGCTCTATTGGTAGAGTTGTGAACTGATCCAACCATTCTGCAGAACAATCTGTAACTATACCCAAAGGGCTATAAAACCACACATACCTTTTGACCTAGCAATACCACTACTAGATCTGTATTCCAAAGCAATAAAAAATAAAAGAGACCCATATGTACAAGAATACGTATAGCAGTTCTTTTTAGAGGTGGCAAAGAATTGGAAATTGAGGGATTCCTATCAATAAGGGATTGACTGACCAAGTTATGATAGATTATTGTGATGGAGTACTGTTGTGCTGTAAGAAATGATGAGCAGGCTGCTCTCAGAAAAACCAAGAAAGACTTATATGAACTGATGCAGAATGAGCAGAATCAGGAGTACAGTGTACACAGTAACAGCAAATACTGTATGATGATTAATTATGAATAACTTAGCTATTTTCAGCAATACAAAGACCCAATACAGATCTTAAGGTCTTACGATAGAAAATGCTATACAGCTCTGGAGAAAGAACTGATGGAGTCAATGCATACTTTTAAAAAAAGTTTCCTAAATTTTTTTCGGGGGTGGGGTCTGTGTTTCCTTTCACAACATGACCAATATGAAAATATATTTTGCATGACTACACATGTATTCGGTCCAACTGCTTGTCTTCTCAATGAGGGGAAAGGAGAGAGAGAGAATTCAGAACTCAAAATTTTAAGAAACAAATGTTAAGAATTGTTTCTACATGTAATTGGGAAAAAATAAAATATCAAATTAAAATGAAAGATTTTCCATCAGAAGTAACTAAAGGGGGCGGATAGGTGGCGCAGTGAATAGAGCACCAGCTCTGGAGTCAGGAGTACCTGAGTTCAAATCTGGCCTCAGACACTTAACACAAAAACTAGCCGTGTGACCTTGGGCAAGTTACTTAACACCAACTGCCCTCCAAAAAGCAAAAAAAAAAAAAAAAAAAAAAAAAAGAAGTAACTAAAGAAAATCAAATTAAAACAACTTTTAGACACAATCACACACCCATCAAATTGCAAACCAATGTGGAGAAACAGGTAGGATTATGAATTTGTAGAATTTATTATGGAGAACAATCTGATTATACCCAATTCAAATTAGAAAAGAATTATATATTTTGACTCAATAACTCTATTATTAACACCATGTCCTGAAACTGTAATCAGAAACAAATAATTTAAAAAGAAGTTATCTAGCAAAGGAGGTTGTAGTAGCTTTATTTCATAATTGCAGGAGGAAAAAATTGGAAGTCACCTAAATGTCCAATGATAATGAAATGGTTAAATAAATTATGTTACATTGATGTAATGGAATACTATAATGTAATTAAGACTGCATAAAAATAAGGCAAGAATGAGGAATATAAAGAACTCTTGAAAGGTCTTTTTGAAATAATGCAGCAAAATAAAAGAATAGAATGTCACTAATATCATATAAGATTAAAATGAAAGAGAATGAAGGAACAAAGCATTGGAGGTATGAAGGAAATGCTTGGAATTTTTCAATGATACTTTAGACCTTGAAATCAATAGTTTAATGTGTAAACAGTTATGAAAATATATTTAATTAGTTCCATTGCTGTTCACTATTCAATTTATAAATCATTTAATATATTTTCAGAATGGAACAGGTCATTGTGACATTAGTATTGGGATAGTATTTAATACCTAGATCGTTGGGCAATAGGTAATAGTTATGTTTAACTTCCTATCTACTTAGATAAAAGATATTTTAGTGGTAATGACAAAATCTGTACATATTGTGGTATAGACAGAAGGTCCAGTTTAGCCCACCACTTACCTCTAATATGTATAGTAGAATCTTTCAAATAGAATGACTCAGTAGGACATGGTAGAGTGATTAGTAGTCATGTAACAGTATGTTTCAAGGTAAATCTAGAGGACAATTTGGAAGGTTTGTTAATTGATATTCCAGGAATGGGATTTCTAAGGAATTTTAAGCTACTGGAAAATATTTCAGTTTAAGCCATTATTTATATGATCCAGAGATAGTAAAACTTCTTGGAAAACTAAAAATAATACAATCACTTTCCGTATTGGTAAAGTCGGAAAGGATTCTTCATGAAGGACCTATATTGAAACAGTAACCCAGCCATGATTTACTGAAATCTGAATTGGTGTCATAGAAGGGAGCTAGAGAATATCTCCTGAGTTTCTGGGGTATAGAGCAGAAATACCTCATTCCTTGACTTCCTGTTGGTCATAGCTGATTCCAGGAATGAGATGCCTTGTATGATATATTCTAAGGTAGCCCCAGGGTCCTCAGACTGAGCAAAACCTTCAAGAGTTCCCTGGTGACCTTTATGCCTTAGTCTGCCTTCAGGGACAATTCTTATGATAAATATGATTCATAAACTGGTAGGGAAACTTTCTCTTTTCCTGTTTGACCTATACACTGAAGACTGGGCCAAGACTGGTTATGTCTTTGGAGTTGGAGTGGAGAGAGGCCAATTGTTCTGCAATATTTACAACTGATCTTCAGCATTTGCATGTTTAACTTTTGCTGCTTCAAGCATTCAAGTGATTTTATTAGTAACCTCATTTTCTTTTCTGCATTGCCAACTACACATATTCATGTTGGCAACCATGCACATCTGCAGCTATATGCAATAGAGAAAAAAAATGAGAGGCTGAAAGCATGCATGTTTACAGAGTGCCTTGTATCTTACTAACCAACCTCAAGGTTAAATGTGAACTTGCCTCTGCTATGCTCCCATACTGAGACCCTGAAAGATCTTAAACAGCACACAAAGCATATAGCACTGATGGATTATTTCAAGCTGGTGCATCCTTCATGATCTCCAATGCCAAGCACAACAATCCTGCTGTGTTTTCAGTGATTCCTGCTGGGAAAGCCCATCTTTCTCATTAACACCAGTGTTTTGTCTACAATGCTCCATGTCAAGAAATCATAGGATATAATGATGCCAAAAAAAATCAAACTTATGGGTGACCCCCAGTTTGATGATAGGATGAATGCCGAGTATTAATAAACAGCAACATATCACCAAAATGATGTGTACATGGAAAGTGTTACAAAAGACTTGAAGTAACCATATTGTTAAGTTGAGGGAATAACACATGAACAGCTTGATGTTCTGGCATTCACAGTTTGTCAAAAGAACCAGAGGAAGGTCTCCAACACACTGGAGCTTGTGGGTAAATTGCAATCTGAACTGGTGGGAAGAAATTTAGATCCCATGAGATCCTTTCAACTTTCTTGACATTTATTAATCTGTCATAAGACTTACATTTTTGGCATTGATATGAACTGATCAAGTGCTCAGAACCAACGTATTTCAAAATGACTTTAAAGTCTAGGAGATTGTCATGTTTAAAGGAGACTACTTTATACATTTTTGTAGATACAATTATCAGTCACTTCATTCAGTTTATAAGGTAAAAATGGATCTTGTGGAATGATTTATTTATATAGCACTTTATGAACCTTTCAGTGCTTTGCATGTATGTCTCATTTGATCTTCATCACAGTCCTGTGGGTGGGATATGGTAGAAAGAGCATTAGATCTGGTATCAGAAGACATGAATTCAAATTCTGCCTCTAGTTGTATCTGTGATGTGTGTGTGTGTGTGTGAGAGAGAGAGAGAGAGAGAGAGACAGAGAGAGACAGAGACAGAGAGAGACAGAGAGAGAGAGAGAGACAGAGATAAAGACAGAGACAGAGAGAGAGACAGAGAGAGAGAGAGATCTGTGACAAGTTACTTCTCTGGACCCCAGTTTCTTTAACTGTAAAATGAAGTGATGAGATGGCCTCTGAGGGCCTCTTTAGTGCTAGATGTATGAAACTATGACTTGAACCCACATCCTCATTCTACTACTGAGGTGACCTTTGTCAGATTATTTCCCCTCTCTGGTCCAGTTTCCTCATCTGTAAAGTCAACAGAATTAGACTAGAAGATCTTTAAGATTTGTTCTGTAGCTAAATCTTTTTTTAAGTCTTGTTGATGCTATGCTTTTACATTATAAACATTTATAGATTACCAATGGCTAGTTGCTTGAGATGTTATTATCCTAAATTTATGGGTAAAGACATTGAAGCTCAAAAGTTAAGTGGTTTGTCCATGGTCACATAGATAGTAACTATCAGAGGAAAGGTTTGACCGTAGGTCCCTCCTTTATGCTGTGTCACACAGCCTTTCATAGCTCCATTATTTCTCAGTTCTCACATTAAGTGATTAGTGGTCATAAGTCACAGAGGCAGGTAAAAACGGAAGAGTTTTGTCGGCACTCAATCTCTCTGTGTGTTTGTAAGTGGCAACTTGAAACAGCATATTTTTCAGCCTTAACTACATTCTAAATCAGATCTAATTGGATAATGATTATGGGTGACAGATTTAGTAAAGAAATTGTGTGTGTCTTATGACTGATTTCACAGGAAATGTTTTAAAAGTAACACATCTCTTACTCTTAAACTTCTACTATTAACATATCTATCTGGCTGGTGGACTTAGTTGAATTTTGGAATTTCTGTATCATTGTCAAGAGGTAGATAGGAAATTATATACTTTCCTGTTGGTTTCTACTCTCCTCAGTTTCTCAAGATGTTGGTATTTAAAATATTTTCAAGTGTCCACCATCTCAGGCAGAATTTCTCATATTACTACATGTTTTGGAAGTTACATGGTATCCTTAGACATTTCTACAATGAATCAATGATCCCTGGAGGCTTGAATTAGATTATGAGATTCTTGAAGGTGAATATATTAGGACGTTCTTTTTTTTTAATTAAGTTTAAGTTTCTTATCTCCTAATATTACTTAAAATATCAAATTCTTAGCTTTCTTATTTTAAAGTTTTCTTTAGATGTTGAATCTAGGAAACATTCTTTCATGATGATAATACGGAAGTATGCAGTTGGTTGCCTATCTGTGTCAATGAACTACATTCCAATATGCTGAGTTATCCTCTATAAATAGTAAAAGTCAGATAGCCATTGGCAATATACAGAATCCATAATTATAGGAAGGCTTTTTTAAAAAAAACTATTCCAGTTAAGTACTTGTTTTAAAAAGAAGAATTCTGCTGAGGCAAAGACAATTGAACTAGCAGTCAAAATGTGACCACACAAGAACATTTGACAAAATAAAAGCAAAGTGCTTATTTGGGTTATGGTAGCGAGCCTGAAACTCATTCAGAAAAGGAAAAGTGTGAAAGAATGTACGTTAGATTTGGTGTCTGAGGATATAAACTGGAATTCCATCTGTGCTGTTTATTCTGAAACCTAAAGGCAGTTAAACCTGAGGTTCAGACTCTGCTAATTGCAGGCTAAACCACTATCCCTGGCCTCTCATTGAGTACCTGTAAGGATGCTTCATCGGAATGCTGTATGTTTGGGTACATGCCTGAGATACTTAGCTAAAAAATGTATCATCTATGGGGGTGCTGATCACTAGCAAAACTACAATAGGTAGGTCGATATTCTATAGGTAAATGCTAGAGAGAGGGGGAAAATTCCATATAGACAGAATTATTTTGACACTATGTCATATCTTGAGTTTCCACAAATCTTTTAACCTTTTGGGATTTTAGTTTGCTCACCTTAAAATAAGAGTGGGGCTTGAACTCTAATTCTAGTACTTATTGGAGACACAAAAACAAACATTAACCTTGCCCTCAGGGAGTTTACATTCTAAGGGAAACAGGATGTATACATTGATGAGAAAATACCAGATACCCAGAGGAGAGAGAAAACAGTAACAACTATGATGGTGAGGAAAGTCTTTGGAGAAAGTGGTACCTGAGATGAAACTTCAGCAAAGCTAAATATTCTAAGAAGTAGAGGTCAAGGATGGGAGAGGTGGGTACAGTGTTTTCCAGGCACGGGAAACCAACTAGGCAGAGGCCTAGAGATAGGATACTTAAGATGGGGAACAGTAAATACGTTGGTTTGGTTGGAATGTAGAGTATGAGATATGGGCATGATTGAGGAGGATGCAACTAAAATATTATCTGGGAAAGCAAGTTGGAGTCAAATTGTGAAAGGCTTGAAATGCCAAGTTGAAGAACTGGTACTTTATCCTTGGTACTAGTAACAACAACCAAAGATGTGTGATCAGAGGACTGATATAGCAAGGCATAATGCTGAGGAAGATTATTTTGTTAGCTTGGTTGAGGATGGATTTGAAGGAGAAGGACCTGTAAACAAGAAGAGTTATACGGAAGGCATTGTAAAAATTCTGTCAAGACCTCTCAGACAGGGGCCTTGTCTTGCACCCGGATAGTGCATGGCGCTCACATTTCAGAAAGACCTGAGTTCAAATATGACTTCAGAAACTTAGTAACTACGTAACTGTGGGCAAGTCACCTAACCTCTCTGTGCCTCAATTTCCTCATGTTTAAAATGGATGTGATAATAGTACTACCTCATCTCTTCCTCCCCTTGCCACAGCTACTTTGAGTTAATTCCTTTCTCTGAAAGTAGACCCTTTGAACTAAGTACTCTTGGGATTCTTTTAGCCACATAACTTCCATCGTGTGCATCAATTCTGTATCCACATGGAGATCGGCAGACCAAAATTCCTGAGGGACCAGTAATGCTACTTTATGTTTATATTCATACACAAAGACTTTTACAGGATTCTTATACTGACAAAACATGATTCTTCCAACATATTCCCTCCCAGTGGTCTTTTTTTTCATTTTCATATCAGTATCCTCTCTTGATGCTATAACTACTCATTTATCTTTTAAAAATCTCCTCCTCCTCCTTCTTTCTCCTCCTCATCCTCTTCTTCCTCCGTATTCTTCTCCATTTACTTCTCCTTTACCTCCTTCTCCTCTTTTTTCTTCTTCTTCTACTCTCATTTTTCTCATCTTTGTCTCATCCTTCTCCTTCTGTCTCCTTTTAATTTTTCTTCATTGCACACTTTCAATAAGTGTTTGTCAAATGATTGAACCAATCACATTTCAGAAACCATTATATGTACCATGGTTGACATACAGGTTGTCCATTTAGCATAAAGAGAACATTCTATGGACAACTCTTTTCCCAAATCTCCTAAAAGGTCAACTGAGGCTAGACTTTTAAAAATAGAAATGAGAAATTATAGCAATAAAGGTGAGGGTATGGACATGAAAAAAGACCACTGGGAGGGAGAAAAAAAAAACAAATTTTGTCAGTATAAGAAGGATGTTGTAAAACTCTCTCTGTATCTGTATAAAGCTATAATAGCATCTCTGGTACACTTAGAATTTTGGTCAACTTATCTCCCCATGGATATAGAATTGATGCACATAGTGGAAGTTATATGGCTAGATGGATACCATAAGCTCCTTAAGTCAAAGTGTCCACTTTCAGAGCCAGGAATGGACTCAAAGTAGCTGTTGCAAGGAGAGGGAGGGATGAGGAAAGAATCCAGAAAAAGATCCTTCTGGGAAACAGGAAGCACAGGAAGATAATATTAAAAAACAAAGAATAAGAAGAAGCCATATTTTGAGTTTGGGCTCCTAATCTCTTTTACGTGACTGTCTTAGCTGTGCTATGTATGCTTTTGGAGTACCCCATTGAAAAGTAAACTCAAGCTTCCCAACCACAAGAGAGTTTGTATTGTTGTCCATCTGTGCTAGCCAGGAACTATAACATTGAATATTAAATGATTTTTCTAAGGAACTTATTATGTTTATTCTGTTCAATATTCAAACTTCCCTCTGATCTGAAAAGGAATAGGATTTTTCATGTTTATAGGTGAATACCAAATATAGAAAAGTGAATTTATTATCTCTCCATCACCATACATATTAAATATATTCTTCATAGCATAAGAGAGGGCTTTAAACCTTTCTGATAGCTACAAGATTTAAATAACAATTATTACTGATATATAGGAGGGCTTGATATAAATAGAACCATAACTAAGAATTCTGGTGTTTGGTGGAAGCAGTGAATGAAGACTAAAGTGTTTAGTTACATTTATGTTAGAAGACATTGATGTCCCAGTTCCTGTGACACAATTGACTCCCAACCTCCCCACTTTGTAGGAGACATGGTAGTGGAGGAAAACAGGTCCTTGGAGAAGAGTTGAACCTTTTAAGGTGGTATAACAAAAATTGGGGCAGACAGAAGACTGTCAGTGAGCAAAATTTCTGCTTCCCTACTAGGTTCCCAGGACAAAACCCTACTTTCTACACCTTAGTTATGACTTTGGATAAAAGTAATGGTGTAGGGGTGGAGCCAAGATGGTGGTGTAGAAGCAGCAACATCCCACAGCTCCCACATTGCCACCCTAAACACCCATAAAATTATGCACCCGGAGAAAGCCTAGGACTCTCAGACTCACAAAAATACAGAGAACAAATCTCTCGCTGAAGGTAGCTCAGCGGCAGCCGGGAACAGAGGCTGGAACAGCCTGACGCGGAGACCGAGGCCAGGTGGGAAGGAGCTGGGCTGAGCTGAGCCAAGCAGGCACTGCAGCCAGTCTTCAGGAGAAATCTACAGCCTCCAGCACCTCCACATCTGCCAAGGTGTGAGGAACAGTACTGGAGAGGGGCAGAACAGCCAGCCCAAAACCGCAGCCATGGCCAGGCTAGGCCCCAGGGTGGCCTGGAGGAGCTAAGTCTCCCAAACCTCAGCTTGGGTCAACTTCAAAGAAAATCTAAAGCACCTGCCTAAGGGGAATCTTAAAATCCTCAGAGACAGATAGTGAAAGTGAAACTTTGAAAATTAATTTGGGAGTGGTAAAGCAGTTCAGCCAATCTGCCCCCGGGGCAAGGAAGCAGTGGGGGAAGGGAACTGTTGGAACCGGTCCACCAGGTTGCTTCAGAGCCCCTGGCCTGCGGATTCCGCAGGGGGGCTGAATTGATTGATCAGGGCCAAGTGTTCTG
>CM053599.1:64016663-64038556 GCA_028646575.1 Pseudocheirus occidentalis
ACAGTTAGGAAGTATTTGAGGCTGGGTTTGGACTCAGTTTATCTTGACTCCAGGACAAGGGCTGTATCTACTGAACTGAATCTTGCATCCCCCTTCCCAAAAAGTGATTAGCTCTTTGCTATAAGGTTTACCATTCCACCTCAGATTCATGTTTTCCAGGAGTCTCTTCTCCCACCCTCTATGTCTATGTCTCCCAAGTGAGTGCCTTTGGCTATAGTGCTCATCCCACTTTTTTTTTAAATCCCATTTAAGACTGTGTCTAAAGGTTATTGAAGGCTATGTCCTTGATAATGCCTTCTGAAGCCTTCTCTGCTCTCTCATTTGCAACTTTTAGAGGTCACGGGACCCTGGCAGTCAGTGGCTTCAGAATCTTTACAATTTTTCCTGATACTGAAAACTATTAACTATGTAATTTTAGCTGATATCTCTGCAGGAAGAATCCTTACAGGAGTTTGAAGTGACTTTCAGTGGCATTGATAGCACGGTATAGTGGCAAAAGAACAGTTCTTAGGATCAAAAAAACTGCATTTGAGAAGCTCAATTATTTAGCATCTTGTAAATTGTTAGGCAGGCCTCCTAATTCTCAGTTTCCTCTTCTGTAACATGGAGATAATATGAATTCACTACCTCCTTCCCAGGGTCTTCATTAAGAAAACAGTTATGGGCTTAGTCAGCTGCTTTTTTTTTCCAGAGTGATTGTCCACAAATCAGCTCGAGAGCTTGGATTTCCTTTATGTCTCCAGAGATGATACAGAAGGAGATTTTAAACCCTATTTTCCCAGAAACTTTCCTTAGAGTGATCACAGTCAATTGCTCTCTGATACCTGTCTTAAAGGAAATGATCAGCTTCACAAATGAGTGACCAAATGGTACACTTGAACTTCTTCCTTCTTAAATTGACCAAAAGATCTTCCCCATGAATTAAATTTTGGTCCAAATCCAGTGGGATTGTAGACTTCTCCTTTTCAACTGATAACAGCCTTAAGTTTTGCTTGGAAAATGGAAAGAAGGAAAAGGGCAAGTATTTTTAAAACGCTAATAGATTTTATTCTATTCTGAGCTTTTTAGCCTATTGATAAAAAGGTTATTAACTAGAGGATTTCATTTGGTTGGTTTTTGGCCTCAAATTTTCAAGCCTCAATTTGCTACTGGAAGAAAAAGATCAATGTTGTAAGTTGAAGCAGTAGAGGGTGGGAGTAGCACTCTCTTCAAGGAAAGAACCATACACACCCCCCCACAAACCCTCCCCCCAAACAAACCCTGATTCTTTTATGGCTTATCATTTTAATTTGGACTATATTAGAGAGCCCTATAGGCTTATTGTTTGATTTTCCCCTGAGTACAGATTTGCTGGTGAAATGATTTGATGATCTCTAAATCCCTGATATTCAATTCATTTTAATTCACCACTTGTCTGCACCAGACTAAACTATAGTTTGCATTACTAGACATAAAGATCAAAACAAAATTCTTTGCCCATGAGAAGCTCCTTTTTTCTTGGTGTATATGACTTATTCACAGATAAATATATAGAAAGCAATTTATATTTGACTCAGGAAGTGTCCCCCAAACTGGAATTTGAAGGATGCTATCATTTTGAAGAAGCAGAGGTGAGGAAGGAGTGCATTTTAAGGCAGAGGGGATAGCTTATACAGAGCCACAGAAATAGAAGATGACATGTTGAGTTTCTAGGAATAGCTAAGTGTATAGTTTGGCATGTGAAAAGGAGTGATGTAAGTCAGTCTAAATGGGTAGGTGGGAGCCAGAATGCGGAAGGCTTTAAATATAAGATTGAAGAACCTGTATTTTATCCTAAAGATATAAGAGAGACACTGAAGAATTTTGGCTAGAGGGATGACCTGAATCTTAGTATTAATTTAGTAGTTATATTGAAGATAGATAAGAGGTGAAAGACCATGAAGCAAGGAGACAAATTAGGACTCAGTTGTCTTCAAATGAGTCACCTTACTATAAAAGGATTAGCAAGGCTGGGATCTACCGTATATTACAAAAAGCAAAGAAAATATTATTAAATAGAATAGGCATGCACAATTTTTAAAAATAGCTTAGCTGTCCCATAAAACCGTTTTATAAAACCTTCACACTATCTAGGACTGAATCTTGTACAACAGGTACTAGATTTCCCTTAGACATCTAAAACTCATGTATTCCAAAACAGAAGTCACAATCTTTCCTCCTAACCCTTCACCCCCTTCCTAATTTCCTTATTAGTGGGGAGGACGCCACCATTTTCTCAGACATTCAGGCCTCCATATGCAGTGTCATATTTGACTCCCCCCTCACGCTCACCCCATATCCAGTCTGTTGTCCAGTCTTCTTGTTCCTATCTTTACAAACAAAATCCTTCATATATTGTTCCCTTCTCTCTCTGCTCACACAGCCATCCCCATTTGTAGACCCTTCATCATTTTGCACCTGGTCTATTGCAGTACTATTCCTGTCTTCCACAAGTATCTCTCCGTTCCAATACATCCTCTTTTCCCCTGCCAAAGTCGTTTTCCTATGCAGGCCTGATATATCGCTGCTCCTCTCCTCCTGTACTCTATTAACTCCAATCACTCTGTATTACCTCCAGAATAAAATATAGCTTCCTATTGGCTCCTTTGTCAAATATGAAATCCTTTGTCTGGCTTTTAAAGCCCTTTATAACTTGGTCCATTCTGGCTTTTCTACACCTTACTCCCCATCCTGATGGCCCACATATTCCATGATATAATGACACTGGTATCCTTGCTGCTCCTTGAATAAGACTACTGACTTCATGAATTTTCATAGCTCTCCCCCATACCTAGAATTGTGTTCCCACACATCCCCATATCCTGGCATGTTTCAAATCCCAGATAAAATCCTACCTTCTACAGAAAGTTATTCCTGATTTCCCTTTGGTATATCTAATTTATATCTTGTTTGTACATAGTTATCTACATGTTTTCTGTCTCCCTCCCTATCCCTCTTCACTCCACTCTACTGTGATCCTGAAGATCAGGGACTTTTTGTTGCTTTTATTTAAATTTCCAGTCCTCAGTTGTATCCCAAAGAGATCATTGAAGTGGGAAAAGGACCCATATGTTCAAAAATATTTATTGCAACTCTCTTTGTGGTGGCAAAAAACTGGAAATTTAGGAAATGCCCATCAATTGGGGAATGGCTGAACAAGTTATAGTATATGAATGTAATGGAATACTATTGTGCTATAAGAAATGGGAAGGAGATGGACTTCATAATTATCTGGAGAGGCTTATACAAATTGATGCTAAGTGAGAAGAAAAGAACCAGAAAAAATTTGTACACAGTCACAGATATATCATATGTGTGATGACCAACCTTGATAAACTGGACTCTTCTCAGCAATGCACAGTTAAAAGACAGCTCTACAAGTCTCAGAATGGAAGGAGATATCTACATTCAGGGAAAGATCTAGAAAGACTAGAGTTTAAATGGAGACTGAAGCAACACATGCTATTGTTCTTTTCCATGTTTGGTTTTGTTTCTTTTTTTCCCATTGTTTCCTCCATTGGTTAGAATGCTTCTATACAACAAGACTATCGTACAATGTGAAAGTGTTTGCAGATCCTATACATGATTGTACGCCACCATGGGGGAGAAGGGAGGGGAGAAAAACTGAAACTCAAGTGATTCTGGAACTGAATCTTGTAAACTAAAAGTAAATAAACAAGTCAATAAATTAAAAAAATTCCAGTCCTCAGCACAGTGCCTGGCACCTTCTAGAGGCATTAGATAAAAACTTGTTGACTTAATGAATTTAAATTTTTTATTATTTTTATTTATTTATTTTGTTGCTGAGCTTGGAGCAATGGTTAGAAGTTACTAATTGGTAGATCTAGGTCTACTTTGAGGAAAAAAGTTCCTATTAGTGAGAACCATCCACACATGGAATGGGCCATCTGAGGAGGTCATGGGTTCCCAAGTGATTGCTGGATGACCACTTGGTGAGGATATTGGTAGTAGGGATGCTTGTTCAAGTGCATGTTGACCTTTGATTTTTGAGATACTAGGATTTTGCCTGTATTGGTACTTCCTTCTCAGATACAGATCACAATTCCTGTGCCCCTTAGCATTCAGATTTTATGAGTGGAAAACTCCACTATTCTGTAACCAATCTTCTGGTATTTGTTTCTAAATTTAGCTGGATTGGTCCCTGGACAAAGTGATACATAAATCCACCAATGGGCCTTTTCCACTTGAAAGAGCCTGGTGGAACTTGTTCTCTACTGGCCTTTGAAAATCTAGGGTCATCTCCATGCCATGATATGGCCTCAGTTATGGGCAAAAATGTACTGGTAAATGTTCAGTAACTGACTCTTTGAGGAGAATGTACATAGGACCCACTTTTCAATTTAATCTGTATTATTAACATTTTTTTCATCTTTCTGAAGCCTAGACAATCAACAGAATAATAAATCAAGCCCTGATGTGTAGCATTTGTTGACTCCAGAGGCATAAAGTTGAAAATTAACAATTGACTCCATTTGGAACTGGTTCCAGCACACCCCTGGTAGGCATATTAAATAGCTAAATAATATTTCCCAAGATCTTCCCTTAGTCTAACATTCCCACATTCCCAGTCTAGATCTATCTGCTATAGGAGGCTGATCTAGATACCAAGTTCTGCTTATTTATATCTGTCTGCCTATCTGTCTGCCTGTCTATCTATCTATCTATCTAATCCATTCATTCTTTTTTTTTTTTTTTGCTTTTTGGAGGGCAGTTGGGGTTAAGTGACTTGCCCAAGGTCACAAGGCTAGTTTTTTCATTCATTCTTTAGAATGAAAAAAATCAACCAATAAACATTCATTAAGTGCCTACTATATGCCAGGCACTATGGTAAACTCTTGGAATACAAAGAATCAAGACAGTCCCCGCCCTTAAGGAGTTTACACTTTAATGAAGGAGATAACATCAAAAAAGAAAACTTTTGTCTTTTTTATTTCATCTATTTTAATATTTCTTTCCTATATGCCAATTCAGTCCAATTCAACCTATATTTATTAAACACCTACTAGCTTCTAGGCATCAGGGATACAAAGATTATTAAAGAAATTAACTAGTCCCTTCTTTTCCTGAAGAAGCTTATATTCTACTGAGATTAAAAAACACATATATTAATAAGTAAAGGCAAAATGTAGTGAAAATAAATATAGAGGGATGAGGTGAGATAGGTAGTGGGGGCAGCTGAGAAGACTGTAGAGTAGGTGAGAGGGAATAATGTATAATCATCCCTTAGATATTACAAACCTTTTGGAATCTATTTGAGTACACTGAATTTTATTACTATGCTGGGTTTTCATGAAGAGCTACTAATTTTCAAGTCGAAATATAAAAGGAAAATTAAAACAAAAAATGGAGTGTGTGTGTGTGGAAATCAAACTTTTGTTCTAATGACATTGGTAATCCAATTTAAATGATACTTTGCAGTCATTCAAATCCAAATATCTCATCTTAGATGCCATCTGGTCAAACCCCTTATTTTACAGATGAGGTCCCAGAAGACTAAATGACTTATTTAGGGTCACACAAGTAGTGGTGAGACTCAGAGGTAGCATTTAAAACCAGGACCTACTGGTTGCAGACCTACTGTGCTATTATACATTACTCTTGTCTCCATGGGTTCCTGCATGTCTTTGGTACCACATGTGAGACAGCCTGAAAGCTTTTCTCCAGTTCCAGGTGAAGCTGAGCATCTCCACCTCCTCTCCCACCTTTACTTATTTAGGCTCCAAATCACTTTTCTCTCATGTAGGCTGTGTTTCTCCTCCCACATCTTTCTGATCTCAGCCACCATAGATAAACTGCCCTCTCTCCAGGTATGTATGTGCAAGCTTATATCAGTGTCTGTGTCCTTGGAGGCTCTGCGTCCATCTCTTTTGTGGGTGTGTAGCTGTGGCTCCCCTTTGTGACTGCTTTTTCCTTCCAAGGTTTCTGGCATCCTCTCTTACAGGAGGACTCTTTGGAGCACTTGATATCCTTCACCTTAGGAAGATCTTGGGAGGACCAAGGGCTAGTTCAGGCATATGCACTCTATTATGGTTACTGCAATGTGAGACAATGACAGAACAAAGGCCTTGTAGACTTGGTAATGAAGCAGGGACCCCAAAAATGGAACATTCACATCTTGTCCAGGAGGCAGTAGAAAGGATCTACTCATAAACAATACGCTCTTGTTCAAAAATTATTTTTTTTGCTAGAGGAGATCTTGGATAGCATCTAGGCCAAATACCTCCTTTTACAGGCAAACATAATTTGAAAGAATTCTAATTTCAGATCTGGTGGCAGATCTATAGGAGTATCTTTTTTTCCCCCCAGAACATTATGCCCAATTTTATTTGTTTTCGGTTTCTGACAATGCTTTTATCCTTAGGCTGCTGACCACTCTTCTGCCATCCTGACCAAGACTAATGGTTTACTAAAGCCAATACACATTAATTCAATATCTATCAGTGCCAACAAAAGAGATCCTGGAAGTTGATTTTTCAAAGTTGTAATCAAAATTCTAGGAGTAGCATTTTTAGAGTTTAGCTGGACCCAATTTGAAAAATAGTACTTAATACACTTTAGAGTAACTTCTTTAAGTCTAGGTCATTGTCATTGTAATAGACATGAAGCCAAATGGCATTATTTTAAGCATTAAAATCATTTTGCTTAATATTAAAATTGTCCAAGATGTCCACAACCTTCAATCCAGAAATTCTGCTACCAGGCACATTCCCCAAGGAGGTCACTGATAAAAACAAGAAGTGTAATATACAACAAAATAATTTTAGTAGCACTTTTTGTGGTAGTAAAGAACTAGAAATGAAGTGAATGCTAATCAACTTGGAAATGATCAAACAAGTTGTGGGGGGTGGCTAGGTGGTGCAGTGAATAGCACATTGGCCCTGGAGTCAGGAGGACCTGAGTTCAAATCTGGCCTCAGACACTTAACACTTACTAGCTGTGTGACTTTGGGCAAGTCAGTCAACCCCAATTGCCCTGTCCTCCCCTTCCAAAGCGCAAAAACCAAAAAAACAAAAAAGAACAAAGAAAATCCCCAAGTTGTGGGACATGAACACTGTGGAATATTACTTGGATGTAAGAAATTATGAGTTTAATGAATATAGAGAAGCACAGAAAGACGTACATTAACTGATACAATGTCAAGTAAGCAAACCAGTATGTACAATGATGATAATAATGCAGATGGAAAGAAAAACTACTATAAATTTATAAAAAATAAATGTTGCAAAATTACAAGATACAAGCATGGCTCCAGGTAAGAAATATGAGAAGACCTTCTCTGACTCCTTCCGCATACCACTCCCATTTCTTTGCAGAGGTGGGAAGTCTTTGGGTGTGAAACACTGTGTATATTTTTAGTCTTTTGAAAAAATGTATTGATCAGTTTTACTGATTACATTCTCTCTTCTTCTTTTTTCCCATTGAAAAGTTCTTTGCTGTATGAGATGGCTCTCTGAAAGGATGGAAGGGGAGGGATATATGGGAAAATTTAGATGATGCAAAAACAATATGTACATATTTATATATGTGTGTGTATGTATAACAGTATTTTAAAAATAGTTAATAATTGGCATGAATTGTTTGATATGTTGAATAATTCATTGAAAAATGCAATTTTAAGTTCTTGATGAAGTGATTTAGTAGTAATTAAGAAACAGAGAATGATCTTTTCAGCAAAAGTATAGGTGATATGGAAAAAATGAGGTTTTATTCCTACAAATAAAAGTGATAAGAGGAAAAATGATTACGTACTTCTGAAGAAGGAGATCTGCATTTTATTTCATTTCATTTTATTTTGTCACACGTTTTCTTGGTGACTAACTATGTGATATGAATTCCTCAGTTTCCTCACCTAAAGTTAAAACGTTGCAATACTTTTTAAACTCTTGGTATCACAAACATATTGTAAGAGGCTGGCTCTTTGATGTCCTTGGATGATGATGCTCTGTAAGTAAAATACTGCTAAGGGAAATAAATCTAGGCATCCCAGGATCTATAATATTAAGTTAGACATTTTAATAATGTACTAATCCCTTGGGTTTATACGTCTTTGTCCTCTATTTAAATAGAGATGCTAGTTATAGCACTGTACCTCCAAAAGTTAGATCTTTTTCTATTTTCTTGATATCTTAGGATTGTGAAGGAATAGCTCAGTTTCCAACTAAACATCACACGTCTACATATTTAACCTGGCTGAAAAATGAAATTCCCTTCTTCTCTCAAAGACCAGGGAGCCTTCATTCTATTGGGAGTAGTCTACCTTTCCTTTTCCAAGAAAACCCTTCATATTAATTCTAATAATTTCTAATCTTCTACCAGAATATTTTCAAAAAATGTTGTCCTTGTTGTTAGACCCTTAATCAACAAGGTAAGAGTCTCCATTCTGCTTCCTCCATCCCCAGACCCTCACAGCCCAATGGGATTTCACTTTCTCCAGCTGTAAAATGTGCTTAATTATATTTTTATACCAACTTATCTCCCAGGAATGATGTGAGGATTGCTGAAAGGATGACTGCCAAGCACAATATGATCCTTGGAGGAAAAGTGTTATATAAACATGAGCATTACCCAGTATTCTTTTATGGAAAGAGAAGCTGCTTTTCTAAAGAAAGCAAAGGAACACCAGCAAAGAAAAACACTTAAGTGAGCTGCGTGCTTCTTCAGTGCTTCAAATTGGTGATTTCATCAGCATGAGTGCTTCCTAACCTACCCAGATCACAACAATAATCATCTCAACTGGCACTTAAAGACTTTTTTTTTCATTTTAGTCTCACAGCAAACATGTGAGGTAGATGGGTTTACAGGTGGAAATGCTGAGGCCTGGAGAAATAAAGTAATTTGTCCATGATCCCACTGTTAGGAAGAATCCAAGACTATTTTAACCCAAATCTTCTAAACTAACCTTTCATCCTATCCCTGAGTTATTTGTTACTTTACTATATAAGCTTGATGAGCTCACAAAGTAAGAGTAAAATTGATTTTGAGCCAGAAAGGTTCTTAGTGGTCTCTTAGTCTAATACCTTTAGATTTAAACTCATGTTTCCTGACTCCAAAATTCAAAATCTTTCTACAGCACAAAGTGGTTTTTGTGTACAAAATCCCCAAAACAACAAAAGAAAAGCAAACAAACAAAAAGTAAACCTGATAATCAAGTGATGTGGTTCTCTGAACTTAAGTATGTTGGTTCTCCAACAAGAAACACCCAGTAGCATACTAGGTCCATACCGAAAGCCTCTTTTAGCTAGGCAGTCTTTTCAACCAGGGCTTGTATTCCCCTGGCATAACCTTCAAGAATTCAGGGTCATCTCCATGACATAATGAGACATCAGAACAAGATTTCATTGTAGGAAGTGAGCCACAGTATAAAGCTACTGAAAAGTCAGCCTCTTTTGTCAAAGAATTCCAATAAAGGACCAAACAATCTATTTTTATAAGACGTTATCCAATGTGTTACTGGACTAGCAAGTCAAAGATTAGAAACTTTGGATTGATCAGTAATAGGGCAACTCATTTTATGTACATGTGACTTGTAGTACTGGTCAAATTTTTGATAATTATGTTTTATTCCTTGAGCTTAGTGGATATTTAGCAACCTTCTTTTAGCAGAAAAAAAGAAATGCTCTTGGTTTCCTCATCATTTGTGTGTTGTATCTGTCCAAATTTGACAGATACATCTGGCACTCAATCCCTAACCTTTTTGTTAGGAGAAGCCACTTTCCACTTTTCAGCACTTACCAGCTATTCTTTGGCTACCCCAAACTCTCTGATCACAAGTATTTGTCTCAGGGAAGCTACCAATCATTGGTGCAACCTCTGGGACTTCTGTCATTCCAGTCATAGCTGAAATATATACTGATGCACTTCTGGGGATAGATATTAGGTGGCAGAGCAAGTGATGGACAGAAGATTATTATTAGCAATACAAGCAAGAGATGCTGATTATTACTCATTTCAGACATTATTCAGCAATCTAAGTGAAAATACAAGAAGTTTAGAAGTCATACACCTATGGGAAAGTTGGGATGTAGGACTAAAGCCACAGATTGTAATATATTTGCCATCCATGAGATGAATTAATATTTACTTTTATAGGTTATAGCAATCAGGGGCTGGTTATACTTCTAAGTCAGGTAAAGAAAGAGAATGATTATTCAGAGTCAAGAGGCACTAACGTACTATTTTGGGGCAAATGTACAGTAAATATCATGATATTGCAACTGATTGGCAGTCATAGCCCTACAGCATGCTGAAAACCCCCTATGACTTTGTCTATAAATACCATTGAGGACCTCATAGCCATTGCTGGTCAGCATCACACATCATCTGGTATCGCTGGAAAATTGTGTTCAGTCATTTTTCAGTTGTGTCTGACTCTTCATAGTCCCATTTGAGTTTTCTTGGTGAAGGTACTAGAGTGCTTAGAGATTTTTTTTCTCTGGCTCATTTTACAGATGAAGAACTGAGGCAACCAGGGTTAAGTGACTTGCCTAGGATCATACAGCTAGTAAGTGTCTGAGACTAGACTAGAATTCAAGATGAATCTTCCTACTCCAGGTCTGGCACTCTAGCCAGTCTATCCTTTGCCTTAGTTGCTGAAAGGTCTATCAGAGAGTAAATAGGGGCATGGACACTATGAATGGGCTCTTGTGGAAGCTAAGTTTTCCTGAAATTTGTGCTACACCTTGTGCAATAAACAACCCTTCCTCCCTTGTGTGATATATGTTTGTATCCTAACCCCCTTGCAACTGTTCTGTAGGTTGTCTTTGTTCCTCAGAGAGGACATGATTAACCAACCCCTCCTACTCTGGGAAAGCTATTGTTGCTTGATACTGCTCTACCTGTCTGACCACTTGTCTCTTTGTGCCTGAAAATAGGTATTCCTGGAGGTTCTATCTTGGGTTCTTTTCTCCTCTCTCCCTTTCTCTACTTTCCTCCTTGGGAATCTCATCAGCTCTCAGGGGATCATTTATCATTTCTTATTCAGATGACTTAAAATTCTTTTTAAGGAGTCCTAATCTGTCTCCTGAAACTTACAGAAAATATAATATCCCATTGTACTTACTATTTGCTGACTATAGAAGAATGTCCAATTCAGAAGAGAAAAATTCCACTTTAAAGTCTCTCTTCTAACAAGGTTGTTCCTATGCACATGCCAAAATCACACATAGTTCCTCCGAAGATATAATAACACTTATAACTCTCTGATTACTAATATCAAGTGATTTACAAAATGAGATGATTGGTGCTCACAAAAGGTGTTTTCCATCTTCATGGAAAAAGTCTAGCATAGGGTCCAAATGGAAGTTGGATTCCCTGTGGATGGAGAGCTTCTCCCTTCCATATGTTCCTATTTATGGATGACATTACATTGTGCTGATTATATTAGCCCTGGAACATTGCAGAGTTTTCTAAATGTAACCCACAATCATTAGAGTTTACCTATCTACACAGGGAAAAAGTAAAGAAATGAAAATTAGAGCTGGCTCATCAACCAATCAATAAACATTTCTTAAGCTCCTACTAAGTGTCAACCACTGTGGTAAGAGCTGAAAAGAGGCAAAAGATAGACCTTGCCCTCAAGGAGCTTACAATTAATAGAGGAAACAGTATGGAAACAAATATATATATAAACTGTTAGCAAGATAAATAGTAGAGAGTTAGCAGAGGGAAGGCCCTAGAATTATAAATCTTAGACCCAAACCAAGAATGGGTAGTCCACTAGACCCTGAATTAAAAAACAGAAAAATAGGTTGAATTGTTTTTAGGAAATTGCATGATGCTGTTAATTATTCTAAGCTTCTCCATAATACAAAGGCCCATCTTTTAAAAATCACTATTTTGTGCTGATGTCTTATGGCTGTGAACTGAGATGTAGGAAAGTCTCAGAAGAATTAAACTTGTAGTCATTCAAAGGAAAATGATCAGGCTCATGTTGGGTGTGAGTGGTTGTAACATATTATTGTTGAGGAATTAATTACATGGGGGATGAAGTTTCAGAGATTTTGACAATAAGATGTCAGAACAGACAAGAATATGGACTAATGAATGAGGGACCAGTAATGACCAGCCCACCTGATGTATTAAAATTCACACAGTGTCAAGAGAGTCAGTGGAGACTCTCAGCATCTCAGGTTTATTCACCGTGGAGGATTTTGAGGATGTAGAAAGGAGTTCCTGTGGTTGGGAAAATATGCTGGGTTGTCATTGGCACTATTGGTGGGTATGCTCGCAGATCCATCCAAATATTCAAGTTTTGCCTTTAACTTCTGAAAAGCTCCTAGATCTTGTCTCCCCAACTAGAATGTAAGTTCTGGTGTGGACAGGCACTAGATTATACATCTTTGTATCCTGAACCTTAAGTAACATAATCCATAATAGCCGCCTGGTAACATAGTTCATAAACAGAGGCATCTAGGGGGTAGCTAGGTGACACAGCGGATAGAGCGTAAAGCCTTGAGTCAGGCGTACCCGCATTCAAGTCTGTTCTCAGACATTTACTAGCTGTATCATCCTGGGCAAATAACTTAACCCTGATTGCCTCCAAAAAAATAAAAATAGCGGTGGAGAGATAGCCAATAGTGTGCTTACCTTTGAATATAGAAAAGCCAAGTTCAAGTCCTGCCTTAGTACTAACTGTGTGACCTCAGGCAAATTACTTCAGCTTTCTCAATAAGGATATAAAATAATAGCATCTATCTCAGAGGCCTATGGTGGGGATCAAATGAGAACATATGTATAATGTTATTCAGTCATGTCTGACATTTTGTGACCCCATTTGGGGTTTTCTTGGCAAAGATACTAGAGTGGTTTCCCATTTTCTTCTCCAGCTCATTTAACAGATGATGAAACTGAAGGAAACAGGTTAAGTGACTTGCCCAGGGTCACATAGCTAGTAAGTGTCTGAGGCCAGATTTGAACTCATGAAGATGAATCTTCCTGACTCCAGGCCTGGCACTCTATCCACTGAGCTACCTACCTGCCCCAAACATACGTAAAGTGGTTTGCAAGCCTTGAAATTCCCTACAAATGCAGACTCTTATCGTTCTTAATTTTGGATGATGTTTTGGTTGTGGGCAGACAAGATGAAGACTATTGGAACACCTACATTATGACTTGGTTCTGTACTAGCGCTTAATACTTCTTTATTTTCCATCATGCCTCAGTGGCATTGGGGGGAAGCTGGAGTACATAAGAACGAGACGTTCCTTATAAGGCAGCTTCACCAGGCACTATCTGATATTTGCCAAGCAATTCTGGGTCCATTGTTTTTCAGGAAATTCATGTTTGTGAAATGTTACTGGGCATTCAAAATATAAAATGAGTATTGAGTCCTGATGTTATTTTCAGCAGTTTTGGAGTCTTTATTAAAGAGAGGTAGTGATTAGTCATTGTGTAGAACTTGGATCTGTTTAGGAAGAAGGCTCATGGTAGTACTTCACTCCCCAGGCACCCAGGCTTGTCTTTATCATATTTGATTTGACTTTGCCTGGGCCTGAGAGTTTACCTTGAAGAACTTCACCTTTTCAGCTCTGAACTCCTCATCTGGGGCCCCAACTCCAGGCCTTGGTCCCAGCTGAAATCTCTTCTACCTTTAAATCCTATGACCCTTTATCTGAGGAAGAGATATGCACAATAAATGTGTTGATTCAATTCAATGAGCATTTAGTAAGCTCCTGTTATGTACTAAGCACCCCATCTATGGAGACTAAAAAGGAAAAAAAAACAACCTTGCCCTCAGGGAGCTCACTTTCTATTCTTGACTGAACCAAATTTCCAACTTTCAGTATGTGCAAAGTTGAATACTAATGTAATTGTGGAACCTACGGTTTCACTGACTAATTAGATGATCACTGATTAATACTTTGGACTGTTCTATGAGACACTGGGAAAGTCCAAAGAGAGGAGGTAGGGAATGACATCCCAAGAGAATTCAGATCTGTAGTCAGACATGAAGAAGATTCCCTTTGGTCAAGGTAAAGTAACTTATAGGCAAAGGTGGATTTTTTTTTCTAAATGGAAGTTTTCATTAGGATGAATCCTGAAAAGCAACATGACCAGGGTCAATAAAATCATAAATCATATGGATTCATTGCATGTGATAGGAAGGAGGGGACTGAGTTATGTGACTGCAGAGGGTTGAGCCCAGAGGAAGAAGATGCTCTGTGATTTTCCAAAAAGACTCCTAGAACTACAACAGCCAGGGTGTTATTACTTCTCTGACAAATAGTGTATTGGATTTCTGTTTTCCCTGTGGGAAAATATTTGCTTTACAAGGAGCTTTTCTGAATCATATCTATTCCAAAACATCAAGGGATTGTTAAAAAATTGTCAAGAACAGAGTCAGTTTTTAAAAAAAAATTTTTAACAAGATGGAACCTCTTTATGCATCTTGGAATAGAAAGACAAATAGACAGACAGATGGTTAAATAGATAGAAAGGCAAGATTCAGTTCCTGCAGCATTTCTCTGACATTTCCAACTACAAATTGAATATATTTTGAATTGGTAGAATTTGGGCAAAGGAGGGAATACCTTTCCCCCAGGGAATAGGAAGTGAATTGTGTGTATGTGTGTGTGTGTGTGTGTGTGTGTGTGTGTGTGTGTGTGATTTTGTTAAGGGTTTAGAACAGGAAGGGATCTTCTCTAATTTACAGATGAAAAAATTAAAACTGAGAGAAGTTAACTTAGGAATCATCAGATCTCAACCATAAGTTCCGGGTATTAAAGCTAGTGCTATTTCCCCCATTGCTCTTCCCTCCCTTCGTGTAAAAGAACTTCTGAGTAATCTTAAACCATATATACGTACATGCACACAAACACTCATAGACATATAAACATATATGTGTGTATATGATTATATGTGTGTTTGTCCTATATACATGTGTGTACACATATACGTATATTTATTTTGTTGTCACTTAAAAATTAAATTTCCTTTTAGTTAACTAGTTGCTCATTTTTATTTATATTGGGGAGGGGAATAGGTATTTATATAATGCCTATTACGTGTCAGGCACTGTGCTAAGCACTCCAGGAAGGTGCTGTTATCATGCCCATCTTATAGTTGAGGCAACTAAAGCAGACAGAGGTTAAATTATTTACCCAGGGTCTCACAGCTGGTAAGTATCTGTAGCTGGATTTAAACACAGGTCTTCATGACTTCAGGCCCAGAGTTCCATTCACCATATCATTCATTACCACTGTTTTGAGCCTAAACTCTCAGTAACAGTAGTGGGCGACCTATAAGGAAGGGCAAAATCCTTTCAAGTAATCAATGAAAGCATATACCTAAAGCTTCATTATACACATATGCATTGGATTCTTACTGAGGATTATTGATTTGGGAAGTTTTGGTGGATTGTGATGCAGGTAGTGCTGCTGTGGACTATTTGGAATGATATGTACACATTGATACATATATGCACATGTAGATATATAGATATATATCTGTCTCTCTATCTATGAAGAGAGCAGAATATAGATTGAGGACTAAATTTCTCCTTTTGTAAGTTTGACAAATCCATGCCCAGTTGTTCTTCATTCTTCTGATTCTCCATACAATTTCTCCCTTTCACATATTTTAGTCATCAACCTTCATTGTGTTCTGCAACAAAAATTGTTTGGAAGGAAATTAAAATCATGACCATGAGAACAGAGATTAGGGAGGCTGTGAGGTTTTTTTGTTTTTTGTCTTAAGTTTATTTTTATGGGCGAGAAACCAGTATTTGCTTTTGTAAAAAGTCTAGTATTGGTTTCCAAATTCAAACTGAGACATGAAGTTTGAAGTTCAGTAACTAGGGTGGGGCCACTAGGGTGGAGGAAGGAATTTAGAGGGTGCTTATTAGCGTTGGCCTAAAGAGTAGTTCCTCCTCCTAGCAGCCACATCCTTTTACCTTTCTTCTGCCACCTTTCTTTCCTCTCTCTTCCAAAGTGACTAGTCTTTTAATAAGAACCTTTTCCCCTGAGCAACACTTCAGGTGAGTCTCCTCCCCTCACTTGTACCTCCCACCCCCCCCAAAAAATCCAGTTAAAACTCTTACTTTGAACACTTGTAACCTTTAACTAACTGTGCTACGAATATTCAGTCTCATTCCCAGCTGGCTTCATCAGATAAGGTATACTGAAACTTTACATCCTAAACTTTGTATGGGAAATTTGATCCAGGCTTATCATAGGGTTTTATGAACTACATCCTGAGGCTCTCCCTTATTAGAAATGGGGCCTGGAATACTCTAGATAAGGACTTCTTGGCCAACATCCATCTTGATACTATAGTGCAATTTTATCTTGGCCCTTAGCCACATCAATTGTGTAAGACAGCTCTTTGTCAGAGCCCATGTTCTACCAAAATGTCTCTAGACTCTCTATCTTTTGAAATGGACCAGATGAAATCACTTCACGTAGCCATTTTAGGCACTTATTTTTTTTCCTTTTCCAAACAAAGAGTATTATGGTGACTGCTTTGACAGCACAAATGGTATCTACCATCAGACTCCTCCTCTTTATTTTTTAGCTTCCACATGTTCCTTGTCCAGCTTGAGAGATGAGTATTTGGAAAGTTAGCTAGTGAAGGAAACCATCTTGTTGGCTAGCACAGAATTAGGAGAAATCTGTTCCCTTTCATATCAGTATCAGAATCCTTTACAAGTAAAGATTAACAAACCAAGTACAGGATGATGGTAGCAGTTTTAGCATTCTCCAAAAGGGAAGACTTTGGGGTCATTGGTCTCATTCCAAGTACAGGATGGATAAACACTTATGCTAAATTAATGTTAGAGATGTTTGTCAGATACGAGTTAGGAAGGATGAATTTTAAGGTTTCTTTTTTTATCTGAAATTTTTGGATTCCGGAAGGGAAGATGGGCTTTTCCAGAAGTGTAGTTCCATAAAGCTCTTAATCACAACTAGAATGCTCAGGATCATAACTTTTAATATCAACAATATTTGACTTGCCATTTCCATCTAATAAAGATTTAATTTCTAAATTAATTTTCCTCTCTTCTCCCTTTCCCTGTGGTAAAAGCTTGAGCCAGAGGTCTTAGGACTTTTAAATTATTTGAAAATGATGGACAAGTACTTTTATCATGATGCTGCCACTGCTCCTGCTGTTGATAGCTGTACATTTATAGACAGTGTTCTACTATGGCAAAAGTAAGTGAATAGAGTGTTGATTTTGGAGTCCAGAAAGCTTGGTTTTAAACCCTATGTCTTACATCTTTGTAAATTTAGGAAAAGCATTTAACTACTTTGGGTTTCCATTTGTTCATCTGTAAAATAGAGTGGATAGATTAATGGAGGAATGGGGAACTTGTGGCCTCTAGGTCTTCAAGTGAGGTCCTTTGACTGAATCCAGACTTCATAGAACAAATCCCCTTAATAAAAGGGTTTGTTCTATAAAACTTGAACTCAGTGAAAAGACTGAACCCAAGGACCTAGAAGGCCACATGTGGCCTCTAGGCTGCAGGTTCTCCATCCCTGGGTTGCTGTGGGTCCAGATTCACAATTTCACCAGTTAGGGATCTCCCAGTGTGGAAATTTCCTCCAGTAGAGTAGGGGGATCAATTCAATCTGTAAATTTTAGTTTTGAAGAGTTGCCTGGGGGCTCTGAGATGAAACGACAAATCTGGTTTTGAATTCCAGTCTTCTAGACTGGAAGGCTGGTCCTCTATGATAAGATGATACTTCATAAATGAGATAAGGGATGCCAGCCCTGTGTACGTGTCTGTTGTTATTTATCAAGCACTGGATAGTCTGCAGAGCACTTTTGTATATGTTATTAGTTCCAGCAAAATCCTTGAGAGCTAGGTATAGTAAATATTACCATCCCCAATTCATAAATTAGGAAACCAAGGCTCCAAGAGGCTGACAATATTAAGAGTTTTCTTCAGTCAAGTTTAGCCTTCTCTTCAAAACCACATTGTGTAAGGTGTCCTCTAGCAGGGTAATGAAAATTGGTGATTTATAAGGATTAGACTACCTTCTAGTGGATTATGTCCTAAAGAGAAGGCAAAGAGTATTCAGAAAGTCCAGCCAGGGTACCCTTTGGGTAGGCTTCCAGGCAAGGAAGGGTTGGCTCAATCTTTCCACTGCTTCTTTTCTAAACATTCTTTTTTTAAAAAAAATGAGTTCCCAACTTCTCTTTCTCCCCCTCTAGCCCTTCCCAACCCATTGAAAAGGCAAGCAATATGATGCCCATTATACTTGTGACATCACACAAAACATTTCCATATTAGCCATATTAGAAAAAAAGAAAAAGGAAAAAAAAGAAAGTAAAAAACATTAGGTTTCAATTTGCATTCAGAATTCATCAGTTATCTCTCTAGGGGCAGAAAGCATTTTTTGTCATGAGTCCCTTGGATCATTGTCTTGACTAAAGTAGCAAAGTCTTTCACAATTAGTCATCACTAAGATATTATTGTTACTGTGTACAATATTCTACTTGTTCTGTTCATTTCATTTTGCTTCAGTTCATGTAAGTCTTCCTAAGTTTTTCCCAACCCATCTTCCCTCTTCATTTCTTATGGTATAATAGTATTCCCCCACAATCATATACCACAGCTTGTTCATCCATTCTCCAACTGATGGACAATCCCTCAATTTCCAATTCTTTGCCACCACAAAATGAGCTGCTGATATTATTTATTATGCTACTAATATTTTTTAACAAATAGGTCCTTTTCCCTTTTCTTTGATTTCTTTAGGACACAGATCTGATGATGGTATTACTGAGCTAAGGATATGTACTTTTTATAGCCCTTTGGGCATAGTTTCAAATTGTTCATTGGAATGGTTGGACCAGTCCATGCCTTTACCAACAGCACATTAGTGTCCGTATTTTTCTATGTCTCCTCCAGCATTTGTCATTTCCTGTTCTGTCATGTTAGCCCATCTAAAAGGTTTGAGGTGGTACCTCAGAGATGTTTTAATTTGCATTTATTTAATTATTAGTAATTTAGAAAATTTTTCATATTACTACATATTTTTTTGATTTCTTCTGAAAACTGCTTGTTCTTATCCTTTGACCATTTATCTATTAGGGAATGGCTTTTATGCTTGGCTTAATCGACTATTTATTTGGGAAACAAGTAATTTATCAGAGAAACTTGGGGTAAATATCTCCCTCCTTCACCCCCAATTTCTTGCTTTCCTTTTAATTTTGGTTTTCCATTACTTCTTAAGGGAAATAGACTCCCTCTAGTGTCTGCTGCTATTGGGAGCTATCAAAACTATGAACATTTAATACTCGTTATCCCTATATAAAGAGTGCTAGATTTTGAGTCTGAGGAAATGGATTCATATACTGGCTCTGCCACTTGCTAGTATCTTGAATCTGGGATAAGCAACTCTAAGCCTTACTTTCCTCTGTAAAATGAAAGTTGGGCTAAGTAATCCATAGTAGGGGTTCTTAACCTGAACCTACAAGCTTGTTTTTAAAGCTATTTTGGTAACTGTACTTCATTATAATTAGTTTCTTTTGTAGCCCCATGTATTTTATTTATTGCATTTAAAAACATGGCACTGAGACTGGTCCATAGGTTTCTCCAGATTACCAAAGGGGTCCATGACACAGAAAAGGTTAAGAATCCATCACTATAGCTAGGTCATATGATCTATAATGTCCTTTCCAGGTCTAACCTGATGATCTCATAATCATATGCAACTGTGATCCAATAAGGTATTAGAAATGGGGAAGCCCTCCCTGACTTTCCTAGATCATACAATTTAGAGCAAATGGAAGAAAACCTTTAAAAAAAAAACCACATATCCCAAACCCTGTACTTTGTTGATACGAAAACCAAGCTGAAGCCTAGGGAATTTGACCAAGGTCACACACATAATGAATCCAGGTAAGCATGCAGAGGTTTATGATTTGTGGTGGTGTCTGGTTTTTGCTGGGCACATGGGAGTAATCTGAGAAGTTTTTTTTTCTACCTGACGTGACTTTAATAGCTGAATTCAGAATCTCTCATGATCCAACCCTGGTCATCAGACAGATCTATTTCTCTATTCCGGAACCTTCTTGAAGGTCAGAAGCAGAATCAACTTACTTGGTTGGTGCCATTAAATAAAAATAAGATAAATTTGGAGAGATTTTTGGATAGAATAAACATTCTTTCTCTCCTTCCCCATTCTACTCAGGGTATTTCCCCTCTAATGGTTTGTGTCTGGATAAGAGATTCATTCTTAAGGGATGTCTTACCTTAAATTTTGATAGGAAGACTCTCATTGATATACTATCTTTCTATCATGGGGAAGGTGAAATCATCAAAATAACCTTTTCCAGATATTTCTTTGAAACTAAAGGATAGGCATTTTTCTACTTAAGTTCTCAGGGTTTTTTGTTTGTTTGTTTAAATAGTTTCTTGTGGAATTGGACAGGCAAGGTGTTCCAGTAGTCTTCATTTCTTCTTATTATTTGTATGTCTTAATAATTTAATGGGGCAAAAGATCTTTCTCCTTACCTTCCTTAAAAACAACAGCTCAACCTTATGCATTATTGGAATGCAGTTCTTTGGTTGTGGGTCCTTGCTTTTTTTCCTTTTTTTCTTTTTTTTCTGACTGTCTTCACTCATGCCTATACATGGTGCAACTTTCTTCTAACTCAGCTCTGTCTTAGACCTTTTTCACATTTTTAACATAGATTATCAAATTTTCACATAATGCAAGGCTTGGAGGGATAGCTCATGTCTTGAAGAAGAGAGTCAGGGTCTCCCAGAATGTGAAAAGGCTACACGTGTGCATTTAATTTAATAAGAGGAAATTTAAGAGGAAAAAAATGTAAAGTACTGTACTTAGCATTACTAAGTTAACAACATAAGTAGAAAATGGAGGGAAAATAGCTAAATAGAATAGCAGTATTAATAAAAAGGAACTAGTAATTTTAGTGAGCTACAAGTTTAATATGAGTACTGCATCCTAATCCCCAAAGATAATATAATTTTAGACTGTATTTAGAAAGCTATAGTATGAAGCAAGGAGGAAACAACCATTTATTAAACATCTATAATGGGCCACAAACTTTACAAATGTTATTTGATCCTCATGATAAATTATGAGGTAGGTGCCATTATTTTTTCCAATTTACATGTGAGGAAACTGTGGCAGAGGTTGATTTTTTTTTCTTCCCCACCACCCCCCCAGGGTCACACTTCTAGTGGGTATCTGACACTGGGTTTGAATTCAGTTCTTTCTGACTCTAGACCTAGCATAGTACCCCTTAATGGCCTCCTATACTAACAAATGGATGTTTCAAAGAGGCAGACATTCTTGGTGTAAGTAAAAATTTCCCAACAGTAATATCTCAAAGTGGAATAAATGGGTCACCTCAAGAGGCTATCAGCTGAATGCTGGGTGATCACTTCTCAGGGAAGTAGTTGAGGGAATTCTCATACAAGCATCAGATGGACTAGATGCCCCAGGAGTTCCTTTCTAACTTTCTGATTTTGAATGAAATAATGACATAAGAGCTCTAGATTGGAGAAATGATTGGAAGTAAAGAAACAACTTCTAGTTATGTTTGCCTTGCCGATATAAAGAATGCCTCTCCATTTTGTCAACTGCTCATTAGGTCTCCATCTTGTTATATGGGAGGAGTGGTAATAAGGAAGCTGTGAACTCATTAGATACAAAATCAGGAAGCAACTTTGTGCTTTAAACTCCCCAGAGATCACTCATTCCCTAATTGTACAATACATGGCTAGACCTACCTCAGGAACTTAACAGCAGCATATACCCAGGAGAGGACTCATAGGAAAGGGAAACAGAGTAGTAACCCTGAAAAAATGACACCTGGAGCACCAGCCATGTTGCCTCACTGCTGGAAAGTCTCCTTCTTCTTCTTCTTCTTCTTCTTCTTCT
>CM053599.1:64039056-64070911 GCA_028646575.1 Pseudocheirus occidentalis
ATCATCATTGGTGAGAATACCTACTTAGGTTGCAATTGAGGCAGAGTAGTCAGAAGGTAATTGGATGATGAAGAATCGACCTGAGCCTTGCTGCCTCTTCAATTCAATTCCATGAGCATGAAATTGATGGTACAAAGACAAGAATGAAATAGTTCCTGTCTTCAAGGAACATACATTCTACTGAGGAAAATACACCTTTCTTGGACATTCTCTCAAGCCTGAGAAGTAAAAGTAGACCATTTTTTTAAAAATATTGTGAGAACTGCATTTCAATATAATTTGTTTTCTTTGTAATTTTATGTATTTTTATTCATTTGAAAACATTATTCTAAAGGGGTCCATATGCTTTAAAGAAGAAATGTGTGGACAGAATAGAGAGGAAGCTTGACGGAAAGACCTAAATTCAAATTCTGCTTCAGACACCAAGTGTGTTAACCTAGGAAAGTCTCCTAATCTTTTTGTTTGTCTCAGTTTCCTCAACTGCAAAACTGGTAATAATAGCACTTTCCACCCAAGGTTATTGTGAAAATCAAACAAGATAGTATTTATTAAGTGCTTGGCTCTCAGTAGGCTCTTAATAAACACTTATCTCCTTCATTCCTTTCTTCACTTACCTACTAAATTAACTAAAAGGATCCATCAAACACTCAAAAAAAAGGTTAAGAACCCCTTATACAAAGAAAGACAAGAAATGCCAGCACCACCACTACCTAGAGACTGGTATTCCCAGAAGTTTACACAAACCTTGGTAGCTGTCGAAGTATTTCAAGGACTGCCATGGGAAATATAGCTGAGACTTACTCTGCTGGGCTCTAGAAAACTGAATTAGGGAAGGAATGGAAGCTACCAAGGCAGATTTGGGCACAACATAAAAGAAAAACAACCTCACAATGAGAGCGTCCCCAGGTAGAAGATAATGGAGTGGTTTGACATTTTCTTCTCCAGATCATTTTACAGAAGAAGAAAAAGGCAAAGTTAAGTGATTTGCCCAGGGTCACACAGCCAGTAAGTGTCTGAGGACAGATTTGAACTCAGAGAGATGAGTGTTACTGACTCCAGGCACACTGCTCTATCCACTGTCCCTCCTAGCTGCCCCCATGACTCAGGACAAGTCATTTAATCCTGTTTGCTTCAGTTTCCTCATCTGTAAAAATGGGCTGGAGAAAGAAATAGTGAACCAGTCCAGTATCTTTGCCCAAAAAAAAGAAAAAACCAGCCTTCAAATGGGGTGACTAATAGTCAGTCACTACTGAACAAAAACAAAGTATGTGCTTAGCCTCTTACTATATTATTACCAACCCCCCTTCCCCCATCCCCAATACATGCATCATGTTTCAGATTACGTTCACTCACTACAGCAAGGTACCAGATGCCCTGCATACTTTTCTAGCCTGGGAATATGAGGATCTACTACTTTTCCTTTCCTTTCTGTTGTAAACAGCCTAATGCCTGGCTGGATTGAAGCATCTGTCACTGAAGTGGTAATACTGACTCTAATCTGATGTCATGGGCATCCCAATGCTAGCTCCATAAGCACTGTGCTGCCAGGCTTCCCAGGGTGTTAACATTTTTACATAGAGAGGCTGGTGATGGAGAAGCAAATTAACTTTAACTTTCATTTGCATTTCCATTAAGCCGTATGCACTCTGAATAAAAAAGGCAATATCACAACTCAATTAAAATATAAGGGGCATGGAAGCAAGGACCAGGTTTTCTTAAGTGTCCTTGATAATTCTGGAGGAATGGAACAGTCCTGTCAAGAGGTAAAACTCAAAATCCTATAATTTATTCTGAATGGAATATACATTTTAAATTATTTCAAAAGCAATTTAATTCGACTTTATAAAGTGTTTTCTTGGCTAATTTGAACATAGTATTTCTGGTTTCATTTTTTTTAATGTTTGAGAAATTGGTTTGGTCCTTATGTTACTTTGTTCTTCTGGGTGACACATAAAACTAGTAGATATAAGGGGCCTACTTCTGTCATTTGATAGATGCACAGAACACCAGGACTGGCATCAGGAAGACTCGAGTTTCAATTCTGCCTCAGATACCAATTACCTATATCATCCTGACCATTTTTCTCAATTTCTCAACATCATTTCCTTTATTTATAAATTGGGCATAATAATAGTACCTACCTCACAAGGGTTGTTACGAGTCTCTAATGATATATGTATCATTAGACACTTAAGGACACTTAAGAAAACCTGGTCCTTGCTTCCATGCCCCTTATATTTTAATTGAGTTGTGATATTGCCTTTTTTATTCAGAGTGCATACGGCTTAATGGAAATGCAAATGAAAGTTAGAGTTAATTTCTTTCTCCATCACCAGCCTCTCTATGTAAAAATGTTAACACCCTGGGAAGCCTGGCAGCATGGTGCTTATGGAGCTAGCATTATATTATATATATAATGTGTTATAATGTACTCACACCGGCGATGAATCTTTTTGTTGCACTTTAGGCAATTCTCAACTTTCTTCAGAGACTATGATATTCCATGACTTATAGAATTACAAGAAAACTATTGTTGTTAATGTAGGGTGGTCATGTTGACCATGTGGGCTCCATGGGGGCCCATATGGGTTGGTCTAACCATGGCTCACAGGAAGTTTAAAAACTATCTCAGAAATCTTGTCCATCTTTCTCCGAGGATTGATCCTTGCCTAGAGGAGATATTAAACTAGAATTATTTGTCCTCCTATCACTAGTTTTAGCTGCTTTCCTAATTGATGCCTTTTAAAGATGAACAGGTAGTCCAAGCTTATACCCAAAGGTTTGACTCCTTCCCATCAAATACTAGTTATATAAAAAACCATCACTTATAGCAAAGCATGAATAAGCTCATTTATCTAAGCAGTTAAATTACAGAAGGAGGGAAAGGAGGGGAATTATAGAAAAATTACAAAAATTACAGAAAATTACAGAATTACCTAGAATGTAGGTGAGAATATAAAAGTGAGTGAATGACCTCTCCTACTAGAAATGAAATATCGCAGATGAACCAAGAAATAGAAGGACTGGGTCTAATTTTTCTTTGGTGTGAGAACATGGGTTTGTCATTTCAGTAATCTGAGCCTTATTTTACTTACTGACAAAACTAAGAGAATGATATTGTTTGACCCAAAAGCAATATCATTGTAGTTGTAAGAAAAGGGAATTATAGACCTCGAGGTTATCTAGGAGTCACTATCATTGTAAAGTCACACTATAGGTGTACAATAATGGCTTGTTCAAATGAATTTTCTGAAACAAAAGCCTCCTCTCCTTTATTTTTATTTGTTTTCTTTTATTAGCCAGCTAGAACCCAACTCTATTTGAATGTATTTACTATATTTAAAGTAAGTCTCTACAGAAGGAGATTTCACCCAAGAAATTCCCCAGTCTCTAAAAGATGCAAACTGTAAATCAGGGATAGGTTGGGAATACAGCTTTCCCCTACCATGTCTGCCTTTAAAAATCTGTTCTCCTTCTCTTTGGGTTTTTTTCCCAAAGAATGTCTAGAACCACTTGTGGGCAGTGTGTCACGTCATCATTCTCCTTATGAATGAGAAGAGTCATGCCAATTCTCTAGGCTTGAAACCTGGATTACATTAAAAAGATGGGTTTTTCCACTCCATTCTGCATCTGTAACTTCACTTGTGACTCCAAGAAACAAGATGCCCCTCCCAGGTTAAGTTCCTCACCTGTAATCTCACCACCATACTGCTAATTCAAGCTTTGACTAAGACCACCTCTCTCAGCCTCCCCGACTCTCTGATTGGAGAGCTGAAAAATGGAGTATCAAACTCTTCCCAAAGCCTTTCTTTATAGAGGGCAGAACCCACTCCACTCTACATTCACTGTTCTTTTGCCTCAAGAACAGTGGGCAGCTGCATGACTAGAGCTTGAAGATGGGAAAGTACTTAATTCAGAGTTTGACAAGAATCCTTTGGATGTGTCAGCTATTACCAAGGACCATAAAAGGAGTGAAGCCATTTCCCCAAAAGCATTTTCACTGAAAGCTGCTGAACTGGCTTTTCTTTTTGTTTCAACCAGGTAATTAAGGGTAGTGGGGCACTAGAAAAATCGAGATACACCAGAAGAAATTGAGGGGAGCATAGAAAAAAAGTAGGAAAAGGGGAATTAAGTTAAAAGATGAAAATGGATTTGTGGCAATAACTACAAGAAGGAGAAAGTTAAGAACTGTCAGAGTGGCAAAATACTAAGATTTATTTTCTCTTTTTCTGTTGAACAGTGAGCATGGATTAGGAACTCAAGGGCAATGTAAAACCCTAAATAAATAAATAATATATGTATATCATACACATGATATATATACATATACACACATATATACACATACATATGATATATATACATATATGTATATGTACTCAGTGTGTCTAATACATGAATAGACTCTTTCAGCTCTTGTTCTAGCTATCCAATCACCAATATCCAATGACTAATCTATGTAAATTGGTAAACTGGCCAGTGCTACTTCCTGAGAGTTGGGAGCACAGCATACAACAGTTTCATTATCTCCATTTTTTTTTTGCTTTTTGTACGGGGGAATGCAGGGAAATTGGGGTTAAGTGACTTGCCCAATGTCACATGGCTAGTATTAAGTGTCTGAGGTCAAATCTGAACTCAGGTCCTCCTGATTCCAAGGGAGGTGCTCTATTCACTGCAACACATAGCTGTCTCCATTACCTCCATTTTCAATGAAAACATCTAAGAGTTCATCTCTATGCTGAGTTTGAGTCATTTTTTACACTGAAAACCACAGAAAAGCAAAGACATTAGAAAGTAATTTATCCTGTCTACCAGGACAAACCATCAGTTTTAATAGGGGGAAAATGAATTGAAGAAGCAGCTTTAATAGGGGAAAAGGTCAAAGTTAATTTTAAAGAGAAAAAATTAAAATTAAATGAAAGAGTGTATAACAAACAGTTTCCTATTTTTAGAGGTTTCTAACCTTGGTGTGTTACATATTCACTAAGTAGGGAAGTTGGATTTTTTCCCTCGCTCCATAATAATACTGACTTCTTTCTGTTAAACTGTCTACATGTGGTACAGGTGTTTGGTTCATACTCTACTTTGCAAAGTTCTGCTTTGCATCTCAGTTTAAAATCTGGCATAATTGGTAGACATTTACTTTAAATATAGTAAACCAGCCTAGCTGGTTTAGAAAGAGGTAGAGACAGAGGCAGAGAGAGACAGAGAGACAGAGACAGAGAGATAGAGACAGAGACAGAGACAGAGAGAGAAGCAGAGAGAGGCAGAGAGAGACAGAGAGAGAGAGAGAAAGACAGAGAGAGACAGAGAGACAAAGAGAGAGACAGACACACACAGAGACACACACAGAGAGACACACAGAGAGACACACAGAGAGAGACAGGGAGAGGGACAGGGAGAAGAAAGGTGGGGATACTTTTGTTTCAGTCAAATTCATATTAC
Source organism: Pseudocheirus occidentalis (assembly GCA_028646575.1). NCBI lineage: Eukaryota > Metazoa > Chordata > Mammalia > Diprotodontia > Pseudocheiridae > Pseudocheirus > Pseudocheirus occidentalis. Next base: position 64,044,502 of record CM053599.1, read on the forward strand.
ATACCTGTAGTGTGAACCACTTGACCTTACAATGTTGAATAATCATGACTCATCGAGAACCTTGAGGTCCATAACTCCCTTTCCTCACAAAAACAAGGCTCAGATTAGTGACATGACAAATCCATGTTTGCCTACCAAGTATTAGACCCAGAACTCAAACCAGGTTTTGAGAGGTAGGGTTGTTCATAATCTAAGCCAATATGATCAGAGATTGGAATGCTGAGGCACTGGAATATTTCATAGAAGTTGCATGGCTTTCCATGAGTTGGCACCCTAATAAATCTTGGCAATACCAACATTGTTTTCTGTAATTCAACATCATTGACTTGGAGGGAGCTAAGTATTACCAAAGAAACATACAAATAAAATCCTTACCTCTCATGGGATTTAACTCAGGTACTACCTCCCAGAGACCCTTCCTGATACATCTGTAATTATTGTCTTCTCCATGCACCCTCATATTACTTTGTACTTATCTTATATGTGTTTTATATTTACCTTTCCGTGTTCAAGTTGATTTGCTTCAGTAGAAGCTGCTCAAGAACTATCTTGGTTTCAGTGTTCTATCACTAGTGTCTAATAGTATATTACATACAGTAGGAGATTAATAATGTTAAGCTCAATCAAATGTTTGTGTTTCATATGGTACTGGCGTTTCAAACATTTAATCATGATTCAACTTTTGTAACAAAGAATCATAAGAGCTAATTCTAATATGAATTAAATGCAAGACCTGTGCGTAGACAAAATTCCACACAAAGTAATTTGAACAAAATGATAACAACCCAGTTTCATCTCTCAATTCCCATTCCCCATCTTCTTTAAGTCAGAGACTTTGGAACTGAAAGGTACCTGAGATCTCATCTAGTCCAAGAGTCACCATAAAAGCAGAAACCCTAGACCTCTGTCTTTGCTTCCAGCCCAAGGCATGAAGGCATCATTACAGGGATCAACCCTTGTGGAGAGAAGCATGGTAAGCACTCCAGCAAATGCTCCATTCCCTACCTTTTCAGCAACTACAGCTTACTGAAGACCTAAAAAAAGAAAGTTCTCACCACTAAAGTCCTTGGAATTGTGAAATAGTTCAGCATCAGAAACTGATGTGATCAGCAGAATATCATTAAAGAAGATTTATTACCATCTACTCTGCTGCTGCACCTTAAGGTTCCACTGGTTCTTTCTGTCTGACTTGCAGTTGAAACTTCCTACATATGTTCTCTCCCCCATTAGGATGTGAGTTTGAGAGCAGGGATTATCTTGCTTTTTTCTTTGTTTCCCTCAATAATTAGCACAGTGCTGTGCAGTCAGTTAATAAATGTTTATTAAATTATAAGTGCTTAATAAATGCCTTATCATTCCTTCCTCCCTTCTTTCCTTCCTTCTGTCTTCCTTTTCACTTTCATTCCTCCTTCCTTTTTTCCTTCCTTCATTTTCTCCTACAGGGAAAAAAACTAAGACCCAGAGAGAAGTGATCTGTCCAATGTCACACAAGTATTAAATGAGAGTTCAGATTCAAACCCATTTCTGCTGACCCCAAATCTAATGTTCTTTTAACTTTATTAGAATTTCCTCTTTAAAAAATAGCTGTCCTCTGAGACAAATAAATTTAAGTAGATTAGATTAGATTTCCACAAACCTTAAACTGGAATAAAGAGAATTTTAACTTTCATTTGTTTGAATGGATTTCAGTGACTAAGTCAGCCATAAATCATAAATATAAGCACATATCCCAGAGGAGGGCAAATATTCTCAGTGAAAACAGAACAAAAAGCATCATATGTGTTGCCAACCTTTCCCTATCTTTCTGAATAACAAACTGGGACAAAAGAGATAATTGTGAAAAGATTGACCCAAATCACATTTATTTCTGCTTAGGCTGAATGAAGGATTCTAGTCAATAAAATACCTTGTGATTAATGGACTGAAGAATAGAAAATAGAAAATAAATAAATATATAACCAAACTTAGGTTTGCCTATGTTGTAGCACATAGGCAGTTTGAAAAACTGCTGACTGTTTTGTCCCTTTTAGAATCATATATTTAGATGGCCTTGGGTCATTTAAGGCAACTCCTTATCATCCAGTTGAAGAAACTGAGGTCCCTAAAGATGAAGTGACTAGACAATAAGGCTGGATTTTGAAGTCAAAAAGATCCGAGTTCAATGCCTGCCCCAGCTTGCCAGTTGTTTGACACCGGGAAAGTCACTTAACCTCTCTCTGCCTCAGTTTCCTCAGTTGTAAAATAGCAGCTACAACACCAAATTGTTGTGAGGATTAAATATCATATGTAGAATGCTTTGCAAACCTTAAAACATTATATAAATGCTAGTCATTATTACTATTGTCCAAGGTAAGACAAGCCATAAATGGGTTGGCCAGGATTCAAACTCAGGTCAACTGAATGTATCAGGTTTTCTACTGCCCCATTGTTCTTCCTCAGCAATTAGTGTTTTCTTCTATTGAGAGGGATGGGACTGGTTGCAAAATTCAAAGGAAGGAAAATTGTAACCCTTTTTTTAAAATTTAGAGCTAGTCTGATAGGCAAACCAACTGAAACTTGAGTTCAAATTTTAAGAGATGCAAAGAACGTGCATAACCTATATCAAACTGCTTATGTTCTCAAGAGGGGGGAGGGGAAGGGAGAAGAGGAGGAAGAGAACTCAAACCCCAAAATTTGAAAAAGCAAATGTTAAAAATTTTTACTTGTAATTGGAAAAATATAAAATATTAAATAAATACGTTTAAGAACAAAAAGAGAGGACATGGCAGCATAAGATACTTTCAGTAATGAAATGCAGTAAGATTTCATGCAGGCAAACATACATGAAACCAGGTGTCAACAAGTATCCCCAAATGTAATGAGTCCATTGCAAGCCCTGGCTCACCAACTCAAATAATTGTGCATCCCCTTGGATCCCAGACTCCTGATTAATAGAAGCATGGTGAGTTTCATTAAATACAGTCACAGACAGACAGACAGACACACATACACACACACACACACACACAGAATGTGTGACAAGTGTCAGGACCACTATCCCAAGTACTGAATAACTCAAAAGCTCCCTTCCAGGGAAGAAGTTTTATACCCCTCAGAGACTATGTGGAAAACTACTGACATAAATCAATTTACTCTGGATATTATTTTTCACTAAAGTTTGTTCCCACAAGGTACAAGAGAGCAGTTGAGTCTGGGACCTTGACCTTGGAGCTTTAGCACTGTTTCTAAATGAACTCTTCCTTTGGTCACATGACACAGAGTATCTGGGTGAGGACAGAAGAGGGGGAGGCAATAACTATGAGAAGTTGAACAGTTTTTTTTTTCCTGTCTCTGATGAGAAAGTCAAGAGCTAAGAGAAACTAAGTTAAGAATTTCATTAAGATTTAAATTAAGAATAAAAGCAAAATGCAAGTTATAAATCAAAAGACCTAGCAAAATGCAAGAATGTGAATCCCTGCTCCTCATCTGGAGTATTGTATTCAGTTCTAGGTGCTGCAGAAGACCCTGAAATACTCAAGAAAATCCAGAAAAAGGCAACGGTCAAGGGACTTAAGTACATCACATAAGAAAATGGGTTGAAAGAACTGAGTAGGTTTAGCATGAAAAGAAGACTAAGAAAGAACATAATAACAGTTTTCAAGTATTTGAAGGGCTGTCCCACGGAGAATTGCTGTGATAATAATGGCAAAGGAAGACACATTTATATAATATATTACTATGTGCCAGGCACTGTGCTTTTTGAATATTATCTCATTTAATCCTCCAAAAAGCCCCATGAGGTAGATGCTATTATTATCCCCATTTTATAGTTGAGGAAACTGAGGCAAACAGAGGTTAAGTGACTTGCCCAGGGTCACACATCTAGTAAGTGTCTGAGGTCAGATTTGAACTCAGGTGTTCCTGACTCTAGGCCCAAAGCTCCATCCATAACTCCATCTAGCTGCCTCATAATAGTAACAGTAACAATCATTATATTTAGTATTATTATAGCACTTTAAGGTTTGCAAAGCACTCTAAATATTGTCTCATTTTCTCTTTGTGATGACTACAGGAGGCAGGTGCTATCATCATCCCCATTTCACAGATGAGAAAATTGAGGTAAGCAGTAGATAAATTACTTGTTTAGGGTCACACAACTAGTAAGCTTTTCAGTGAATTTTGGGCTTTATAGCAACTCATGTGAATTGGCAATAAATAAATTGATTAAATAAAGCAATTTGTGACTGAACTAATAGCTTAATATGATGTATTTCTTTCCTTATTCTGAGAAGTCAGAATTCTCTACCATGTATCTAACTAATCCAAAGCTAAATATAACACATCTTTAGCCATGTGTAACCAGGGCCACATGCAAATTCACAATCTAGAAAGATAGAATCAATGAGGCAAATATATTTTAAACTGTTTACTTATTATATGCAAATAGCAATGATATAACACTGAAGTTCCTACCTGAAAAGGAAGTACCCATATCAATGGCAACAATAGCTCACGTGGAAATAAACTATTTACAAAAATCTGAAGAGCACTCTTCCCTTTAGGATATCATTTTGCATAAGATTCCCCCAAAATCTGGGCTTGGTGTGCTCTAAATCATTAATTCCATGTATTCTAATAAGTCCCTTAAGGTCCATGGTTGGAACAAAACAAATAAATCCTAAGACATTCCACTCCTTAGTGTTGAACCTATTGTGGCTGCACTAAGACAAAAATTTTATTTTATGCCCACAAATAACCAGTCCTAGCCTTGGTTCAAAGTGTTGACCAATTCAACTCACACCGGAAAAAATGAATGAATGAATGAGTGAGTGAGTGAGTGAGTGAATGAATGAATGAATGAATGAATGAGATGCACTTCCAATAAAGGGTTGAGGAAGGAAGTAGTCAAAGCCAAAAATCACAACCACCCCTCAATAGCTATGATGTCATCATATCATAATGTCATAATGAAAGTGGAAACCAAAGAGAGCAGCAGGAATACATCAACCAGGAACAAAGCCAGTGTCTACAACCAGAACTCAAAAGGTATCTCTAATCCAAAACATCTGTAAAAAATAACAGAGAAGCAGATGCTAAGTATTTATAAACCTCTCATCCATTCTATGAAAACATGCTTTGGGGTAATGGTTGGATATTTCCTCCAAGTTTTAATCTTTGGGAAAGACCAGGGCTAGGACTGAGGTAAACAGGATGATCCAACCCAGGAAGAATCTTCTTCATCCTGGTCCCTGCCCTTCTCCCCAATTTTATCTCTACTACCTGGAATTTTCTTAAGCAATAAAGTTATGACAAAATTAGTTGCCCTCTGCAGCACATCTGGGAGGAATGAGGTCCCTTTTACCAGCAACTGGACCAATCCAAAGTTCGTAGAGAACTTTGTAGAGAACTTCTGTGTCTACACAACTACCTAGGCCTTACAGAATTTGATTTTTGTTGATTTAGTGGAAAACTTCTCAATAATAATTAACAGCAGCCACCAAGAAATGAATATACATACATATATGCATATGTGTGTGTGTATATATAGCATAATATATATACACACACACAACTCCAGTATCTTTGCCAAGAAAACCCCAAAGGGCATAAGGCAGCATCAAATGCGACTGAAGAACAACAGCAACAGGAGTTCTTAGGCTTCTTTGTTCCATGGACTCCTTTGGCAGTCTTGTAGCTTATGGACCCTTTCTCAGAATAATGTTTTTAAATACATAAAATAAATATATGGAATTACAAAGGAAATCAATTATATTGAAATGCAGTCTATAGATAGAAGACTAAAATCTAGTTGTGGATCTAATAGTTATAATAATTTCAAATAACCAATGAACATAAATGATATTTTAAAACATCTTCAATAACTGTAATGTGATATAAAAATATCTATGATTTCTCTTAGTGAAACAGTCACAGGTACTGCTAATATTATCATGCATTTCCTACATTTGTTATTGAAAGAAATATCAAATTTGATTTAGCAGTCAAGGAAAATAAAGTTGCAATTTTTCCCATCCAAATTCATGGACAGTCTTAAAACTATTCTTGGACACCCAGATTAAGAACCATTGCTCTGATGTAAGAAACCTGGAGTCCTAATTAACGCAGAAGACAGAACCAATTAGTAGGTGAAAGTAAGCATATCCACAAAATCAGCTTCAGGAGGAAACAGCAAACCACTCCAATATCTTTGCCAAAAAAACAAACAAAAAATGGGATCATGGGGAGAAGGACGTGACTGAAATGACTCAACAGCAACATACCTGGCATCTTGCTAATGACTTTAAAGAAATAGGTAGCAAGGCCATACAGTCCCACAGTGCCACCAACTGGTCAGATAAGGTAGATAACTTAGAAATTTTGCCATTTTATTCTAATTAGGGCTAAGAAACATTTGTATACCTCCATTTTAACAGCCAACACCCAAAAGATTACATAACTGATGTTCTGGAAAACAACAATTATGTTTATCAAACAAAAAGTCAAAGCAAACAATGCTTGGAAATCACTGATGGGATATCTCTATTCAGACACCGGTATCAAATATCACCTAAGAACAAATGGACACATGCTAGAAGCTCCCACGCTGTAATGTCAGAGACAAATTGGATGAGATGGCCTTTAGAGTTCCCTTCTTGTTCTGAGATGCTGGAATTATGTGAAACTTCAGAGGTCTTGCATATGGTTTCAGTGTGGGTCTATATGCCTCCAGCTACCATGAGTACCTTACCCAGAGAGAAAAGAAAAACTCCATTTCCAAATTGCTTAGTGTTGTTTCTGTCTGAAGAGATTCAGAGCTCCAATTTCATACCTCTTTTCCTTACTTCTGAATTGGCAAATGACTGTGTCCTAGATGTTATATTCTTCCCTAGCAGTTTCAAATACAGTACGTCCCCTTCCAAAGTCATATGCAAGCCCACACATGTTTTATGGACTCTTCTCATGTGATAAATGCCACATGCCTTCATCACCTTGTGACGTTACTTGGGGAGCCAGCAAGACAAACTGTCATCTCTCTTCTCTATTATTCTATTGTTCCTTAGAATCTGAATGTCAGGAATGGAATCTCACTTTTTGTCCACATTTCACTCAGGTCGCTTTGGAGGGTAAACTATGTAAGACCCTCTTGGATCAAGGGGTATCCTCTTTATAGCACAAAGAAAGCTGCCCCTTTACTCCAGTCATAAAACCCAAAGTATCCCCTTTCTAGACCTCTATGCTCAATAGCACACACCTCCCCTGCCACCCCACCCCAGGAAAGAATATGAGAACAAAACATCAACTTTCTATCATCATCACACAAGTCAACAACATTTTACCTACCATCTATGTGATCAAGACAACCTTTATCAAAAATCATATTCCCCTTCTAGATGGTCTTAAACTAGTAGGTTTTCTACAATAACAGAAAGTTTCTCTCCATTAATCTCTGAGACTTTCAGAGGAGAAACCTGAAAATTATTTTTCCTTTATCATCTCGAAGAGAAGAGATTGATGAGAGTTTAACAGTAATGGGAACAAAAAGAACTCTTTCCCCCAAGAGAATTTTTTGTTCAGAACACAAACAAAAATAAAGAAATTAATAAAACAAATAAATTCTGCATTCATAAATAATGATCATGTTTACATGTAAAGAGAAAGAGCCTTAGAATTATCTGAAGAAAACAGAAGGAAAATGTTGTGCTGAACTGTTTGTTCGGAATAGAAATGAGCTGTAAATGTGCCTCTCAAAAATGAGAGAGCAAAGGTAGTTTATGCAACATTTAGATTAAATTAGTATATCTCAAGTGCTGGAGTATTGTCTTTCCTTTTCCTTATAGAAGGACACAAAAGCATGGTAGACAGGCAGAGGTGTGTTAACAAATGTTTAATAGGGTCTCTAAAAAATACACACAGTATACTTTTAAATGTAATCTTCATTATTAACATATTCTCCATCATTTTCTTAAGTCTAAACCAGAGGTGTCAAGCACATAGTCTGCCCCAACATTACCAAGCAGAGTTTAACCAAATTAAAATGGAATTGGGGAATAATTGATAATTAAGTAAAAATACAATAGAATACAGGTAATATTAACATGCAGGGAACTTCATATAGGTTCAATGGTCTCCATTTTTATTTGAATTTGATGCTACTGATCTAGACAATCAACAAAATAATAAATCCAGCCCTGATTTGTGGCATTTGCTGATTTTCATGATGTTAATGTTTGCATTGAAAATTCAACAAATGACCCTCTTGAACCTTTGGAGCTGACACCAGCACGGAGTTGTGTAGGGTAATAAACCTGGAGTAAGGAACACCAGGGTCCAAATTCTGCCTTATACACGTAATAGTTTTGTGATCCTTATTAAAAGGGTTTGATAAAAGAAAAAGGGCTCACATTTTAGAGGCTCAAGGAGTGAGAAAGAAAAAACATTAGGACAAGCATGGGAACTCCATTAACAACGCCATCTGGAGAGCAGATAGGCTTCTGGATAAAAGGTGGTGTTGGCAGGGTGCTACATTTTGTAACTACGAATGGCAAAGTTCTTTGCCTTGGCCAAGTTCAGACTTCTCGAGAGTCTACTGGAATTATAATGACACTATTAATAAAAATAACTCATCTGTATAATAATCCTTTGTACTTCCTCATGAATTAGCATGATTTTTTATTAACAGGAAATATAAGCATGATGTAGTGGAAATAACATTTTATAAGGAGTCAGAAGAGCTGGATTCAAATTCAGACTTGGCCACTGATGCATGTGATCTTTGGCAAATCAACTAATTTCTCTTGGCCTTAGTTTCCCATTCTGTAAAATGAAGGGATTAGATGATCCCTTCCAGATACAAATCTATGATCTATACCAGCAATGCCAGGATTTGAAGCCCAAGTCCTTGGGCTACAGATCCCAGATTCTTTCTTCTTACCGTATGGTCATGTTGAAAATATATAGAAAAGGAGCAAGATGGGATCTTAAGTAAAATATTGAATGGAAAAAGATAACAGGCTCATTTGATTTTACCCAAAGGGAAGACTGAGAATGAATTTCATGGCCATTCATTTTACAGTTATATTTCATAATGAGGCACATGTGGATTTCATTGAAACCGTTTTGTTTTGTTTTGTTTTGTTTAGGAGAGCAGAGAGTATGTTTTGGTTTTAATTTTTTAAAACTGTTTTAGTTTCCGAAAAACACCCGCCTGGTTTCAAGGGTGGAGTAGCATTCTCTCTGGTTTACGGAGGACAGCTTTCTTCCAAACAGCTTGAAAAACTGCACATTGATTATCTCATTCCTACCTCCCTCCAGTACAGATGGTGACCTTGAACCCTGGAGAGATAGAGTGACACATCCAAGATTATGTCTCTACTCAGTAAAGCCATGGCTGAACTCCAGTTCATTCTCATTTCCAAGTCCCAAATTCTTTCCACTTAAATAAGGATTCTTTTTTATAGCTTTCCTTTTCCTAGGATTTTGTGATTTACAAAGCACTACCTTCACAACACATCTGTAAAACAGGTAGTATATGTGATACTATTGCCATTTATTGATGAAAAACTAAAGCTCAGGGAGGTTAATTGACTTTCCTAAGGTCACACAACTTGTAAGCATCAGAGCCAAGGTCCTAAAGCACATCTGACTCTAAATCTTAACTCTTTCCACTGTCTCTACACTATAAACTTTAGAATGTCATCTCTCCAGTGGATTATCTATCTAGTGATAGAAAAAGCCATTAGTAAATTTTCTCTTTTATCAAATGTTTAATCCCATATATTTCTGTGATCGTGGTCAACTAAAACCCATAGGCCTATCACTGTTACCTACTGAATATTTCTAAATATAGGCTTCAAATCTAAAGTGAGACCTCTTTGGAAAGATAAAAAATATATAGAAGTAATAATAAAAATAATAATAATTAATAACTGACCTTTAATAGCTCTTTGCAAAGATTTTTATAAAAATTGCCTTATTTGGATCTTCACAACAAACTCATGAGACAGGTACTACAGGTATTATTATCACCAGTTTTACAGATGAGGAAACTGAGGCTCGGAGAGCTGGCTTGCCGAGATCATGCAACAGAGGCAAGAGTCCAGCCAAGGTTTCTCTCCAGATCCCTTTCTATTTTACCCTACTTTAAGAATACCAATGATATAACAATGGGAGATGAAAGGAAACACAAGGTATGGCCTCGCTGTGGACCAATATGACCTTTTTCCCTCATTTAGATTTTTTTAAATTACTAAGTACCTTTCTTTTGGACCCTCTAATTTGTATTTCCATACGACTTCTGGGTTCACAGAAGTATTTTCCTCCTATCAGCCCTATAAGGGAGATTAGAGGGGCTATAATCTACAAGTACAATTATTTTAAGCTTACAAATTAGAGAGGAAGGAAACATTTATTTAGTGCCTAAGGTATACCAGACGCTGTGCTAAGTATTTACAAAAATCTCATTTGGTCTTCACAACAGCTCTGGGAAAAAAGTACTTATATTGTCCCCATTGTATATTTAAGAAAACTGAAGTAGGCAGAGGGGAAATGATTTGCCCAGGATCACAAAGGCTAAGAAGTGTCTGAAAATGGTTTGAACTCAAGTATTCCTGATTATGTCCCAGTATTTTATCCACTATACCACCTAGCTGCCTGAAGAAACTATTGTTCATAGAGGTGAAGTGATGACTAAAATGTAAGCTCCTCGAGGGCAAGGACTGCTTTGATTTTACCTTTGTATCCACAGCACCTTGTAGTATCCACATCACATAATAGACAATAAATGTTTGTTGAATTTAATTGATTAGCCTAAGGTCACACCAGCTCATGTGGCATCAGAATGAATGAATAAGAATATATCAAATGCTGACTATGTGCCAGTTATTGTGTTAAAGAGACACAAAAACCAATAATTTCTGCCCTTGAGAAGTCTATACTCTTATAGGAAGATGAAAATGGCTAAGAAAGCACGAAGTCACAGGAATGATAGATGGAGCCCCAAGACAACAGACTGTCATGACTTTACCTGAAACAATAGTAACCTTGATTTGATTACTCTTCCCAAAGCAAAAGATAGAAAACAAGGTGAGATGGGGTGGTGTACTCACATACATAGTGGCATGGCAGGAAGATGGGGTGGTTGGGTCACTGGGACAGTCTAAAAGTAAAGTACTCCCACTAATCAGTGAGGCCCAAGATGGAGGTCTAGCTTGGAAGCTGCAGCAATGTTAGCAGAAGTCCTGGGCAACATACAGGAAAGATGGGGTAACCATGAAAGTGAATTATATTTTCCTTTTCTTTACAAGAGTAATACTATTTTAGAAGAAACTTCAATTTCAGTATACACTAGGAGACACGCCTAACCCTATGTTTTTCCTTCCATTACCCTTGTGAAAAGGGTACATATAGCCTTGTGATGAAGGCTTGTGAAAAGTCAACCAAAAGACAAAAAGATTCCACGTTTTCTCAAACCTCTTCCAAAATCAAAGAGAGATCAGAAGATTAGTAAGTCTCTGTCCTCTTCTCTGAAACACAATAAAATGCCTGCCCTCAAGGCCAGTGAACCTATCATAACTATGTTTTCTATATAACAGAAGACCCTTTAGGTGATGGTTCAGAACTGATTCAACCATTCCATACAGCAATTTTGAACTATGCCCAAGGTCTATAAAAGCATTCATATCCTTTGACCCAGCAATACTACTACTAAATCTGAAGCCCAAAGGGCTTATATGTACAAAATATTTGTAACATCTCTTTTTATAGTGGCAAAGAATTGGAAATTGAGGGAATGTTCATCAATGGGGACTGCCTGAACAAGTTGTGGCATATGATTGTGATGGAATACTATCATACTATAAGAAATAATAAACAGGATGTTCTCAGAAAATTCAGGAAAGACTTCCAAGAATTGATGCAAAGTGAAATTAGCAGAACCAGGAGAACATTGTATACAGTAATAGGAGCATTATACAATGATCAATTGCGAGTGACTTAGCTATTCTCAGCAATACAAGGATCCAATACAATTCAAAAGGATTTATGATGGAAAAATGCTATCCCTCTCCAAAGAAAGGACTTCTAGAGTCTGAATGCATATCAAAGCATACTTTTTTTTAAAAAGTTTATTTATTTTTCCTGTTATGGGTTTTTTGTCTGCATCTTCTTTCAAAACACGAGTAACATGGAAATATATTTTGTATGACTGCAAATATATATTTGAACCTATATCAAATTGCTAACCTTCTCAATAAGGGAGATGGAAGGGAAAAAGAAGGATAGAATTTGGAACTCAAATTTTTTTTAATGAATGTTAAAAATGTTTTACATGTAAGTGGGGGGAAAATAAAATATTAAATTAAATTTTTAAAAAGAAAAAATAGATGGTTCAAATTCAGAAACCAGCTTGCGCCCAGATTTCCCTTCTCCATGGGTAATCGATACTTCTTGCCTTTCCATGTAACAACAAGGATAACTACTACACTTGTGTTTTTATAGGTACAGGGAATTCCCAGATGAGAAGACTCCCTCTACCAAGACAGGTAGACAGCAGAGTTTCCTAGAAGGTAAGCAGATTGCCTGGTGTCACACAGGCAGAATATGTCAAAGACAAAATCTCAACTCAAGTCTTCCATGCTTTGAGATCAGCTACCTATCCATTATGTCATGTTCCATGATGCTAGTTAGGGTCAAAGCTAGGATGCGAACATGTCTTCTACTTACATAAGTGCAACTCTTTCCCCACTAAAACACATTGCTTCACACTACTGAACTGCCAACATCCGGCCTTAAAGCTTTATTAGTTTTCCATTTTTTAATTCTATTTCTTCTTTAAAATTCCCTTTAGAATCATTAAAGACAGACTGGATTACTGATGTTAAAACCATATTGCATTTCTTGGATTATAGTTCTCCAATTGCTTTCTGTCAATTACTTTCCTTTATCCATTCCCCAGAGAAGATAATACCTGAGATTTCCAGAACAGTTGTGCTTATAAATCATAGAATTTCATCCAATTCCCCAAATGGTTTCTGCTAGTGGCCAGAAACAAATTAGTTACAACTGGCCAAAAAGAAATACACATGTGCTGAGCAAATCCTGGATCAGTCCATTTAATCCCCAACTGGTTAGCAGGAAGAAGTAAGAGTTCTAATTAGGGGATATTTGACGGTCAGTAAGACTCTCATTTAGAGGGATCATGACCATAACTAGTATGAGGTGAATGGGTTCTTGTCCCAGTGTGCTTGCATGTAGATGGATGATGGGAAAAATGCTTCCTCTATCAGAGGGAATATTTCATCCCTACAGCCACCACTATTCCTGTGCCTGGTCAGTGGCCTCTGCTGTCTGAGCTCCTTGAGCACTAAAACTGACATCATACCACCACTCCCAGTATCCTATAGACCATATAGGTCTCCCTTTCCTGTGGCCTACCTTCTGCCCCAGAGCCTTTGTGGGGCGAGAACAATCCCCAAGAGACAATCTTATACCACTACTCATGGCTAGTCTTCTAGTTTGGGTTCTTAAAGGGAATTTAATATGGGAATTCTTAACAATCATTAACAAAATTCTATTTAGTCTCAAAGAGCAGGTATTAGGAGTTAGCCCTGGCTGCACCATGCAGTGGCATACAACAGACATTTATTCATGTATCTCGCAATAAATGTGCAGGTACATAAGGCCCAAACATTTAGCTCTCCCATGACATATAGAGACCATATGGTAAAATCTGTGAGTTAAAAAGCACTGGACCTGAAATCAAAAATGAAAGAGAAAAGAAAGGAAAAAAGAAGGAAGGAACAAAAGAAGGGTGGGGAAGGAGGGAAGAACTTACCTATCCCATAAAGAAACTAGGGTCTGTCTATAAACGCCTAGAAGGAACATTGACTTTGGAGTCAGGATATTCAAGATTGGTTCCCAGTTCTGCTCCTCCCTTGCTTGGGTGATCTTGTGCAAACCACTTCATCTCCCTGAACCTCAGTTTCCCCTTCAGTAAAATAAAGGACCTGTCTATAAGGTCTCTTCAGGCTCTAAGTCACGTTATCTCTCTATGTCTAGGTCACCATAACAAAATAACTAAACTCTCTTTCCAGTGTGTTTATGCTGAAAACTTAAATGGGACTAATGTGACATCTTTGTTAGGCACTTGAGTAAATATGATTGTTAGGATGGATATCCCCTTAACTTGCCCTATAAGAACAATCATAAGTGACATACGGCACCTATAGGCACTGGTAACAGGCAGTGTATCCCCTACAATGAGCACCTCCGCATTTTCTATTAATTCATTGGTCCAGAAACAATGCTACTAAAATTACATGCAACGGGTTATTGTTACTTCCCATGATTTCTCTAAAGCCTGCAGGGAGCTGGAGAATCATGGCTTTTCTTGTGTTGACTCTGCCTTATGAGAGAACATCTGTCTGGAAGTGGTTATGGAGAAATTGTAATAAATTCTTCAGGATGATCCACCTTTTAGCTAAGCCTACAGATCAGTCAGGGTCAACAGCTAAGAGAGTCAGATACTGTATATTGCAAAATCCAGCAAACAGCTTTTCATTCCAAAAGATTAAACTCATCAGTCCACAAGAAACAAATATGGCCTGATTGTTCACACTTAAAGTCGCAAGTGTTTAAAGTGTTTGCCTTTTCCATGTACTCTGCTCTCATAGACATGGAAATTGTCAAAGCTGGAAGAGACCTTTGCAGCCAGTTAGCTTCCTTAGACGACCCATCATCCAAAGGCTCATTTGATTGCCCTCTAGAATGATCCTCATAACTTTGTAGACAGCCAACAGGGCAAAGAGGAAAGAATTTGTCTATCTTTCAACAAGCATTTATTAAGCTCAGACAATATACCAAACACTATGTTAAGGGGCAGCTAGGTGATCAAAGGCTAAGAAAGAAAAAGATGAGAAAAAGGAAAGAGAACCCAGGACCATATTTTCAAAGTTCAAGAGTAGAAGCCAATGGGAAAGCATTGGGGACTCTTGGAATGGTTCCTCTCCTAATTCCTCTGGCTCCCATCCCCTAAAGGACCCTTTTTGAGCTTCTGGCTCAGCAAACTGCCTTTCTTTAGAATTCCCAACATTTACCTACCTTGTAGTTCTCACAACAAAGCAAAGTGATGATTTGTGGGCACAGTATTTCCTAAGGGTTGCTGCTACAACTTGCATCTCTACTCCTCAGACCTCTGAGCTTCGCTAAAGCTTAGCTCCAGAAAAGTCTATCTCAAACAACTCATATCAGACATGTTTGCCA
Organism: Pseudocheirus occidentalis; assembly: GCA_028646575.1. NCBI lineage: Eukaryota > Metazoa > Chordata > Mammalia > Diprotodontia > Pseudocheiridae > Pseudocheirus > Pseudocheirus occidentalis. Next base: position 64,059,739 of record CM053599.1, read on the forward strand.
TGCACTAGGTGAAGTCCATCAGCTGCTCTCGTTCTCAACTGTCCACAGCTGGGGGCCATAATTAAAAGTTTTGAGTCAATGTAACCTTAAAGTGTTTCCAATCAATCAATAACCTTTTTTTTTTAGTTCAGAGCAAATTCAGCTAGATTCTTCAGCAGATTTCTTTAAAAAAAAATCTCTCTGTGCCCAGTCATCCATTACTGGGCCAAAATTTAAAATGTTAAATCACTCAAGTTTTACTTCACTGCCTCATTGGGGCCTAGAGGAGATCCTGGGCTCCCTGAATCATAGTATCACATAATGTCAGAGTTGGAAGGGACATCAGTGGCCCTTTGAGTCCAACCTGCACTTGAATAAGAATTCCAAGCACCTTCCCATGCACCCCTACCCCCAACAAACCCACAACATCCATGACAAGAAGTCAGCCAGTCTTTGTCTGAAGACTTCCAGTAAGGAAGAATCCACTGACTGTAGAGGCAGCCCAATCCATTTGGAGATAGCTCTAATGATTAGTCTTTCAAAACCAAATAGAATGCTGATCTCATTGACATGATCACAATCCATGCATGCCTACCCATTCTTAGCTACCTTTGTCCATGTCCTCCTGTAAGGTCATCAAAAAAGTGCTACTTACCATGATGGGAACCTTCCTCAATTTCTTTCATCATTACAAGGATACAGATGGAGCACATAGGCTGTCTGTCCACTGGTTATTCTGTTATCTCACCAAATGAACAGCCCATCTTCTTTTTGACCATATAGTTTGTTGACTGTGTATTTTACTCTACTTCTTCAGTGTTATTTTTTATGTGTTACAGTCTGTTTATATCCACCATGTTCCTTTTCATTGCCCTCTGACTGTTACTCATTTTTAATTCTTTAGTTCTTATACTGCTCTGTGACTCACAACCATGTGACAACAGTAGAATAATGGTATTGAAAAGACTGACCTTTGATACATGGCAGAATTTGGAGTCATTAAAGATCTTTGTAATTTCCTAAAGACAATCCAACCTGCATTTTGCTTCCTGTTTAGTCTGGGTCCCATTTATTGTCCATCAAGATGTACACAATACTCAAGCTCCACATATTTAACTGTGTGACAAAACTAGGTGATAGGTCTTCTTTACCCTCTTGATTTTTCCCTGTGTAGATGTTTGAGACTAACTCTTTGAATGGTTATAGATCTTGTACAGAAGGCTCAGCAATATTCAGAGTAAGGTAGGTCAAATCACCACCACCACCATGATCTCTGGTTCAGTTCAGTCCTCAGGTGACACAGCCCAAGACCCTCCATCCAGGAGCCCTGAGAATAGCATCATTCCAGGCCACTGACTTTGTCTCTAGCACATTCTTCATCATCATCATCATCATCATCATCATTAAAAGGGGAAACACCTATGAAAAGGCAACTAGGCTATCACCTACACCACCAACAACTTCAGACAAACTATCACTGGGGATGAGGGAGGATTGACCAAGCAAGCCAGATGAACCAAGGAAAGATACATTGAGAGAGAGAGAAGAAAAGACAGAAAGTGGTATGAGGTGGTATGAGTAAAACATTTGGAACCATCACTTACCTTCAGACCCCAGGAGAGGAGACCCAGAACCTTACTCTCAAGAGCCCCAGGAATAGCAGAGCCATCTTCCCTCTCTGGCCCTTCTTTCAGTCCAGTTCCACTCTCATAATCCATGGAAGTACCCCCTTTGGAGACAACCAGGAAACTACTTCTACTATAGCTACAAGCCTCAGATTCTCAGCAGCTGTAGCTAATGAAGACCTGGGGAAGAACACTCTTGTCACTAAAGTCCTTGGCAATGCTAAATGCTTTGACATCAGAAACAGATATTATCGTAATAGCGGAAATGACACTAAAAAAGAAATGTTTTCTCATCAATTCTATCTTGCCTCTACACTCCAGTCATTCTAGATTATACACCTTCTTAACCATCTGCCTTGCCGCTGCACCCTAAAGAACTCTGGTCCTTTCCATCCACCCTAAAACTAAGCCTTCCTTTATGTTTTTTCCCTACTCCTACTAGAAGGTGAGCTCCTTGAGAGATGGAACCACTTCTGTTGTGGGTTTTGGTTTGGTTTTTTTTTTTTTGCATCCCTAGTACTTAGCGTGGTACTTTGCAAATAGTAAGCATTTAAAAATACTTCTTTATTCATTCAGAGGCTCAATGCAACTTGCATAAACAAAATCATCTGGATAGCTTCACCACAAAAGGGAGTCCCTCTTCTGCTTAAACTCTGTCCTGGATCTGGGCTCGAGATTCAGATGCTTAAGATCATGACCAGTACCTAAGAGCTTTGTTCAAATACATACCTATTATCTATGCCTTACTGTAATAATGAGAGAATAGTCATACAAGATCATCTCACTTGTTACAGAGGAAACTAGGTGACATAGTGAATAGGGCACCAAGTCAGAAAGACCTGAGTTCAAATCTAGACAAGTCATTTAAATCTGGTTTTCCTCAGTTTCTTTATCTGTAAAATGGGGGTAATAATAGCCCCTATCTTCCAGGGTTGTCATGAGCATAACATAAGATAACATTTGTAAAGGACTTTGTAAACCTTTAAAGTATTAAATAAATACTTGCTATATATTTCAAAGGGGCAGATAGGTGGCATAGTAAATAGACCACTGGGCTTGGAATCAGGGAAAATCATCCTCCTGAGTTCAAATCTGGCCTCAGATGCTTATTAACTGTGTGACCTTGGGCAAGTCACTTAACCCTGTTTGTTTCAGTTCCTAATCTATAAAATAGGCTGGAAAAGGAAATGGCAAACCACTCTAGTATCTCTGCCAAGAAAACCCCAAATCAGTTCACAAAAAATCATACAGAACCAAAACAACAAAACCATATGATATTCTTTAAGCTTTGGAAAGAACCTTAGAATTTATTTAATCCAACACCCACCATCTCTACCAAATAGTTGGCCATTGGGTGAAGTTTTTTGTCCATAGGAACACAAAAAGATGCTCCATGAAGGCACGGAGTAGAGTGGGATCTTCAGAGGGTAGAAGAATTACACACACCAATGAAACCACCAATTTTTTAAATGAAAAGTGTGTGTGTGTGTGTGCATATATGTGTGTGTGTAATAGAGATAGAAACATCAGTCAAAATATACACCAGAAAAAGAGTTGGGTAATTTTTTTCTTGGAGTATGTATATGTATGTGTGTATATATATGTGTGTGTGTGTATACATATATATATATATATATATGTATATATATGCCAGCTTCATTTCAAAATCTTTCAACATATCAAATCTAAACACAATCTTTGGATGGGTTATATTTCTTCTCAATTGAGAGAAGTATGTTAATATGATGATGCAAAATAACTAAGCATCAGCTTTCCGAGTACTTGTTCAGCTGAGATTGGCAACTATGAATTTTACTTTGTCAGATTCATCAAGGGTAAAACAGCTTTATCAAGAAAAAACAAAGTTCATAAAATCCCTCTATGCCAGAACTAAGAGTCATAGACTACTGGCACTGCAAGTTGAGGTCAGCCCCTACCCAAAGGAAGTAACCTTCTTACAGCATTCTGGCAACAAATTGTTTTCTAGCCTCTAGTTTTGAGGAATAAGAATAGGAATAGGAAATTCATTACTTTGCTAGGCACTCTTAGTCAACTAGCATTTATTAAGGACCTACGATATGTTGGATTCTGGGCTACATGCCTAGGATAAAAGGAAAGGCAAAAAAGATAAGTCCCTGTTCTCAGGAAGTTCACAGTCTAATGGGGGAGACAACATGCAAACTACTATGTACAAAGAAGAGATGATAGATAAATACATACACATATGACAAATTATATATAGAAATATATGTTTATATAGTAATAAACATATATGTGTATATGTGTGTAGATAGATAGATAGACAGATAGATAGACAGATAGATATGGTAAACTTGGTTTGTGTCAGAGGGAAGGAGTACAGGAAAAGATTTTTTGAAGAAAGAGATTTAGCTCGGATTTGAAGGAAGCCAGGGAAGCTAGGAAGCAGAGATGAGGAAAGCAACTATTTCAGGCATTGGGGACAGCCTGGAAAAATGCCACATCATCCTCACAACCTCAATGATGTGTGAAAATGAGACCTGATGACAGCAGACCCACTGATAATATGCCATACACAATATCCCATCTCTGAATAGGAACAAAGTAATCCTAAGATTTGGTCACTAAGACCAGAGAAAGACCTATGATAACATCCTGAATTGAGAACACACTAAGTGAACGTTAGAAAGTGTCACATTTGGGGTAATGAGAAAAAGAACAAGAAGAGAGTCTTGGATAAGATAAAATGAAGTTTGTGAGAAGTAGAGGTGAGAAGGGAAGTAACTTTTCCTGTCTCATTAGGAGGATTCAGACAGCTTATAGGGGATTTGATAGGCCTAATAAAGTTCTTAGTTTTACTTAACCATATTCCAAGTCTTGACCCCATCTCTCAGCCATGATCTATGTGAGCTATTTATCTCCCTGAAAATACATACAATATTTGATTATATCATCTTTAAAGCTCTTTGTTTTGGCTAAAAATGTATTGATTCATCATTATTTCTAACATGAAATAGATCAGCCCTATTTCCCATCAAGGGGGCCATGACTCCACCTGCTACAGTGTGCACTCAGTCAGGAGTCATCAGAAAGATAAAGGAGAATTAGTACCTAGATGATGACTTCCTAATGCAATCTGGCCCCATAGATGTGGGCTTTCCCCAGATGTGTGAAGAGAAATTGGTGCCTTCCAGGAATGCTTTCCTGAAGCAATCAGAGACTTTTTAATGTAAGTGTCTAACTAACAAAGCAACTTAAAATACTGAAAAGGTTTCCCTTCCCTGAAGAGACATTTTGGAGCAATGAGTCCTTATAACTAGGTGGGGGACCTTTCTGGAGAACTAGCCAAGCAGGCTTCCTCTTATGTACTGTTCTAGCTCTGATTTCTTAATTCTCCAAATAGCCTTCAAACTTAATTGGCTTTTCTCAGAAGACTTCCCTGCTGGGAAGAAATATTACTCATAAGGTTTTACTTTGACTTTTTCTTATACTAATCAATATGTGGAAATTTGGGTATCATGAGCCAGTGTTTTCCAGTGCTTGATCTTTTCTGGACTGGTTTGAACTGGTTTTGGCTAGTTTATGCTGGTCTGAACTGATTTTAGTCAGTTTGAACCCTGTTTTGGCTGATTTAAACTGGTTTGAACTGGTTTTAATTTATCTAAACTGGTTTCAACAAGTTTCAAATGGTTTTAACTGCTGTGAACTGGCTTTAACCAGTTGTAGTGCAAATACAATATTTATAGCAACAACAGTCACTATAAATATACTTACATAGTGCTTGATTACAAAATATAAGACTTCAGACACCAGAAAGCTGAATCCCAAAACCAGTAAACCAATTTCATCATAGTAGCAAAGTTAATAAGCCACAACAGCACAGAAAGCCACAGCATCCTTTAACCTTCCAACAAACCATTACTTACTCACAAGCCTAAACTGTCTCCCTCAAATGTGTCCTTTTCTCCCAACAAGTCTAACTGCTTTGACTCCCACCTTCATGTGAGCTCTGCTCCACCCTTTGGCAAACTCCTCCCACCACAGGCTCCATGTGATTAAATTCAGTCTGTTGGGGGCATAGTATATTTTCAAAGCAGGGAAGGTCTTCAGTTCACTTGGGTTTATTAAGGGGAAGGAAGAACTTCCAATTACCATTACCATTACACCAGTATGCCCACTTTGAACTGATTTTAACCACTTTGAACTAGTTTAAACTAGTCTGGATTAATTTTAACTGTTTAAACTTATCTAACTGGTTTCAACCAGTTTTAACTGGTTTGAACTGGTTTTTAGCTATTTAAGTTGGTTCAAACCGATTTGAACTGGTTAGGTTGGCTTAAGCCAGTCTGAACTAGTTTGAGTTGGTGTGACTGTTTAGACCATATCTCTCCTAAGAAAATCATTCTTTTTTCCTCTTCTTTTCACTAATATAGCTTTTTTGTTTGTTTTCCTTAGCTTTTCTTGACTTGGTTAAATCATTAACCTACCTATGGACATACTAAAGGAATGACTGAGTATACATTTGTTAATTGCCTGCTGTTGAAGAGGTGCCCAAAGAGGGTTAGGGCTGCCTGAGACCCCAAAATACCAACACACCAGGTCCTGCTGAAAGAATTCCACTCAAGTCTTCTTAGCCAAAGAAAAAGTAAAGTTTATTGAAAGATATGGGATAGACTTTTACAGAGCAAGTCTCTGCTAAGCTATCCTAAGGTGCTCTCACCTAGACCAAGTCTCTGCTAGGGCTTTCTGTGGCTCTCTCACAGGGGAAGTCTCTGCCAAGCCTTTCCACAGCACTCTCACAAAGCATGGAAGGAAGATGGGGTCTTATATACAGAGGAGTCTAGGGGTGGTTCAGAGGAGGAGCCAATGAGGTCTGATTCCAGGAATGAGTTTGGGGAGGGACTTCAGGTGGAGTTAATGACAATCAGACTCCAGTACTTCAGGTGGAGTTAATGACAATCAGACTCAAAGAGGTTTCCCAGAGTATGTATCTCAAAGACTCAAGGAAAGCTCAAAAGGGGAGGAGGTCCCAGAACCTACACCTCATCACTGTGGATAGTGCTTGGTTCTCAAGCAGTTTCCACTCTATTGGGAGCAGAACACATGGAAGAGATTGGTGGCAAGGGGAGTTTTAGTGTGGGGACAGTATTGATGAATAGAGTCACAGGGTAATTGATTGTCATGTTCTTTTGAGAAGTAGTGGTAATATTGTTTTGATTACTGTGTCATGGGCAAGGAAGAGGGAACAAGTAAGAGGGAGGGATAGCCATGTAGTAGCATATGACATAAGATGTTTGGGGTGGATAGATGTGAAACATGGTCTGGATTCAGCTACATATTGTCCTTTGGGCAGGTTTTCATTCAGTAGCAATTACATAAAGCCTCAGATCCAAGTTGAGTAATTTACCCTAGGAGGGAGGCTTAGTTCTGAGCTTTAGAACTCTAGACAGTAGTATTATTATAGGAAAGTGCCGTACTCATATTCATTCTCATAACCTGCCTATATTTCCATCTTCTTGGTATGTCTTTTGAAATCAAAATTGGTTGATGACTTACTTGTACATACCTTTAGGTAAGTCACTATTTTCCTCCTCCTTGAAATAGTTTCTTCTAGAGATTTCAAAATTTCATTCTTGAGAGTTTCTCATCCCTTCTGGACCAACTTCCCTTATACAAATACTTTGATAGAGAAAAAAGTCATCTAATATCTCTCATCATTGTGAGGAAAATGCTTTGTCCATCCTAAAGGATGATAAAAATGTGAGGCATCATACACCCTAGATTATATTCAGAATATTATACTTCAGGTATTTAAGTTAAATGGGTTTATTGTTGTTGTTGTTGTTGTTTGCTTTTTGGATAGGCAATTGGGGTTAAATGAGTGGTTTATTTCCAAAACAAATGTTAATAGTCTTGGTTTATTCTTACATAAAATAATAAAAAACTCATTTCCTAGATACTGTCTAGGGGGAAATCCGCTTCCAAGAACCAAACAGCACAATTCACTGGTGTCAGAACAGCAATATTTACGATCTTTAAGTAAATCACAGTCCAGAACTGTGTAAATCTTTTAAGTAAATCACAGTCCAGAATATATATGTGTGTGTGTGTGTGCGCGTGTGTGTATGTGTGTGTATATATATACACACACACATAACACATAGTAGGGCAGCTAGGTGACACAGTGGATAGAGTGCCAGGCTTGGAGTTAAAAAGACACTTACTAGCTCTGTGACCCTGGGCAAGTCATTTAACCCTTTTTGCCTCAGTAAAATCTGCAAAATGAACTGTAGAAGGAAAGGGCAAACCACTCTGGGATCTTTGCCAAAACAATCTTAAATGGGGTCAGGAAGAGTGAGACATAACTGGAAAATGACTGAACAACAGAATAGGCAAAATAAATGCAAGGTAATTTTGGTGGGGAAGAAGCACTGATAAATGGAGGTAAAGGAGGTGGGTACAGTTCTATTCAAAATTCTTCATATAGGAATTTGCATTTAAGCTGAATTTTGAAGAAAACAAGGGGGTCAAAAATCTGAGCTACATGAATTGGCCACAAATTGTGTCCTTATTGTTGATTCCTGGGCAAGAAAAGGAATTTATACCTTTATAAAGAGTAAAATCTTGTCAGTGGAAAGTCACACCTTGCATTCAGAGTAATCAGTCCAGGAGAAATTCCTCACCAATGGGAGCAACTAGGCCACAGTTCAATGCCTGGACCCACCTACTACATTTGCACCTCATTTTCACTGAGAAAAATACATGATTATTCATTAGCTATTTCAATTCTCTCTCTTCTTTGCGTTGATTCATTTATTTGTTCTTTTTAGACTTCTTTAAGGTCCATATCCTTCCCAGAAATAAACAGGTTTTGTTTGGAAGTTAGTAGAGGCAATTAGTATACTTGAAAAGGCAATGAAAAATGACAGAGTGCTTGAATTCATTTGATTGCCTTGTCCTTTACTGTGTATGGGGGGAGTTTTAAGGTTTCTATCTCTGTGTGGTCTGAGTTCACAGAAAAGAGACTTGATGCTTTTTCCCATAAAGCCAAAGCTAACTAGAAATATTGGGGAAATGACCACAGTGAAATACCTACTGAAAAGAGAATAAGAATATTCTTAATAAACACTATTTGGAGAGGGAGAGTGAAAAAAGAGATCTTTGGTTTAACAAATATTTCTGAAGAACACTGAAAAATGTACATCTTCCTCATTAACTTCAAGCGTTTTCCATTTTTTATCAATTTTGTGATGATTAAAAAAGAATACCAATGACTATCATAAAAGCCAGCCCTAAGGAAAATTATGACAAAGGCCAAATTAGTGCTCATGCCCTCAATTCTGAATCTCCTCTCTACTTAATCTGAGCTAAACTGTATATTCATTGAGCAAGTACCCAGCCCACTCATGATCACTCCTTCTTTCACCCTAACCCTAAAAAAACCTGTTCTCAGTCAGCATATTGTAGTGAAAAGAGCACGATATTTGTAATCGTAAATTACAACCATAAATCCAGAGAGGAGACAATATTCAGGAAAAGAGAGGGGTCAACAGTGTTAGTATAAAGAGGTCAAGAACCATCGTATTTGTCACTTAAAGGAACATTGGTAACTTTGGAAAGATATGTTTCAGTTTGGGGACCAAGTCAGAAGACATAATTTAAAGAACTGAGAAGTGAATGAGAGAGGAAGAAATGGATGCAATGAGAACAGAAAGCTCTCTCTAGGAAATCGGCTATTGGTTGTGTTTAGTGATCTGACCTATTTGTTTCACTTACCATGAACGGAATAATTGTTGAGAACTATGGGAGAAATGTGTGCAGGCTCACATAAATCAGAGACTATCAGAACTATAGTTTAGAGACTTTTTTCATCCTAACCACTTGTGTGAGTCTGTGTTGTACTCATGGAACATGCTTTTTTAGATCTGATTCCTAAGTATTGTGTCTTATCTTCCAGGGTAGCAGAAATCTTAGGTCATATGTGTGTGTGTTTGATGTATATTGATATATATTTATACATATTTTATATGCATGTGTATGGATATGAATGTGTATCTGTGTATATGTGTACATATATATCTGTGCATGTATATACACATATATAGATATGCATTACACATAATAAATGTATGTGTGTACATTTACATGTGTATACACATATAAAGGGATCTGTGCCTATATATGTGGGTATGTATGCATGTGTGTGCGTATGCATGTATATATGTGTGTGTGTATGTGTATCCCTTTATGTATACAAAAAGAGCTAGAGACTTGCGTCCAATAAAATTAGTAGGAAATTGGTACTAGTGAGAATTAGTCCCAGATTAGGATCTTTTACTTACAATCTGATAAAGTGGTTCTAATGAATCCACATACCTTACTCATCCTAATGCTGGGGCACAAAGTAAATATCTTCCTATGTGTATCATCCAAGAAGACAGAACAATCTTTTTGTAGCACCAATGTGCTAGAATTCCAGGGCCAACTAGAATTGCATATGGTCAGAAATGGCAAGAGAAACATGGAACAAATGATATCAGGAAGAGGTTGTATTGTTTATTGTACCAAAACAGATACTAAGTGAGTCAACTATCACTTTACTGTCAGACTGCCTATAACATAACAGAGCCCTAATCTTGGGGTCAAAAGACCTAGGTTTACTGAGCTTCCAGCAGAGCCAAGATGGCGGCATAGAAGCAGCAAGCTCCCTCAGCTCCCACACAGCCACCCTAAACACCCATAAAATATGACTCTGGACAAATTCTAGGACTCTCAAACTAACAAAAATACAGAAAACACATCTCTCAGGGAAGGCAGCTCCACAGCAGGGGACGATCACGGCAGCCTGAAATCAAACCATGGCCAGGCCCCAGGGCAGTCAGGAGGAAACGAGCCAAGCCGCACCGCAGCCAGTCTACAAGAGAGAAGATCTACAGCCTTCAGCAATTCCACTTCTACCAACGTGTGAAAAATAGGGATTACAGAAAGGCAGCTCAGCAGGAGGGGCTCATCGTGCAGGCCTGCAGGCCGGGAGCCAAGACCAGTCCAGCCTGAAACTGCCATGTGGCCAGGCTCCAGGGTGGCCTGGAAGAGCCGAGCCTCCCAAGCCACAGCGTGAGTCTACTTCAGAGAAGATCTAAAGCACGTGAACGGATATTCACATCTACTAAGCCAGGATTCGAGGTCAGTGAAAGTGAGTGAAGCTTTCAAGCTAAATTTGGGGGAGGAAAAGCAGTTCAGCCAATCTAACCCCAGGGCAAAGAAGCAGTGGGGGAAGGGCAGGAACTGCTTCAGAGTCCCTGGCCTGCAGATCACCTAAGTCGATTGATCAGGGCCAAGTACTCTTGTGTTGAGCAGCCTGGATCCAGATTGTGGTCATGGGTGGTGGTCCTGGGGAGTGCTTTCAACAAGCCAAAGCTGGAGAAGGGCCAGAAACACCCCCCCAATAGCTCTGGCAGCTGGGAAAACCCCAGAAATTTGGAACAGAGCTTTTTCCCCCTGGAAGCAGAGTTTCACAAAGCTAAAAAAAAACCCAACCAATTAATTGACTGGCCAACATGAGGAAAAGGAAGCAAAATAAGAACAGCAAT
>CM053599.1:64071411-64091540 GCA_028646575.1 Pseudocheirus occidentalis
TTCAATCCACCCTGTCACATAACAAGCTCCATAAAAGATACTTTCATAGCTTCGATACCCAGGACAGTTCTTTGTCCATAGTAGGTCCAATGAGTGGTTGTTCTATTTATTCTTTGTTGAGTTTAAGCAAGACCTATAATCAAACAGGATATTTTCATTCTCTTCTAAACAAAGTGAAATTTCTGTCTGGACCAGGGTTGAGACACATAACAAATTCTAAACAGTTACTACTTTTTCATATTGTTCAGGGTGCCAGATGGGGCCTGGGACACAAAGAGTTCCCTGGGGCTGATGTTGCATTGCCTCAGATCTTGTAAGCTTAAAGTCAACTTACCAACACAAGTCATATAGGAGGAAATTCAGCCAAAAAAGGGGAGCAAATGAATGGTAACTCTGAGTCATCAGGGAGATTGAGAGAGCTGGGACACAATCAGGAGTGAGGAACCGAGTAAGAAAATCAGATCAGAGTGAAAGAAGGAGCCAAATGAGTCAGAAAAACTGTAGAAGGGAAGACCAAGCTGAATTCAGAAACAGAATAGATCTGTTGAAGCCTAGTACCTAGCCCATACTAGGTGGCGCCCGTTAAATGCTTGTTGGTTGATTTTTTTCTTTTAAGTAGGTAAGTAGGGTGGCAAGACCAGATGTCAAGTGTGTACTTTGGGTGGGCGGTGAAATGCAATAAAAAGAATAGTGGATTCAAGGTTAGAGACCTAAATGTAAATTCCAGCTCAGAACTTGCTAGCCATGTGACTATAGAAAGTCATAGGATTTAGAACTGCAAGGAACCTTAGAAACCACTAAGGTCAACACCCTTATTTTACAGATGAAGAACCTGATGTTGAGAGACCTGAAGCAACTCATTTGGAGACACAAAGCTAGGACATGTTATACAGCAATGACTAGTCTAAGGTAGATGATCTCAGCTATTCCTGACTCTAACCTAATGCTCTATCTACTGCACCACCCAGAAGCTCCAAGGTAGTCACTCTGCCTTTCTGAGGCTCAATTTCCTCTTCTAGAAAATGTGGGTTAGACTAGTGATCTCAGTGGGCCCTTCTCACTTTAAATCCTACGATATATGGAAAGTCTTTCATCCACTTTCCAATTGTTCTTAAAGACCCAGGAGCCTGTCAGTCATGGGACCTAAGAAGGATGGTCTTAATGCAAAGTCTTGAGATATCAACCTACTCAGTCTGTAAAGAGTCAATTCATTTGATAGGAGTCACTTCTTTCCAGAATAAAAGTCATTTTTACACTAATTAAGCAGTCTAAAAATCATTCCTTAAGGTCATCAATAGACAATAATTGCATATAAGAAAATTAATATCTGCTTGGCTGTGCTAGATTTTACAATGTTGGTATTTAGAAGAAAACTAACCTGGCATGCAGAGAATGCTTAATAATAAAAGGAATTTAGTTTCTTTTATTTGACATACCCATGATTTGTATCCATCTGTTTTGAAAGGTGGAACAGAGTGGGAGAAGGAACTGTCATTCTCTTTGTTACCTCTGCCTACACACTGCTCTCTTTCCTGTTTGAAATGTTATTTTTTTCCAGGCCCAGGATGATGCTGAAGATGAGTCAGAGAGAGAAGGAGACCAGCAGCGTGGTTGCGATGTCCCATTCTCTCTGGAGCCTTGGAAAGCTTGTGCTTAAAGTAGGCAGGAAGCCAGGGGATAGGACAGAGGTGACATGATCTTTACTCAGTCATTGATAATTGACTGCTTCTGTTTCTCTGGGGTTTTGGACCTTCTGATTACCACATGAGAGATTTGGGAGACCAGCAGCTGATTTGCTGATTGCCATTCTGGCAAATTGTAGTTAACTTCCAGGGTTCCATGGAAAGGAAGGAAGCAAGGATAGAAAGCAAGAAACCACTGCCATCAGATGGTGACTGAATGGTTTTCATGAAGAAAACTGGGGTCTCTGCTATAGGCCTTAGCTTCCACAGACAACTTAAACAGGTGTTGACATTGCTGGAGACTCACTTATCCAAGAAGAGGCAGACCAGACACAAGTCTGGAACTGATAAGCTCCAGCAGGCTAGGGAGTTGGAGGTAAAGACTCCATCTCTTCTCTTGATTTCTCTAGTACACCCCATGATTATGAGTAAGTGTGTCATCATATACCTCTTTACCTAAGCCGGGGAGGGGGGGGAAGGTGGAAGGGGCAGGGGAGAGAGAGAGAGACACAGAGAGACAGACAGACAGACAGATGATCTCCTTCCATGTGCTTCAGGTGTGATCATAATTCTCAAACCATATGTGCCTGCCTATCATGGAAATATAATAGATGGGGTAAGGGGTTGGACATACAGGATGGTGATATTATTGCCTTTGATTTCCTGACTTTTGTGGCCCTGTGGAGGTTCTGATTTCCCTAAGTTCTTTATTTTCTTTATGAGACAAGTAATTTCACTTATATGGAAAATGTAGAACTCCCTCTGATGAATGAATGGATAAAGCGTTCATGAAACACTTACCTTGTGTAAAGCGGTGTCCTACATGCTGGGGATACCAATAGAAAAGAGGGTCATTCCCTACCCAGGGAGTGGTCGGAAGGAGCTCACACTCTAGTGGGGGAGGGGAAGGGAGGCAATACATCCTAGACTAGGTTTTGGTTGCAAGTCATATGGAAAGGTTTCTTGATCCTTAAGGTGGAGAAACAAGGCAGATGGTAATCCATCATTGTTAATATCATTTCCACTGATAAAATTGTCTCTGTTCCTGATGCTGAGCCACTTGACAATGCCAAAGACTTTGGTACTGAGAAATTTCTCTTTTGCAATTTCAGCAGCAGTTTCTTGGTTCTGGACCTGCAATCATAGTTGCCAGGCTGTATCTCCATGGGATGTGCTTGCTGGAATGATGAGTGCTGGAACTAAGCTGGAAGCAGACCTGCAAGTCTAGTAGGGGGAGGGTGTGTCCAACAGTAATGGGCTCTTGAGTTTACCTGACCATCTGCAATAGTCAGTCAGTCTTTGGTATTGCTGGTGGTAACTTGGACACTTCTCCATTGGAATTGCTTCCCTCACTGAGGGCAGACTGGTATCTGCTCTTCAACTTATGGTCTTAAACAGTTGCCTCTCTAAAGCACTATGGAATTGTTCCTTGCCTAAGGTCACATAGCCAGTCTGTGACAGAGGCAGGACTTAAAGGCAGGTTTTGAAGACTCAAAGGCCAACTCTATCCCCCAAAGCACGTTGACTTCTCTGTAGTTGATGCTACAATGACTTTCATGGAGCACCTAGTTCAACCCCTTCATTTTACAGATGGGGAAACTGAGAACTAGAGAAACTAAATTACTTATCCAAGGTCACCCAGATGGTTCAAGGCAGAGCTGAGGCTACAACCAGAGCTTCTTACTCCTAGTATAGTACCCTTTCCACTATATCCATCCTGCTGCTGATTCCCACAGGAGTTTCCGCAGTAATTGAGTTCAGGGTTGTTGAAGGCCTTCTTGTCCCATGTGCATTACCAATACCAATATAACAGAAACATAACCCTGTGCCCTAAGGTATATCCTCAAGCTACCATCCCACCAAGTCATGCATTCCAAGGTGTGTGGGGGGGGTCATTTTCCAAATGTTAATTAGTCCCAGACTATGTGTTCACTTGTTAGGTAAAGGATCATTAGCGGAATACAATCTATGCCATTTAGATGAACTACACTTGCCATTCTGGCTTCTGAGCCTGTGCAGATAAACAAAACAAAACAAAACACTATTCAAGAAAGTACTCTATTTTATTTCTTCATAAAATTCTGACAGAACTGAAAATAATTCCCACTATGACATTTCTAGGTAAAAATTACACATCAGTTTTAAACACTCACAAATCTTTGGCCTCAGGTTCTCAAATTCAATTAACCTAATTAATAGCTACCATGCATTTGCTTCTCTCCACTGTGCTCTTTGACTACAAACATCTCTCAGGAGCGAAGGAGGCCTTCATCAGGATATGCCAGCTGTAATTGGCATAAGTCCCTTCTTAGCTTCAAGTTGAACCCAGCTGTCAGATTGCCTTCAAATTACAGAGGGAGTATTATAATTCACATTCTAGGGGAGATGCTAAAGGAACTCAGAAAAAATCACTGCAAAGTGAGTTGCATTTACATAATTCACATTAGAAAGAGTGTTTATATTATCTTAAGCAACACTTTGGCCATTGAATTCTTCTTTTGACCCCACTTGCATGATGGGGGAAGGCTAGATAATCACTCTCCTTGTCCTTATGAATTTAAGGCAGCTTGGAACTAAATGCAATTTAATTCAATCCAGCAAGTATTTGATACGTGTTTGGCAAACACAAAGCACTGTGCTCATTACATGGGGAATCCCAATAGTAAATGAGGCCTGGTCCTTCCCCTCCTTCACATCACAGGCTAATAGAGAGGAAACAACATAGAAAAAAATTAACCTTTAATAGAAGTCAGAATGTTAAAATACCATGATAGATGGGAAAGAATTGTTTTTAATGCTTTGATGGTTTACAGAAAGTTGAGACGACATCCAGCAAGGGGATCAGGAAAGGAGACAATATTGGAAATGGCCCTTAAAAGATGGGTAGGATTTCAGGAGACAGAGATGGTTAGGAAGGGCATTCCAGATGGAGAGAACACTGTGACTGAAGATACAAGCAGAGGAGAGAATGGAACATATTCACCAGTGTTGAGAAGCCTAGAATCGTGTGAAATAAGGTAGAAACCTGAGTTGAAGAGCCACGTACAAGCCTCACCTCTCTCCATTCTGTAATGGAAAAAGCATTGGTTTAGGAATAAGGAATAGTTGAGTTCAAATGTCATTCCTGTTATTTGTTCCTTGGTCACCCTAAGTCAGTCATTCTAATTCCATTTCAATAGTTTCATCCTTTTTCAAAATGAGACAATCAAACCAGATCTGCCGTCCCTCGTCGTTTTTGGCAACCTACTGAAGCCTTCTCAGAATAATGTTGGGTTGTCTCCCCACTTAGAGCATGAGCTTTGTGAGAGCAAGGGTTATCTCGAATCTGCTATTTGTATCCCCAGCATGGTGCTTGGTACATAATGAGCACTCAGTACTTTCTTTTTATTCATTCATTCAGATGATGGTTTCATAGGGTTGTTTTGCTGAACTGGTTTTCCCTCTTTTTCTTTCTCTCCTTTATTATAAGGGATGGCTCTTTGGACAGCAAAGTGGGAAGGCATAGATTGGAAAATGAAAGTAACACCAAAACAAGATATATCAATAAGAAATGTTAGTCACTTAAAGGAATATGAAATTAATATCTCCTTTTTAAAGACTCATAATGACCAGATAGTTTTAAAAAGAAAAGGAAAGGAAATATTCCATTGAGTTTGTTATCTCTAAGGCTATGGGCTTTTTGTGGATGAAATACCATAAGGAATGAAGGGAGAAGAGAGGAAATAGAATGACATAGACTAGTCTAGTAGAAATACCATTGGGCCTTGGGTCAAAAGACTTGGTTCAAATCCTAGCCCTAACTCCTAACCCCTAACATAAACTATGTATCATTTAAGGTCATTTAACTTAGCTGAACTTCAGTTTCTTCATCTGTAAAATAGTAATTTTCCTTATACTACCTACCTCCCAGGGTAGCTGTCAGGAAATTACTTTGGGAAATTTAAAGCATCAAAGAAATGTGGGCTATTATTATGAAAATATTAAAAGACCAAAAGAGTACGGGATAATTAGAAGAAAGAAGATGAGGAACAGATTTGGAAATAGATAGGACCACCAACACCTACTTTGGGGAGACCTTGATAAGAAACTTGCCCCAACCCCGATCTGAGGCATCTCAGCCTATAAGGCAAACTTGAGTACTGAGTCTTTACTCTCGCCTGCGCAGACCAACAAAGGAGCCAAAGGTCTCCAATATTTTTAGTAGAGAGTTCTGGACTCCAAAAGTCATGAGAAATAGTTCTAGTCCCAACTCTGCTAACCACCATGTGACTTTTGGCAAATCATTTAGCTTTCCTCCGGGTCTCAGTTTCCCCATCTTTAGAATGTGGATAATATCTGCCTATAGTTGCAGTAGTACCAGCACCAGCAATAATAACCAGCCGGGGGCAGAAAAGGAATAATTCTGGTTGACTTTTACAAATTTATTCCCCCACCCCTCTGACTCAACATTTGTGAAAGTCTTTTCCCAGGAACTCCACTAAATAGGAGTCTCATAACCAGTCCTACTCTGTGAGTTTCAGAATTTGTCCTCCTCATTTTCACTGAGTTTATTCTCTGCATGAGAATAGAGCCCAATATAGAATAAATATTTCAAAATCATATTTCTTTGTTCCTTCCCCCAGGAGAAAAAGAAATCACTGCCCCCCCCTTGCTTCCTGGCTGACAGTCTATTGATTTTCAAAGCTATTTCTTCATTTGTCTCCTACCATCCTCCTTCTCATTTCATCCAGCTTGCAGGGTCAAGGGACCCAGCCCCAGGGATTTCAGGCATCTTCAATAATTGGAGTGATACATGGGGGAGGGGGGGCGGGGGCATTCAGGCCGGATGGCCTAAACTTCTAGCCTCATCTTGCTCAGATACAACACAACTCTTTCTTTTGTTGGACATGTTTTAAAAATAATAACAACAGCAGTTCCTTCACAGGAGCTCTGAGATGTGATCACCCAGTCACATTCTGGTAGTGATTTGAGGTGTTCCCAGTTCTGCCTCCCAATACCTGAGAGCTAGTTTGATAACATGGAAGTTGTGCCTCTTCAAGTCTTTTTTACTTAATTGAAAACAAATTCCCAAGTAATTTTCATCCTTTTTGTTTAATTTTCCTCTTCCATAAAAACCATGGTGGTGCATTGGGGTGGATGTTGTGTGTGACCCTGGGCAAAGGGGAGAGACAAGTGGTGATTTATGAGGCAAATCAAGCTCCTTACCGCTCGAAGGCCAAAATTAAATGAAAACCATTCGTACTGCCTGCCTCCTTAAGAAAGGGATCAATAAGGAAAGGAGGAAATGTCAGGGTGAAACACCTGGTTTTTGTTTAATGCAATGAGCGGGCTTTGGTGTCCTAACCTAGCGATTAATGGCTTTCCCTTTGAGCTGGGGAACAGACTCTCCAAGATGCCATTTCCTTTATGGGGTTAATTCAATTCAATAAACATTGATTGAGCACTATGTTAGACAGGCAGCACAGTCCCTACCCTCAATGAGCTTATAAACTAATAGGAAGGACAAGATTTATATCTCCAATATAGCCATGATAGGAGACCGGAACATACTGAATTAGAGAATTGGTCTTGGAGGCAGAAATTGGCTTTGTCACCCTGGCAAGTCATTAAATTTCTCAGTGCCCCAACCAGCTCTCTAAAACCATAAGTTACAGAGAAGGTAACTGTCACTGGTAGAGGGAGTTCCCTTATCTGGATATTCTCTGCTTCACTGAAATCACATTTCCAATCCCTGTCCTTCTAAGAACATGATACAAGGCCAAAAGATAAATACCAACAAGAGACAGCATACGAAGTACTGTGGGAATTTGAAGGGAGAAAATTACTTTCAGTGGGAGAATCAGAAATATTAGAGATTTAGAGACAGAAGACACACTAGAGTCCATTAAGCTTTTAATTAATTTTTAATTAAGCTCTCATTTGACAGATGAAGATGTTGAGGCACAGAAAGGCTAAAAGGCTTTCCTGGAGTTACACATCTCTGTGCCTGAGGGAGAATTTGAATCCAAGTCTTCCTAACTCTCCATCCACTACGCCACACTGGCTCTACAGAGAGAGGTAGTGACTGAATTGGGTCTTGAAGGAAGGCAGTTTTCAGCAGGCAGAAAATGTGGAGCAGAGACGAAGCCATTCTAAGCATGGAAATTAGGGAAACAACCCCAGCAAAAGCAAAGAAATTTAAAAGGGGGATGTTTTGTGAATAGAGAAGGGTGGATCCCTCAGTTTACCCAGAAATCTCCTGTGAAAGGCAGTAGACTGAGATTTTTGTCTTAGTACCTAGCATAGTGCCTAGCACACAGTGGGTGCTGGATAAAGCTTCCTGATTTGATGAAATAATAAGGCAGGAAAATAGGTTGGATCCAATTGGGAAGGGTGTTGAATGTGAGGCCAAGTAGTTTGCTATGTATCCAATAGACAATGGGGAGCTGCTGAAAGCTTTTCCATAGAGAAACAGTGTGATCTGACCCAGGCATCAGGAAAATTATGGAAAGACAGGAGAGTTCTTAAATTCTTTATTTTAACAACTGTAAAGACCATCTGCAGAAGGTCTTTTGCAAAAGGCACAAGCCATGAAATACAATGTGCTTTTTGATTTCTTTCTCTTCCTCTTCTCCTCCCCTCTTTCTCTTCTTCTCCCTCTTTCTCTTCCTATTCTTCTTCCTTCTCTCCCTCCTTCTCTTCCTCTTCTTCTCTCTCTTTGTGTACCTGTCTCTGTCTCTGTCTCTCTCTCTCTGTCTCTCTCTCTTTCTCTCTCTCTCTCTCACACACACACACACACATACACACCACAACTTTCCTAACAAAATCCAAACTTTGCCATACTAACACAAGTCAACATGTGATGTGGCAACTAGAAAACTTAATATGATCTTAGGTTTCCTTAGAAGCCTGGTGGAGAAGAATACCCCAGGACGTGGCACCAACTGCACTCTGCCCAGATCAGACCACATCTGGAGCCCTGTGCTCAGTCCTAAGCTCTTGTCAAAATTTCTAGTCTTGCTTCTCCCTTCCCCCTTTCTCCTCACAATACCTTGACCCCTCCATAATACACATCTGTCAGCAAAGGTAACTCATTACGACAGTTGTCAAAGAATAGTTTGAATATTGATTATTCTAGTTTTTAGCCTACAAATATCAGTGCTGTATCTGTCATTGATGTCCCTCTTAAATTCATTCCCAAGCAAAATTCAAAGTCTTTAGTATGGGATTCACCTTCCTATACAATGTCCCATCACCTTGCCTTTCAAACACCATTTCATAATCTCATTTATATATTCTCTGTTCAAGCCTAACCAGTCTACTCTCTTGATCTGTTTTTGTCTAGAATTTCCTCTTTTTCTTCCCTTTCCAGTTGCCGAATTCCATCCCCTCCATTTCAAATACTACCTTCCCTATAAAGCCCTCTCAAATCCTTCTCAAACTCCTCCCCAATTGTTAGACACCACTATTTCTAAAGTAAACTCTATTATCAAAATTGATTGCCTAGTTTTATACAGTTATTTCTTGCTTGCTTGAAAAGAAATGACTTGTTACTTTAAAAGATTTGTGATTTTGTCATGGTGGGTCATCTGTTCCCCAAAATGCCTTAGTAGGCAATAATCATGAGTTGTGATTGAAAAAGAAAATGAACACTTTGATGATTAGCTTCTTCACACTCAGCTGGAATGATCCTCAGATGTCAAATTATCAACCCTTCAAACCCTTCACTGAACCTAGACATAAAGCCTATATACCTTGGTGGGAGGTGTCAGGGAGTGGGTTCCAATGGCATAGGCATGAAAATCCAGGATCACCTCCACACCATAATGAGGAATCAGAAGGGGCTTTCACAGAAGGCAAAAAAAAAAACATCAGTAATGTCAGCACAGGTACTATTTCCCCTAAAATGAAAGACAAAAAAAGTAAAAATAAAGGTAGTTTTGCTTTCCCAAACCAATGAATGCACTAATTCCAACATAAGCTGAAGGCTGTGAGGCAGCAAAACTGGGTCAGCCAAACATAGACTGATTATTGTTTCATACTAATGTTAAACTCCTGCACAAGGAGAATGTATAAACATATTTGGTAATTGCACCTCAATTTGGTTACCTGATTTGAATTTCATATTCATCTGTTTAGATTCCCTTCTTTCATTACTAACTTCTTAAGACAATGAGACTAAATTATTATTTCAGGATTCTGTGGCAATGCTCATGTTTCTCTGGAAATCAGTTCCTCTTAATTTCAGTCACAAAGAAGAAAACAAGAGTCCACCATGATAAAGAATGCTAGCTATTGGGGCAGCTAGGTGGCATAGTGAATAGAGCACCAGCCCTGGAGTCAGGAGGATCTGAGTTCAAATTCAGCCTCAGACACTTACCACACACATTTAAAAAACTAGCCGTGTGACCTTGTGCAAGTCACTTAACCCCAATTGCCCTGCCTTCCCCCCTCCAAAAAGCAAAAATAAATAAAAAGAATGCTAGCTTACCCACCTCCTAACAGAGAGATGATGAACTAATATGCAAAATTAACCACATTTTTGGACATGGCCAACATGGAAAGTCATTTATCTTTACTATTCTTTTTTTGTTACAAAGATTTTTATTTTTCTTTTCTTTTTTCCCAGTGGGGGTGGGAAGGAGAATGGAAGAAAATTAAATATTTGGTAACTGGATAAAGAAAATTTAATGTAAAAAGGAAAAGAACAATTGAACTGATTGACTAGCAGCTTGACAGTCAAACCACACACACACACACACACACACACACACACACACTCACACACACACATGTACACAGTCTGACAAGAATAACTTCTATGACCTCATATCCCAGAAGAGCTCACCTAATATATCTAAGTCTCATGTTTTCCACCTGGCACTACCTCCAAGCATTTGGAACTATTGTATTCAAAAGTCATGTCAATTGATAGTAGCATAATAAATCTAAAAATAGGAGTATAATCCCCTGGATGCATTCCAGATTATCATCATTCTTCCAAGAATGTGATTCCTAATGCTGCATACAGTGCTACAGGTGTGGTCTGAGTTGGACAGAGTATAAGTGGGCCTATTACTTCCTTCATTCTGAATACAATTTCTGTTGAAATTGGCTGTTGGAGCTAAAAAGGAACCTTAAAAATAATCTAGTCCAACTCTCTTATAGCCTCTATGAAAATATTTTTCATATATATTTTTGACCTAAGTTCATATCTGCCTCAGACACTTAACACTTACAAGCTATGTGACTTTGGTCAAGTCATTTAACCCCAAATGCCCTGCCTGCCCCCCTCCAAAAGGCAGCAAAAAAAAAACACTTTAAAATATATATTTTCTAATGAGATTTTGATGATGAAAATTATTTTGCCTTAGAGGTATAGTGTCCGGCTGTTTGGTTAAGTAAACATTTATCAAATCACTTTTAGGTATTCAAAAAAACAAATCATGGAGGTAAAAAAGGGAGAAGATAAGACACGGGTGTTGCCCTTGAGCAGCTTCATTAATATTTATCTTTTTAGATAAGCAACCCAGAATGGAAATCTGTGTTCTCAATTACATCATGGAACGTTTGATAACAGTCAAAAGATTATAGAGTGTAGCAGGAACAGCAATGAACTTAACAAATCATATCATTTCCCTGATCCTCAGTTTCCCCATCTTCAACTTCAGGATAATGTTATCCAGTTTGAAATAAGTGTCTTCTTTTCTCAGGGCCTCAGTTTCTTCACCTATAAAATGGGGGTGATAATATCTGGCATTTATATAGCACTTTGTTCATGGAATACCATTTGATTGTCACAGCAACCCTATGAAGTAGGCACTATTACTATTATTTCCATTTACAGATGGGAAAACTGAACTAGAGAGGTCGAGTGATTTTTCCAGCTCTTGAGCTTCTTCTGTGGCAGGGCTCAGACTCTGGTGTTTTTGACTCCAAAGCCAACATTCTGCCCACTGCAATAAACTGCCTCCCTTATTCATGCTGTGATCATAAACCACACCACAAACCAGTTAAGAACTTCTCTTAGCAAGAACAAGAAGGAAACCTAGAGGCCTTCTGGTTCAGATCCCTCGTTGTACAAAAGAGGAAAATGAAGTCCAGGAAGGTTACTGAGTAGCCCAAGACCACCCAGTTAGTTGTTGGGGTGGGGGGTGGGGTTGAACACTTGTCCTTTGACTCCAAATGTACCCTTTTTTCCACTATGATATTCTAATTGGAAAATATAGAATTCTCTTTGTCAGAAAAGGCATGGCTTAATGATCATAGGTTTTAAATCTGAGAGATGGAGCAGAGCTATTCAATCAATCAACAGTATATTGGTCCAACGGCCCAGAGGTTAGATGGATCAAGAAGAGAAAAGAAGCCTGGATCTGGGAGTAGGGGCCTCAGTTGGAACCTGGCTCTTCTTCTCACACCTAGTATTATATTGAGCACTAAACATTTCTGGGCTTTTGTTAACTCATCTGTTAAATGACGAAACCACTCTAGGTGACCTCTGAGGTTCCTGTCAGCCCTGATCCATGATGCTGCCATTATCTGGAACAACCCTTTAAAGATGCCTTTTATCTTACTTTTTTTTTTTTTTTGCTCTTTTTTGGAGGGAGGGGGAAGGCAGGGCAATTGGGGTTAATTGACTTGCCCAAGGTCACACGGCTAGTAAGTGTTAAGTGTCTGAGGCCGGATTTGAACTCAGCTCCTCCTGATCCCAGGGCTACTGCTCTATTCACTGGACCACCTAGATGCCCCAAAAATGCCTTTTGTTTTACAAATGAAAAACTTGCAATCCTAGAAGCAAATCAATTTGACCAAGGTTATATAGCCACTAATTAGCAGAACTGAAGTCATACTCATGTCTTCAGTGCAGGTATGTGGGATCACCAGTGTCTGGCACAGAGATGAGAAATAGAAGATCAGAGAATGTGTGTGAGGAAGAGAAAGAAGGCCAGTTACAGATCACAGAGTAACATAAAATGAAGTCGAACTAAATTAGAGTCAAAGGTCAGGGAGGAGGATTGCATAATATGTGGTGAAACAGCACCCATGACAAGCACCAGTTTAATAAGTGTACCCCTAGAAAACAGGGGTGAAGAGACCTTAAGAGTCAGTCTGACATAGTGCAAAAAGCACCAGATTTGACCTCTGAGGACCTAACTGGGAATTTCTGTTGTTCAGTTGTTTCAGTCATGTCTGGCTCTTTATGACCCCATTTAGGGCTTTTCTTGGCAAAGACACTGGAGTAGTTTGCCATTTCCTTCTCCAGCTCATTTTACAAATGAGGAAACTGAGGCAAGCAATATTAAATGACTTGCCCAGGGTCATACAGCTGAACTGTGTCTAAGGCTGTATTTGAACTCAGTATTCATGACTCTAGACTGGGCACTCTATCCATTGCCCTTGAAATACAGCATCTACTACTTACTTACTCATTTACTAACTGTGAGTCATAGGCTAGTTGTTTATTTTCCCACCTCTGGGATCTCGTATACTCATTTGTAGAATTCAATGGACTAGTCTTACCAAATAGGACCACCTGTTTTCCCCTGTAGCCACTGTTCTTTCTACTACATCATGTGCTTTACAGTTAAAATATTTTAAAGCAATTATTTAAAATTATTAAAAATGTAAAAAAGCAATTATAAAAATTATTACACCTATAGGGAATTGTCTAACAACAACAACAAACAAGCAAACCCAAAAAAGTACATTTTTACTTTATATTTTTAAATTAGGAAATTTACTGCCTCACTGAGGAGTTGGGTTATCCTTACAAGTAACAATAAAAAATAATATATAATTGTATCTTTAAAAATCAATTAAATAGTAATAATTACATTTATACATATAGAGACAGAGACAGAGAAAGAGAGAGAGACAGAGAGAGACAGAGAGAGACAGAGAGAGAGACAGAGAGAGAGAGAGAGAGAGGGAGAGAGAGAGAGAGCACATGGAAAATACTTCCTGGTCCAAACGGATTATCAAGGAAGCTGCCAGGGGACAGCAGAGTTCAGCCTGGTCTAATACTCTTGTGGCCAGACAACAATCCTAGAGGCTAACAACTGAAGAAATGCCAAACAAAATACGATTATAACAAATACAACAGGAACAAACACTTTTGGAAGTATCTGCTGTAAACAGATCATTGTGTTCAGTGACATAGAAAGCTTGTTTTTATTGTTCAATCAGTTTTCAGCCAGATCTAACTCTTCATGACCCCATTTAGGGTTTTCTTGGTAAAGACGTTACTCTATTGGCCATTTCCTTCTCCAACTTGTTTTCCAGATAAGGAACTGAACAAACAGGATTAAGTGACTTGCCCAGGGTCGCTGTCTGAGGTCAGATTTGAAGTCAGGGAGATGAGTCTTCACTGAACCACCTAGCTCAAATGAAGCATCATATGTCCCACAAAAGTTTATTTAAAATAAGATCCCTGACCTCATTGGGAATACACAGTAGTAGAGAAATGTGACATGTAAACACAAGTAATTCTAATGTGTAGAATTACATGAGATATACATATTCGAACAGTGTAAAAATAATTGCCATGTGAGAACTGATGTAGGAGGAGGAATTTGTTGCTGTTGGCAGAAAAGAGGGACTGGAAGGAGTTTGGTTAAAGAACACTTCCCAGAGTTGTTGGCATTTGAGATGGATTTTAAAGGATCATTAGGAATTCAGTCATTGAAGAGGGGAAAATGTAGGCATAGAATGCAATCTTAACAAAGTCAGGTATGGGAATGCAATGAATATTTAGGGACCAGTGAGCTGACCAGTCTGGTGGAAGGGTAGCATGTGTGAAATGGAATAATGTGAAATAAGCTAGAGGGAGTGTGGGATATCAAGTTGTGAGGGCTGAAATTTACCTGAGAATGAGAGAGGAGGTAAGGCTTTTTCAGAGAAAGCAAAATTATAACTAGGATAAGGCTACTGGGACTTTGCATTCAGACGCCACCATCAGGAAGGATGTTGTGAGAGCCTGTGATAGCCCAGGAGCTTCACAACTCACTCCTCATGGGGTTTTTTGAGATCCGTCACCCCACCTTTCATCAGCCACCCCAAGGACTCCATTGATACAGTATTCCTCAACTAAAGCCCACTTTCTTTCAGTCAATAAATATTTATCAAACACCTACTACATGCCAGACACTGCACTAAGCCAAATCCTCCGTAGTATGTCTCCAACCTGCACCTTGAGTCTAATTTCATTGTACTCCCATTCACACAGTCTATATTCTGCCCAAACAAAGTGTTCTAGCTGTTGCCTGAACTCTACATGTCATCTTCCTCCACTGCCCTTTCTCACAACTTTTCTCCCTACCTCCAGTCTAGAAAGTACTCCATCTCAGAACCCTTGTCTTCCTCCAAGGTTTACCCCAATGGTCATTATTAGAGACATAGATGATCTTGCCAATGGTTGCTTCTCTGCCCTTAAATAACATTAGAACTGTTCTTTATTTGTTCTTTCCTTTGCCCTCCTCTCCCTTCGCTGAATTAAAATCAATTCACCAAATGTGAATTATGTGCAAACTAGCAAGACACCGTGTGAGACAAAAATGAAAAAGTACCTTTCTTCTGGACATTGTATTTTATTATAAGATAAGATATGTATACAGATAAGTACATGCAAGTTTTCAAGGAACTGAAAGGCTATTATGTGATAACAAAATTAGATAAGTTCTACTTTTGAAGAAAAGATGCTCTAATTATCAAAGTTATCCAGAAATAAGTTGCCTTAGGAAGTAAGGCGCCCCCTTGCTGGATATTTTGAAGCAGAAACTCTTAGAAATACCATAGAAGAAATTTCCTTAGAAACTGGGCCAGGTGTTCTCTGAGATGTTCTCCAACTCTGTTGGAACTTTGCAATCCTCCATAGTACCTGACAGTTCTATAAGCATCATAGGAGATCAAGAAAATATTCTGTGATTGAAAACAGGAAGAGTTGGGGAATCCAGACATACTGATTTGAACTGTTCTTAGCACCTGGCAGGAAATAATTGATTTGCATTATCAGCATGGCTATGCATCACTCTCTTGGGTTTAAAAAATAATATGAACCACAAAGAAGCATCGTGTTCACTCAAAATAAATGTAACTTTGAAAGAAAACACAATTTAAATCCTTTAGCTATTTAATATTGAAATTAAGAACAAACTCTAGTACTTTGGGCTCTCAGCCATAGTCTTCAAACAGTGGGCTAAATTCCATCATCTTTACTCAAAAAGGATTATTGCTGGGTTTTATAAATTGCCTATGGTAATTTACAAAGGCAAATACTTCGTTTGAAAGGACCCATATAACAGTGATGAAAGATACTTTCAAATTCATAGCATGAATCATAGGAGTCATGGTTGCCAGGCAACAACCTACAAGGTTGGGCCACCCTGTATTGTGAAGTATTCCCATAGAATGGACGTTGATCAAGGGTTGCAACTGAAGTATGCAGAGCAGCAGGTACGCCCATCACACAGCAGTATTCATTCCTAATGACCAGGTACCCACCCGAACCAAGTTGTGATTGTGGTAATTCCATGATATAACAACATCTACTCCATGATTATAAACACTTATTTCCAATTATATTCTGAATATGGATCCAAGAAAGGAAAAAGTTGTGCATTTAGGGAAAATGCATTTTTTGAAAGGTAGGGATGGATTAGTAAGCATGTAAGGAGCCTTTGCAAAGAGAATGTTAAGCAAAATCACTATCTACGATCTTTAATTTACCATAATTTAATTTCTATACGACAACAGGATCTAAAGCAAGAAAGAATTTCAGAGATCCAATGCCCTCATTTTATAGATGGACAAACTGAGGCCAGGGAGTTGAAATGTTCAAGGTCAAACAAGCAGTAGGATCTGAACTCAAACCAAGGACCTCTGTCTCCAAATCCAAGGATCATTCCATATACTGCACTATCCTCCAAAGGGTTGTTTCGATTGAGATACTATCATGGTATGACTATAGGCCATTCTTAGAAGTGGGACACAGGCTTAAAAAGAGCTCCCAACGAAAAATATGTGTATATATGTGTGCATCGTGTATGTATGTGTGTATGTATGTGCATAATACAATTTAATGGATCCCAAGTTGAGAACCTCTGATCTAAGCCTTCATAAGTTATCACTGCCTTCCCCAATTTCGTTGTCTAGTTTATTGTGAGCTTCTTCTTCAGCGTAAGCATCTGTTTACTCTCACTCCTGTCTATTTTTACTGCTCAATCTCAGATTTCACCCACCTTGCATAGCTCTCTATTCACCCCGATACCTAGAAATCTGTTGCTATGGCCAATGCTTATCTTGACTATTGGTCATCTTCTGTCACATTTTAAGTGGCATCTGGTTTAAAGAGATCATTGCACACAGTGATAGCAAAATTGTAATGATATTCACCTGTGAATGATAACTACTCTGATCAATCAATATGGTGATCTAAGGTAATTCTGAAGGACTCATGATGAAAAATGCTATCCACCTCCAGAGAGATAACTGATGAATTCTGAGTGCAAATTGAAGTATAATTTTGTTCACCTTATTTTTCTTGAGTTTTTGCAACATGACTAATATGGAAATAATTTTACATGATTCTGTATTTTTTTTCTTTTTTAATGGGTAGGTGAGGGATGAGGGAGAGAGAGAAAATTTGGAATTCAAAAAAAATTTTAAAGAATGTTAAAACAAAATAAATAATTTTAAAAGTAGCATCTGGCTTGAATGTGAAAAGGAAGCAATCCAAATAAGAACTTTAATGTTTATGATGCTGATAAACCCACTTTGTCTTCCAATCATTAATATATCAGATACAAATTGTCCCTGTGGCTGCTCACCAACACCTTTGAACACATTACTCAATAGTATATTTTTAGTAGCTTTTTTCCAAGGAT
The DNA here is from genome assembly GCA_028646575.1 of Pseudocheirus occidentalis. NCBI lineage: Eukaryota > Metazoa > Chordata > Mammalia > Diprotodontia > Pseudocheiridae > Pseudocheirus > Pseudocheirus occidentalis. The sequence continues at coordinate 64,088,954 of CM053599.1, forward strand.
ATTTGGTTAACCCCTACTCCACCCCAAATACTGATATTTCCAAGGCTGTCAAAAATATGGTTTCATTTTTCCTTTCAGAAATATTAATATAGCCTATACCTAATTAAATAAATGTGAAAGACAAAATAATCTTTAAGAGGGAACTCAAACCACTGATTGAAAACTCATTGAATCCTAGAGTTAGAAGGAGTTCTTAAGAAGTTCTTGCTCCCACCTGTCAACCTCATGAAGGAATCCATTCAAATAGAGGTATACTCTATTTAAACACCTGAGGTATTCAAGAGTTCACCACCTCAACAGGGAACCTGCTCCACTGTCGCATAGCTGTGGATAAGTTAGGTATATCCTCCATTACTCCATGTGGCTGGGGGAAGGAGAAAGACTCCATCATGAGGAAAGATGAATGTGTCAAATTATTCCCTACATGAATGTAACTCAAAGACGAGGTCAGGTTGGGAACTTAGAACTCATAGGATCATGGGATCATAGATCACAAGCTGGAAGGGATCTTGGAGGTTATGGAGTCCAATTGTTAAATTTTGTAGATGAAGAAACTGAGGCACAAACAGGTTAAGTGACCTGAACAGGGTCATGCAGCTTGTAAGTACTGGAGGCAAGATTTAAACTTAGGTCTTCTTCACTCCAAGCCCAACACTTTATCCACTATGCCTCAGGAAGCCAAGAATAAGAGTGGAGATTCAAGAACCATAGAGGATCAAATGGAAATCTATAGAACATGCTGGAAAACATTTTTTAGACTAAATTGTACATAACAGAAGACGGTTTCATAAATGGTTCCATAAACAACTGTTTTTCTTGTCTCTCTTACAATATTGGAATATTTGCATTTGAAGGTTGTTCCATTCTTTAGATTTGTATTAGCAACACAGAACAATGCCTGGCATGTAGGAGGTGTTTAATAAATGTTTGTTGGTTGATAGTTAATAAGTTCATACTAAAAGGAAATTTTTTAAAGAAAATTTTAAAAATTTTCAGATTCAACTGGCATAGTCAAAGCTATTGATTTTTCTGAGTCAGTCGACAAGCATCTATTAAGGGCTACCAGGCACTGTACTGAGCCCAGGAGATACAAAAGAAGGCTAAAATATTTTCAAGGAGCTCAAATTCTTGTGAGGAAGAAATAAGATATAGAGAATCAAGAGAGAGAATAAATTAGAGACAATCAACAATGGAAAGGCTAACTTTAAGCCTTAGCATGAATGGAATCTTGTAGAAGGAAGGATTTTAACTAGAACTTAAAGGAAGCCTCTAAAGTCAAGAGGTCAAGATGAGAAGTGAGAGCATTCCAAACATGAAGGACAATCCGTGAAATTGCCAGAAGTCAGGAGATGGACTGTCTTGTGGGAGGAACAGCATGTGAGCCAATAGCCCTGGAACACAGAGAAGATAAGGTGTAAGAAGACTGGAAAGGTAGAAGAAAGAAGCAAAATAATGGCTAAAAGGCCCACGATGGGAGCGGAGTGAAACATACTGCAAGAATACAGCGGCCTTCGGCACAGAGGTCTGTCTGCTTAGGTATGACGTTGAAGGGAAAGTAATGGAGCTTGTAGTGGGGACAAAGTCTTCATCTGTTTTCTCTGTAAAAACACAGAAGGAGAGAATCATGCCTGATACTTTTCCAAATGCCAAATTACTCTTGGACCCTTGAGTGGGCTATGTAAGTGATAGTTGTTACCAGGGAGGTAAATGCAGATGATGAGTAGCACAAAGGTGACATTTTTTCTGAGATTTGTGGTCTATGAGCTCGAGCTGGGGCATGCTCATTGTTGATTCTGTTCATGTACGCAAAGTCAGAGTGTTCCAATCCTTTCAAAGATCACCAATTTCACCAGTTTGGGCTATTGCCATTGCCAAACATAATCATCACTTTATGTTCAGACCTTTCAGGGGTGAGCTTCTTCACACCTGCCCAGGCTGGTCCACCAATAATGCACATAGTCCACTTCCAGCTCCATGCTTTTAGCCTTTCCTAACTAATGGAACTCAACAGAGTGTCCATTCCCTTGTCACAGCTCTTGAGAGCTCGGGATAACCCTGATGAGGCACTGGACCATTTCAGGAAGCATTTCACCAATAGAATATAAGCTCCTTGAAGGCAGGAGCTGTTTTTCCCCTTTCTTCTTGACATCCTTAAAGCCAAGCACATGGCCTCACACATTGTAGGAGTCAAACAAACTTTAATGGAAGAGAGTTAAATATGTTGGTATAAGATAGGAGTTCTTACTGTCTGCAAGTTCTTTAAGGTTTCTGAGATTACTGTTTTTAAGTTGATTCTAAAGGAGCTGTAGAAACCTATACATTCAATGTACTATGTACAGTGCTTCAGGTACTCAGAGGACATGACCACAGCCAGCCTCACCCTCCATGCCAGAAGTGCCAGATTCCATCCAACTTTTCTTCAATAGAAAATGTTAACCTCCCATATCCTGTCCTTGGGAAGCTGGTCTCTCATGATTTGACCCAAATCAATAGGACTGAATCCTTCAAGGGTTGGTTTTTTTCCTTATCAAGAAAACATATAGATTATATATACATATATATAAAGATATATATATACATACACACA
>CM053599.1:64092040-64108594 GCA_028646575.1 Pseudocheirus occidentalis
TGGGTTTTTTTTTTTTTAGCTCTGTGAAACTGCTTCCGGGGGGGAAAGCTCTGTTCCAAATTGCTGGGGTTTTCCCAGCTGCCGGAGCTATTAGGGGGGTGTTGCAAGTCCCCCCAGCTTTGGCTTGCTGAAAGCACACCCCAACACCACCACCCAAGAGCACGATCTGGATCCCAGGCCACTCAACACAAGAGCACTTGGCCCTGATCAATCGATTCAGCCCCCCTGCAGAGTCTACAGGCCACGGGCTCTGAAGCAGCCTGGTGGGGGCTGCCGCCACCTGTTCCAGCAGTTTCCCTCCTTCACTGCTTCCTTGCCCCAGGGGCAGATTGGCCAAACTGCTTTACCTCCTCCAGATTAATTTTCAAAGTTTCACTTTCGCTTTCACTGACCGTCTAATCCTGGTTTGGTGGACGTGAAGATTCCCTGTGGAGCAGTAGATCTTCTCTGAAGTAGACTCGAGCTGTGGCTTGGGAGGCTCACTCCTCCTGGCCACCCTGGGGCCTGGCCTGGCCGTGGCTGTGGTTTTGGGCTGGGTCGGTCTCTGCTCTGGTGGGAGCTGCCCCTCTCCAGTTCCCATTCCTCTCACCTTGGCAGATGTGGAGGTGCTGGAGGCTGTAGATCCTCTCCTCTGCAGACTGGCTGCGGGCGGCTTGGCTCAGCTTAGTCCGGCTCCTTCCCACCTCCCCGGGCCTGGCCGCAGTCTTGGCTTCAGGCTGGGCCAGCCTCTGCTCCCGCTGTGATGAGCCCCTGCTGCCAAGCTACCTTCAGTGAAAGATGTGTTTTCTGTAATTTTGTGAGTCTGAGAATCCTAGGCTTTGTCTGGGCTCACATTTTATGGGTGTTTAGGGTGGTGGTGTGGGAGCTGCAGGAGTTTGCTGCTTCTACCCAAATAGTGAATTCTTAACCCAGAAACTGGGGTCTTTGGGCTTATCAAACAGTATATTACTATAGTCATTGACTACAGAGTCTTTTGTACCCAATCTATTCCATTGATCCACTACTCTATTCTTTAGCCACTACTAGGCAGTTTTGAGGACCGCTGCTTTATAGTAGAGATTAAAATCTGGTATGGCTAGGCCACCTTCCCTAACCTTTCTTTTCATTAATTGCCTTGATATTCTCATTGTATTTCATTGTATCAGCTTAAATAGTTTTAATGGTAACGTCTTTTAAATGGTTGTAGAAAAGAAGAAAAAGAGAAATAGTAAAATGATTTCCAAGGAAAGTACGAATATCTACCACATGACAATCAAGAGACTTTTGACATCTATTAAAGTCAGTTCACTCTGAGTTTATTGCTACAAACCAAATAAAGATATCTAGAAAAAAATGTATTAATAAACTATAATTGGACTCTTGACTATGTATTTAATCATAATATGTGTTTTAGAATTTTATATTTTTTTCTTCCCCAAAAGCACATATAAGATAATCCCTGAACTCAATGGTAAACTGGGGGGTCATAAAAGCTCTGGGGAGGGTTCATGGGAAGTAGAACTGGAAGGGAAAGAGTGGGAAACAGGAGACAAAGCAAAAGAGTGAGTGGTGGCCAGCTCTCCCTACCCTGGGGTCCATCATAGTGTATTTCAAGCAGTCAGGTAAAATTTTCATCTAATCCTTTCTTGGCCAGGCAAAAAAAAATAATTCCACTTAGGGAAAAGCTTTGTTCCCAGCCCAAGCTATTATCTCAAAACAAAAATAAATAATTTTTCAAAATGTAAAGTGGGGCTTTGCCAGCACTATGTCATTATTTTGGTATTCTGGTATAGTTTCACTTGCCCTTTCTTCTCAGAATGCTTTGGCCCAGGTGCACATGAACTCCTATGGGACAATCTGATTTATAAAGGCAAATGAACTACAGGAGTGGTCACAATTTGAGAGGAGTAAAAACAAAAAGAAAGAAATGTGGTCAACAAAGACAGGTTAACATGATGTGCCTGATCCCCTTTCCTACTTCTATGATCCATTAATCAGTAATCCTCTTCATTCCTTTTCTAATAATCACAAGTAGAGTTAACATAGGAGGGAGGAGATAGAGAGCCAACATCTGCTGTATTTCTGCAGCAATCTGCTTCAGATGGAGAAGCCCAGAAGGGCACCAATTCTCTGCCATACTGATTCTCTCCATGCAATTGGTCACATTTCTCTAGGAAGTGTATGAGTGACAGACTGCTCATAATTTTATACTAAGACCATGGTGGTAGGACATTGGTGGTACATATTCAGCAAGTGAACTCCCAGATTTCTCTTTAAGCTTGGGAGCTCCAAGAGAACAAATAGGGAGTAAAGTTTCACCTGGGGGGTGAGGACTGAGATCTGCTGAAATGTCTGGAATTGTTGCTTGCTAGAACTGACTTTCCAAAGTTTTTGGTTAATCTAATTAAATTATTTTAACTAATCTAACTAAAATTAAAGTTAGGATGTTTTGTGAATATAATCCCATAGGAATTTGATAATGTTCTAGTGAGGTATGATTGCTACATAAGCATGGGAAAAGAAAGAGAGCAAAAAGGATAAGATATCCATCCTGCCACCACAGTATTTTTAGGGTACTCCCTGCCTTACAAACAGTAAAAACACACAGAAAAGGATGGAATTATGAAAAGAAATCAGAATCACAGATTCTCATGGGTCATGTGGTCCAACGTATATCTGACCTCTCTAGCATCCTCACCAAAGCTAGCCAACCTTTCCTTGAAGACCTCTGCTGAAGAACCTCCTGCCTTCTGAGGCAGCCCATGGCCCTTGAAGGTAGTTCTAACTACTAGAAAATTTTCCCTCCCATCAACACTAAATCTGCCTCTGTTACCTTGGTCTATTATTCTCATTCTACTCTCTAACAGGCTAAATCACAGAATTTTAGTCGGAAAAAAATCCTTCCAGTGTAAAACTTTTAATTAGAGTAAGAAGATCCATTGGGTTAGACAGTAGGAAGACCCAGAAGACAGCAATGTGTCATAAGTTCAGAAAAGGAGATTGGAAGTCTCATTCCTTCCACCTTCCACCTTTTTGGTGAAGGGCTTTAAATGTACAAAACAGGAGTTTTTATTTGATCTTAAATGTAAGAGAGAGCCTCTGGAGTTTTTTTTGAGTAGGAAAGTAACATGGTCTGACTTTAGAATGCATGTTTATTAAGGGTAAGAATCGATTTTTGTTTTTGATTTTTTGTTTGTTTGTTGACCTTTTTTTGTATTAGCACCACTTAGATGCAGTACCAAGCAGACAGTAAGTGCTTCATAGATGTTTTTTGATTGACTAACACACACCTTAAAAGAAGAACAAAATAGCTACTGGAGCAGGGCATAGGGGAGAAAATCCACGTGAGGAAAAGCATATTGTTGCTTAGTTGTGCCCTATTCTGGGTTTGGGTTTTTTTTGGCAAAATTACTGGAATGGTTTGCCATTTTCTTTTCTAGTTCATTTTGCAGATGAGGAACTGAGACAAACAGGGTTTAATTCCTTACCCAGGATCACACAGCTAGTAAGCGTCTGTTGCCAGATTTGAGCTCATGACGATGAGTCTTCCTGATTCCAAGCCCTGTGCTCTATCACTGTGCCACCTAGCTGTCCAAGCCAAAGCATAGAGAATGGAAAAAAGCTAGATAAGAACAGACAGCAATCCACTGGGGCTAGAGCAGAGGACCTGAAAAGGTGTGGTAAGACATAAAGCTAGAAAGGTAAACAGATTACAGAGGGCCTTGAATGCCAGAATCATCATTCCACAGATGCTGGAGCTGAAAAAGTCCTCTAGTCCAGCCCTTACCATTTTATAGTTGGGGAAACTGAGGCAAAATAGGCAATATGCTGGGTTCAAGATCACAGAGACAGTGAGCAGCAGAGCAGGGATTTTAAACAAGTCTCTTTGAGTCCAAAACTAGGCGTCTCTTCATCTTGCCACACCACATCCTCTTAGTGTTATGGTTATAGGCAATGGAAAGCCACTAATGGTCCTCAGTGCAATGAAATGAGCTGAGCAGTATTACTCAAGCAGCAGGGATCGATTTTCTGTTAGAATTTGACCTTTTTGTCTCCCGACCCATGCTCTGTTCAGTGACAGGAATATCTCCTTGGCGCCACAGTCCTGGCTTTGTTTCCTACTACCTGTATGACCTTGGGCAAATCTTATACAGGATTTTATGGGCCTTGCTTTTGACTTTGCCCTTAATTACATTTATCTTTTCTATTTATATTTATCCTTTTGTGGGCCTCATTCTTCTCAATTGTGAAATAAAGGAATGGAACAAGATGACCTCCTCTGAGGTCCTGTCCTGTTCTTGATTGATGATCCTATCATCTTAAGTGGAAAAGGGTTTATTAGAAAAGAGAAACAAAGAAATAACGAATAGTGGTTGGAAGAAAAAGAATTCTGGATTCAGAGTCGAAAGACCTGGGTTCAGTTGTTGACTCTGTAACTTAGTACCTGTGACGCTGGGCAAGTCATCCCATCTCTGGGTCTCAGTATTCTCCTTTGTAAAATGAGGCGGCTGGATAAGATGGGCCTTGAGGTCCCTTCCAAGTTCTAAATCTGTGGTTCCTCAAGCCATCCTCATGCAGCACTAGCTGAGGCAAGAGCAACTAGGTGGCATAAGGGGTAGAACACCAGCCCTGAAGTCAAATGTATCCTCAGATACTTACTAGCTGTGTGATCCTAGGCAAGTCATTTAACCCAGATTGCCTCCAAAAGGAAAAATAAAATTTAAAAATGGGGGGGGAGGGTGTTAATTAATATGGGAGCTAAAACCGAGTTAAGAAAAATTATAAAAACAATCTCTGTGATGCCCTAAGAGAAACTAAAGCATGAATCTGAATTTGGCTGGGGCACCGAATACCCTGCCTGCTTAATTTAGAATGCTAGACCTGCTCCATGCTGGGCTCCTCATCAAATCTAAATGGTGATCAGATTAATCTGGCATTCAAATGAAGGATGCAGGGGAGGGGGAAGAGATCCCAGGAGGAAGACTCATTGAAAGGCTATTAGGATCACAGATTTTGAGCTATACGGGGCCTTAAAGATCATGATTTCAATTATCCAAGGGAAAAGTAATAAGGAATTAAAGTATGGTGATAGTGATAAGAATGGAAAAATCCAGACTGCTGACATGATGAATTGTATTAAACTAGCATTCTTATTCTCATCTTTAACCATGCATAGACTATTTCCATGAGTTATTATCCCATTAAGGGTGTACTGGGATATCAAAAAAGTGGAGGATGAAAATAATTATGTGCATAATTCAGACACAAAAATAATTCTCATCTGAAATATTCACTTGATTAAAAAAAATGGGGAGGCAAATGAGGTTGTGTTTATATGATGTTCCAAAGCAAATGAAAATGAAAATTTTAGTTACTTTTATGGGACATTTAGTCTTATGTGCCAAACAGCTAATCTGTCTGACTTTTGTCACTGCATTGACTGATTAATTGATCAAACTAGAAATGAATAACTATCCTGAGCTTTGTTTCATGGGGAGTGAGGAAGGAGGTGTTTCATCTGAAGGAGCATCAGTCACTTAACAGGCCCACTCTTTGGTCCAGGCTCTAGGCTGCCATATCGTAGGGTCCCTTGGTTATCATATCCTTCTCCCAGGGCTACAACTAGATTCAACTATCCATTTCCCTCTAATCCCTTTGCCATAGTAAATTCAGTACTAGCCCTTTCCAATCCCTCTCCTCTTCTGCCCTTCCTCTCTGCTCTGCTTTCTAAGACTCTCCTCCATTGTTAACACCCCTGCCCATTCATTAGAAATCTCTTCCTCTCAAATACCTCTCACATCCTGATTACTCAAACCTAGCTTTCTCCAGAAGATACCACATCATTTAGCACCTTTTCCAAGGCTGGCTGCTTCTTCTTTTGCACCCTCCAACATGCAACAAAGTCAAGAGGAGGAGTTGACCTACTCCTTGTTCCCCACCAACACAAATATCTTCCTTCTTTCACCATCTCATGTTTATAGGAGTGGAAAGAATAGAACATTTGGGAGAAATCTTGTAGAGGCAGAAACAAGACTAAGAAACTGATTATACCTGCAGGATGAAAGTGAAGAGTTGAGGATAAAACCAAGGTTTTAAACCTAGATGACTAGAAGGATGCTAGTACCTGGCAGGGGTAGACGTGTTTACATGTAGCTTGGGAGGTGGTGTTTAAGAATATTATTCCAATCCCCAACCTCTCCTATAGAGATAAGGAAATGCATTATTCCCTAGGTAGTGTGATCTTAGCATACAAGATATCCTTCTATTCTTCTGGCTATAGGAGGGAGATTTCATTCAGTCAATCTATTAAAACAGCAATATTATAATGATGATCAAATGTGAAAGACTTAGTTACTTTAATTAATACAAAGATCCAAGACAACTTCCAAGGACTAGCGATGACAAACATCATCCATCTCAAGAGAGAGGAGCCATGAATTCTGAATGCAGATTGAAGCATAATTTTTTCACTTTCTTTTTCTTGCTTCTTTTGAAATGTGGTTAATATAGAAATAGATTTTGCATGACTTCACATGTATAATTGATATCATATTTTACACCTTCTCAATGGGTGAGAGAGGGAATTTAGAAATCAAAATTTTTAACAAGTAGATCAATATTAATTTAAAAAAACAAATAAACATTTATTAAGTACTTCCTATATGCCAAGCACTATGCTAAGGTCATTTCCTAGACAGAGCAAACTTGAAGAGTTGTCTTGTGGATAACTCCGATTACTAGAGTTCCAAAATTTAAGCGGTTGAGCACTTGACCGTGTGTGAGGAACAGCAAGTAAGTCAGCATGGCTAGACCATAGAATGTATATGTATGAAGAAGAGAATAATGCATAAGAAGGGCAAGAATGGTGGAAAGGGGTCAGGTCTTGAAAAATCTTGAAGGAAAACAGAGGACTTTATGCCTGATCCTAAAGGTAAGAAAAAGAGGCATTAAGAGTTTACTGAATAGTGGGATGTTATAAAGCTAGGCCTGTACTGCAGGAAAATCACCTTGGCAGCTATTTGGAGCAAGCACACGGCTCCTGTCCAATGTCTTACTTAGAAACCAGACATGGTGAATTATGAAGATTGTATAAGTCCAAGAGAAAGGTTACCCTGTGATTTATCAGCAACACCCATTTTATGATTACCTTCAAGTGAGAACTTAATCCCAGTAAGAGTACTATGAGTCCTGGGAAGTTGTATGTTATATGAATAGTTTCTTTCTGGAGAGGATGTAAGCTCCTTGAGGACAGGGATGCTTTTGTCTTTGTATCTACCATAGTGCCTGAAATATAACAGATGTTTAATAAATGCTTGTTTACTGATAAAGAGTTGATGAATTGAAAACACACAGCCATGATTTTCAGCTAAAACATCACACATTATTTTCTTCAGAATACACATAGAAATCACACTTGGCGGAGTCAGAACTATCAAGTTTCCTGGCCCAGAACCAGATTCATCTATCAGTAAATTGGCTATTCTCTGTAGAATCTGAATGAGAATGAAGAATGAGAAATGAGTATTACTACAAGACTCATTTTAATGTGGAATTTAATTTCAAAAACTAAAAGCTCAATTAATAATCTTTAATCACTTCTAGCAATTCCATTGCTCTCAGGAAATACTCTCAAAGTTACTTTTTACTGTCTTTTTCTTTAGCATATTTAAACAAATATTTCTAATAGATGTACATATTTTTTCTTGATAAGGACAAAACCCCTGCAGGATCCAGCCCTACTGGTCAGGGCCAAATCATAAGGGACCAAGGGTATGGGAAATTAACCCTTCCAACCAGTGAAAAGTCAGATGGAATCTTGCACTTCTGGTATGGAGAGTGAAGCTGACCTGGCTTTAATCATTTTTTAATATCCAAAGGACTGTATGTAACACAATGTATATACAGGTTTATTGTTTTGGGTGCTCAGTTGTGTTCAACTCATCATGGCCCCATTTCTTGCAAAGATATTGAAGTGGTTTGCCATTTTCTTCCCCAGCTCATTACACAGATGAGAACCAGGTTAAATGGTTTACCCAGAGTCACACAGCTAGTAAGCTCTGAGGTCAGATTTGGACTCCAGGCCCAGCACACTATCCACCTTCCTACCCACATAGGTTGCTACAACTCCTTAAAACTCCAACTCCAAAACAGATATCCCCAAAACATTCAAGAACTTGTAGATAGCAAGAAATCTTTTTTACACTAATATACTATTTTATGCTAAATAAACTAACATACTATTTAATATACTAAACTACTAACATACTATTTTGTGCTAAATTATTCTGTCCCCAGTAATGTTCAATTTGATTTGACACCATTTATTAAGTGCCTGTTATGCACAGGGCACTTTAGGAGTGTCAAGGTAAAAAGGTAAAAACAGTTCTTGTCTTCAAGAAGCTTGTATTTTATTTGAGAAATACTTCTTGCAAAGATATAATGCCTCATCATGGTAACCCCCAGTTCTTAATGGCTATGACAATGGAATGAAGTTCTTTTGGATCCTATTGGGCAAGACAATCTAAAAGCGTAGACTTGGAAGTAAACTTACTATATGGATTATTGGTGGACCAGCCTGGCTTGATAATAAAAAAGTCCACCACCATCAAGCTTTGACCACCAAGTGATGAATATTTTTGGCCACAACGACACTGGTGAAATTGGTGATCTTTGAAAGAACTGAGACATTCTCACTTTGCTTACATGAACAGAATGACTCAATCAGCAATATATGCCTCAGCTGGACTTCATATATCACAAGTACCAAAGAGAATGATATCCCTGTGCTATTCAGTCCTCTATATTCTCCTCCTTATAACAAATACCATTTATATAGACAACTCAGTTATTTAAGAGTCAACTAGCACTAGGAAATAGTGTGTGTGACTCTCTCCCACTGTTTCCACAGCAAAAAGAGACAAGACCTTTGTCCTCCCTACAGGTTCCTTTCCTCTCCATTCAATGGCACCCCCTAAGCAGATAGACTTCCAGTCCTAAAGCCATTGTATTTCTACAGTAGGATTCACTTTGCCCATCATGGGCATTTTAGTCTTTTATTCTTCCAACTTCATGTTGTTTCCTGGATCTACCTGAAAGTTTTTTTCTTTAGTTATTTTGCCCTCAGATCTCTCCCTTTTCTGACATTCTGTGAGTCATTATTTACATTCTCATTGCATTTTTATTGCTAACACGTTGGGCCAGTTACGGAAAGAAAGAAAAAGGCCAATTACATTTAAATGTTTTTCTCCTCTTCCAGGTGTGTGTACCATAAGTTCTGCTGTTGATTTGGAATGGAATTCTCATTCCCAGTTCCATATCCAAATGTACATCATTGCAAATAACCCAGGGTGGTGATGAAGACAGTGTTCTTCAACACTAGCAACAAAAACCCTCCCAAAGCTGCAGTTAACTGGTAAAGATTGACTTTTAGAATGGAGGAGATTTTAATGAGTAGAAACAAAAGCTAAGGTTTCCTTAGCAGTAATAACACACATTTAATACAAATAAAGTAATAGTTATACACACACTTAATAAAAAGCATACATTTACATGGCACTTCAGAATTTGTGTTATGCTGGGCAGATGTCATTCTCAAATAAAAGCTAGTAAAAATGGCAAAAGATCTGTCCCAGTATTAGCCCAAGTTACAAGACCTCCACCTTCCTCACTGACTGTTCATTCATTGCCCAAAGTATAAGCCTTCTCTCTCTGCTCTGGAAAATCTTGAACAAAAATCCACAATTCTCCCTCTCCCACTCCTCCCCATTCTTCCTTCCCTCCCTCTTTCTCTCTCTTTCCCATAAATTAGCAACTAGCAAAATATCACATTTTTAAATCTCCCTCCTCCTCCCAGGTTGCATTCCCCCAATTCTGTACTCTCAGCCGTGTTCAAAATAAATATACCCAGGTTGGAAAGTCTTGTGGTCAGTAGTTTATCATAACTGCTGACTTAGGCATTTAAACAAAGAAAGGTAGATAAATTTACAAAAATCAAAATTTCTCAACACTCAAAGGAAAAAGTATCAGGATCCTGCCCTCTCTGAAGAAGGAAATGAAGAAGCTCAAGAGAATAAAAAGTTCAAAATGATCACATTAGGGTGTTTATTTCAAGATTTCAACAACACGGTGTTTGTTCCTAACAAACCTCCTATTCTTTCTGCCCTCTCAGCTCTGATCTCATAGTGTAGAACTTAACAGCACATGGCACCCACCTCAGTGCCCTCCCCTGGCTTTGCCTCCCCACAAACCCTTGGGAATTGCTTTCCATCAAAGAAAGGCCCCACCATCGATAGAGTCACAGAAAATTCCTTGGAGGCCAAGAAAAGGCACCCTAATAGGATGAGAGGGCAGACCCCCTACAGTTGGCAGACATGCATGTCCAGCTTCCTGATCTCCTTGATGATGTCAAAGCAGTACCACATCTGGTACAAATGGTTTCTCTTCTACATCACTGAGCTCTGATAGGATTAATTATTAAATGAAAGGCAGTTGTCCCCAAACTATGGGTGTAAGACTCCTACAGGATACAGAGTAATTGCAAGGGATCAGCAAAGTCATCAATACATCAAAATTGTTATTTTAATCTTTACTTAACTCCCACAAAACATGGAAAAGGACAACATAATAAGTAAGTAATTTAACAAAACATGTCTCTGAAAACCCAGGACAAAGATATTTGATGTCAGCAAATCTATTGGGGTTTTAAACTAAAGGTATGAGGAACAATAAAAGAAGTTGAGAATGGCTAAGAAGAAGGGGACCTACTTTAATAAATAATTTCTTGCAGACATGAATATCATTATTATTTGAATGTTAAATATATATAATTAATAACATGCAAACTCATCAGAAAGCACAATTAATAGTAATGGGTTTTTGTCAGTCTATACCTTCTTAATTAATAGATTTTATTAGAATAACTATCATGAGGGCAGGGAGGAATAAGTGGCTTTTTTTTACATTAAGAGGGGATACACTAACTTTGATTATATTGAGCTAAAAAGGTTTTGCACAAACAAAATCAATAAAGGCAAGAATAGAATGAAAGCAGAAAGCCAGGAAACAATTTTTACAGCAAGTGTCTCAAATACATAGAGAACTAACTGAACTTTATATGAATACAAGTCATTCCCTAATTGATAAATGGTCAAAGGATATGAAAAGGCAATTTTCAGATGAAGAAATCAAAGCTATCTATAGTCTTATTAAAAAGTTCTAAATCACTATTGATTAGAAAATGTAAATTAAAATAATTCTGAGGTACCACCTCATATGTATCACATTGGTTAATACAACAGAAAGGGAAAATTATAAATATTGGAGAAGATGTGGGAAAATTGGGAGCCTACTTCACAGTTGATGGAGTTGTGAACTGATCCTATCATTCTGGAGAGTAATTTGGAATTATGCACAAAGCACAACAAACTGCATACCCTTTGATCCAGCAATAATACTACAAGGTCTGTATCCCAAAGAGATCGTAAGCAGGGGGAAAGGACCCACATGTACAAAAATATTTATAGCAACTCTTTTTGTTTTGGCAAAGAATTGGAAATTGAGATGATGCCCATCAATTGGTGAATGGCTGAGTAAATTGTGGTAAATGAATGTAATGCAATACTATTGTGCTATAAGAAATGATGAGCAGTCAGATTTCAGAAAAACCTGGAAATACTTCCATGAACTGATGCTTAGTGAAGTGAGCAGAACCAGAACATTATACACAGCAGCAGCAACATTGTGCAATGATCAACTATGATTGACTTAGCTCTTCTCAACAATACAATTATCCAAGACAGTTCCAAAAGATTCATTATGGAAAATGCTATCCATATCCAGAGAAAGAACTGATGAAGTCTGAATGCAGATCAAAGCAGACTATTTGCACTTTGGGGATGGGGGCGGAGGTTTGTGGTTCTTTTTTCCTTTTTTCTGTTTCTTCTTTCACAACATGACTAATGTGGAAATATGTTTTATATTATTGCACATGTATAACCTACATCGGATTGCTTATCATCTAAGGCAGGGAGGGGAAGGAGGTAGAGAGGAAATTTAGAACTCAAAATCTTTCAAAAATGAATGTTGAAAATTGTCTTTACATGTAATTGGAAAAAATAAAATACGTTCAAACTAAAAACTAAAAATTGATAAAAAGGGATCATTATGCCTAATAAGATTGGGATTTACTGGCATAAGGTATATTGTTAACTATTATTGCATAGAGATAGGAAAAAAAAAAACTTCATCTCTAACATTGCCATATACAACCATCCTCTTCTCTACTCTTTTTTGGTTCATAACTTAAGCAATTAAAGTTAATGAATATTTATTTTACACTGACCATATATAAAACTCCATACTTATGGAGTGAAGGTGAAGTTAAATAATTGAGAACTTCTTAACTTATCCACACGGTTGTCACAAGGAAAGCACTTTGTAATTTGAAAAGTATGTAAATACGACTTTACAATAAAAGAAAAGGAAGGGAACTGGAAACACTGCCATATGAGGATGAATTAAAGAGGAAACTTGGAGTGAGGGAAAAGGAGAGACATACTAGCAGTCTTTAAGAGTTTGAAAGGCTATCATGTGTAAAATGGTCTATTTGGCTCCACAGGAAAAAACCAGGACCAATGGGGAAAGTTGCGGTGAGGCAGATTTACTCTCCTTATAAGGAAAAATTGCTTTACAATGAGAGCTCTCCAAATGTGAAATGAACTGCCTTCAGAGGTAATAAATTGTCCATTACTACTCAAGTCAAGGCTAGATAATCACCTGTCCACCTCTTGGAATTCTTATTTGTCTTCAAGGCTCAGCTCAAGAATTATGATCTATATGAAGCTTTTCAATTGTTCTGGCCCTCCCCTCTCCAGACTTCCTTGTGTGGGTTCTATATACACTTCTATAATAACAATAATATTTCTATTTTAAGGAATTGATTTAAGAAATGCAAAGCATGGAGGCCTCACGATGCAGCAAAGACAGGCTCCTAGCCCAGAGGCAGCCCAGCACCACCAAGGCAGGCCCTGCCTACACAGCCTGGAGCTGCCCAGCAAGTACCAAAAGGCCCCCCTGGATGAGGCCTGCTGATCCACCAATGACAGGGGCCATTCCCAGGTCTATCACCACAGGACAGAGATCAGACTGAGCTGGGTAAGAGACAAAGGCAGGACCCATAGCAGGGGCAGCAGCTACTGTCAGGACTACCCATCCACATCCGGAAAATTTTAAAAATCCCTATCTGAACTTTCAGGAACCAAGATGGCAAAGTGAACCCTGGCTGCTCCAATCTGCCCCACCACACACACACCTGAAAAAACAGTAATTATTGCCCCAAAGGAAAATTTTAAGCAGTAAAAGCTTAGGAACCCCAGAGGAAGGGCATGGCTAAGGTCCTGCCTCAAAACGTGAAGAAAGGAGGCTACAAAGACAAAGACTCTATTATAGTGAGAGGGAGGAATCAAACTCAGAAGGAGAGAGTATTGACTCCACACCCGCAGCTTAAACCTTAACAGGAACTATGACCTGGTCTCAGGCACAGAAAGCATTCCTAGATGAGCTCAAAAAAAAAAAAACTTGAAATCCAGCTTAAAGAGGTAGAAGATAAAATCAACACCTCTTTTCAATTGTTCTGGCCCTCCCCTCTCCAGATTTTCTTGTGTGGGTTCTATATACACTTCTATAATAACAATATTATTTCTATTTTAAGGAATTGATTTAAGAAATGCAAAGCATGGAGGCCTCACGATGCAGCAGAAACAGATATAAAAACAAAATTGCAAAATTAGAAAAACATTACAATGAAGAGAACAGCTCCTTAAAAAGTAAAATGTGTGAACTAAAAATGAAATCTGAGCATACGGAAAGAGAGCTTCAAAAACTAACTGAGGAAAATAATTTGCTAGAAACTAGGATCAACCAAATTGAAGCCAATGGCTCCATGAGGAACCAAGAATCAGTCAAACAAAGCATCAAGACTGAAAAATTATAAAAAGAGGTAAAATGTCTCAATGGAAAAATAACTGACCTGGAAAACAGATCCAGGAGAGACAATTTGAGAATCATTGGTCTAAGAGAAAATCATGATGAAAAAAATGAGTCTGGACAACATCTTCCAAGAGCTCGTCAAGGAAAACTGTCCTGAGATCCTAGAACCAGAGGCTAAAATAGAAATCAGGAGAATCCACCAGACACCTCCTGAAAGAGATCCCAAATTGAAAAGTCCACAAAACATTGTGGCCAAACTCCAGAACTATCAGGTAAAGGAGAAAATACTATAAGAGGCCAGAAAGAAACAATTCAGATATCACAGAACCACAGTGAGGATCATACAGGATCTGGCAGCCTCAACAGTGAAAGATCAGAGGAACTGGAATATGATTTTTCGTAAGGCAAAAGAGCTCTGGCTACAACTAAGGATCACCTATCCAGCAAGACTGAGCAACCAGGCAAAGGGATGGATATTCAGTGACATAATAGGATTCCAGACCTTCCTGATGGAAAAGCCAGAGCTCAATGGAAAATTCAACCTCCAATTACAAGACCCAGGAGAGACATAGAAAGCTAAATAAGAAAACACATACACACACACACACATACACACACAACTTGTTATTTAACAAGAGCAAACTCTTGTTTGCTTCTGTCTACAGCAAGCTGATACCTGTTAATATTATGAACTCTATACCTATGGCAATATCTAAAAGGGATATTAGATAGAGAGTGTGGATATAAATTATGCAAAATGATGATAAAAATCCTTATTAAGGACTGCAATGGAAGAAGAAGAAAGAATGAAGCAGAAAGGGATAAATTATGCTACACAAAGAGGCATAAAAACAATATCAATATAGTAGATGGAAAGAAGGGAGGGAGGTGACCATTATATGAGCTTTTCCCTCACTGATTCTGGTGCAAGGAGGGAATAACTCAACCAGTTAAATAAAGGAGTCTATTAAGAAGAGACATAAAACTCATCATAATAGGGAGAAAGAGGGGAGGGAGAGAAACACTCTATGAGATCTATTCTCATCAATCTTGGTTCAAGGAAGAAATAACATACAACATGGAGTATAAAAATTGATCATATCCTGCAGGCAGTAGGAGGTGGGAAGGGCACAAAATGGGAGGGGCAGTTTAGAAGGGAGGGAAGAAGTAGTGAGGGGGAAGAGTAAGAAAACAGAGGGGGCAGATAAGAAGGGAATACTGAGGGAGGCATCAGTCAAAGGGAAAACTCTTAAAAAGGGGAAGGGAGAAGGAGAAAAAAAAGCATAAATAGGGGAGGAAATAGGATGGAGGAAAAGACAGAGATAGTAATCATAACTGTGAATGTGAATGGAATGAACTCTCCCGTAAAACAGAGGTGGATAGCAGAATGGATTCAAAACCATAATCCTACAACATGCTATTTCCAAGAAACGCATCTGAAACAGGGGGATACACACAGGTTAAAGGTAAAAGGCTGGAGTAAAATATATCATGCCTCAGCTAAAGTAAAAAAAAGCAGAGGTAACAATCCTTATCTCAGACAAAGCAAAAGCAAAAATAGATCTAATTAAAAGAGAAAAGGAAGGAAACTACATCTTGCTAAAAAGCACCATCCAGAATGAAGCAATATCATTACTTAACATATATGCACAAAGCTGTATAGCCTCCAAATTCCTAGAGGAAAAGTCAAGGGAATTAGAGGAAGAAATAGATAACAAAACAATACTAGTGGGGAACCTCAATCTCCCCCTCTCGGAACTTGATTAATCTAACCTCAAAATAAACAAGAAAGAAGTTAAGGAGGCCAACAGAATTTTAGAGAGGCTAAATATGACAGATCTCTGGAGAAAACTGAACGGGGATGAAATGGAATATACTTTATTCTCAGCAGTACATGGCAAATACCCAAAAATCGACCATGTACTAGGGCATAAAAACCTCACAAGTCAGTGCAGAAAGGCAGAAATATTAAATGCATCGTTCTCAGATCATGATGTGATAAAAAATTGTATGCAAGAAAGGGCCATGGAAAGATAGGCAAAAAAAAAAAACTAACTGGAAACTAAATAATTTAATTCTAAAGAATGAGTGGGTAAACAAGAAATTATAGAAACAATCAGTAACTTCATTCAAGAGGATGACAATAATGAGACATCATACAAAAACTTGTGGGATGCAGCAAAGGCAGTTTTATGGGAAGTTTTATATCCCTGAATGCATACATGAAAAAATTGGAGAAAATGGAGGTCAATGAATTGGGCATGCAATTGAAAAACCTAGAAAAAGAACAAATTGAAAATCCCCAATTAAATACTAAATTAGAAATAATTAAAACCAAAGGAGAGATTAATAAAACTGAAATTAAGAAAACTATTGAACTTATAAATAAAACTAAGAGCTGGTTTTATGAAAAAAACAATAAAATTGATAGACCCTTAGTCAATATGATAAAAAAAAAGAAAGAAGAAAACCAAATTTCGAGTATCAAAAATGAAAAGGGTGAATATACCTCCAATGAAGAGGAAATTAAAACAATAATTAGGAATTATTTTGCCTAATTGTATGCACATAAATTTTACAATCTTAGTG
>CM053599.1:64109094-64141897 GCA_028646575.1 Pseudocheirus occidentalis
AGAAAACCAAATTTCGAGTATCAAAAATGAAAAGGGTGAATATACCTCCAATGAAGAGGAAATTAAAACAATAATTAGGAATTATTTTGCCTAATTGTATGCACATAAATTTTACAATCTTAGTGAAATGGATGAATATTTACAAAAATATAAGTTGCCCAGACTAACTGAAGAGGAAGTAAATTACTTAAACAACCCCATCTCAGAAAAAGAAATTGAATAAGCTATCAGAAAACTCTCTAGGGAAAAATTCCTAGGGCCAGATGGATTTACTAGTGAATTCTATCAAACATTTAAAGATCAATTTATCCCTACTATTTGGGAAAATTGGTGAGGAAGGAGTCCTACCAAATTATTTTTATTACACAAATATGGTACTGATACCTAAATCAGGGAGAGACAAAATGGAGAAAGAAAACTATAGACCAATCTCCCTCATGAATATAGATGCAAAATTTTTAAATAAAATATTAGCAAAAAGACTACAGCGACTTATCACAAGAATAATACATTTTAATCAGGTTAGATTTATTCCAGGAATGCAAGGATGGTTCAGTATTAGGAAAACAATCAGCGTCATTGATCATATCAACAATAAAACTAGCAGAAACCACATGGTTATCTCAATAGATGCAGAAAAAACTTTTGACAAAATACAACATCCATTCCTATTAAAAACACTAGGAAGTATAGGAATAAATGGAGTTTTCCTTAGAATAATAGGTAGCATCTACTTAACACCATCAACAAGTATTATATGTAATGGGGATAAATTAGAAACATTTCCAATAAGATCAGGGGTGAAACAAGGATGTCCACCATCACCCCTCTTATTGAATCTGGTACTAGAAATGTTAGCAGTAGCAATTAGAGAAGAAAGTAATCAAAGGAATCAAATTAGGCAAAGAAGAGACTAAGCTATCACTCTTTGCAGATGATGTAATGATATACTTGGAGAATCCTAGAGAATCAAGTAAAAAATTTCGAGACAATAAATATATTTAGCAAAGTTGCAGGATAGAAAATCCACATAAATCCTCAGCATTCCTATATATTTCCAATGAAATCCAACAGCAAGAGATAGTAAGAGAAACTCCATTTAAAGTTGCTGTAGACATTATAAAATATTTGGGAATCTACCTGCCAAAACAAACTCGGTACCTTTATGAACACAACTACAAAATGCTTTTCACACAAATAAAATCATGTCTCACTAATTGGAAAAACATCAATTGCTTGTGGCTGGGTTGAGCTAATATAATAAAAATGACAGTTTTACCTAAATTAAATTACATATTAAGTGCCATACCAATAAATCTACCAAAAATTACTTTATAGAACTAGAAAAAATAGTAACAAAATTCATTTGGAAGAACAAAAGGTTCAGATATCAAGGCAATTAATGAAAAGAAATGCTAGCGAAGGTGGCCTAACCGTACCAGATTTTAATCTGTATTATAAAGCGGCAGTCATCAAAACTGCTTGATACTGGCTAAGGAATAGAGTAGTGGGTCAATGGAACAGATTGGGTAAAAAAGACTCAGTAGTCAATGACTATAGTAACATACTAAGTCCAAAGACCCCAGTTTCTGGTTTAAGAATTCACTATTTGACAAAAATGCTGGGAAAATTGGAATATAGTATGGCAGAAGCTGGGCATAGACCATCCTCTAATGCCATACACCAAAGTAAAGTCTAAATGGGTTCACGATCTAGGTATAAAGGCTGATACTGTAAATAATCTGGGGAAGCAAGGAATAGTTTACCTGTCAGATTTATGGAGTAGGGAAAACTTTATGACCAAAGAAGAGTTGGAAAACACTAAAAA
Organism: Pseudocheirus occidentalis; assembly: GCA_028646575.1. NCBI lineage: Eukaryota > Metazoa > Chordata > Mammalia > Diprotodontia > Pseudocheiridae > Pseudocheirus > Pseudocheirus occidentalis. The sequence goes on from CM053599.1 coordinate 64,110,923, forward strand.
ATGCAAAATGGATAATTTTGATTATATTAAATTGAAAAGTTTCTGTACAAAGTCAATGTAATCAAGATTAAGAGGGAAGTGGGAAATTGGAAAAGAATTTTTACAACTAGTGTCTCTGATAAAGGCCTCATTTCTAAAATGCATAGTGAATTAAGTAAAATCTTTAAGAATACAGATCATTACCCATTTGATAAATGGTCAAAGGATATGAACAGGCAATTTTCAGAGGTAGAAATTAAAGATATCTATAAGCATATGAAAAAAATATTCTAAATCATTATTAATTTGAGAAATGCAAATGAAAATAACTTTGAGGTGCCACATCTCACCAATCAGACTGGCTAAGATGACAAAGCAGGAAAATGACAAATGCATTGTTAGTGGAGCTGTGAACTGATACAACCATTCTGGAGAGCAATCTGGAACTATGCCCAAAGGGCTATAAATAATTGCATACCCTTTGACCCAATAATACCACTTCTAGGGTTGTACCCCAAAGAGATCACAGAAGTGGGAGGAAGACCTGTATGCACAAAAATATTTATTGCAGCTCTCTTTGTGGTGGCAAAAAACTGGAAATTAAGGGGATGCCCATCAATTGGGGAATGGCTAAACAAGTCGTGGTATATGAATGTAATGGAATACTATTGTGCTATAAGAAATGGGGAGGAGACAGTCTTCATATTCACCTGGAGAGCCTTTTACAAACTGATGCTAAGTGAGAAGAGCAGAATCAGGAAAATTTTGTACATAATCATAGACACATCATATGTGTGATGACCAACTTTGATAAACTGGACTTTTCTCACCAATGCACAGTTATAAAACAAATCCCAGGATGGAAGGAGACATCTACATACAGAGAAAGATCTAGAAAGAACAGAGTTTAAATGGAGACTGAAGCAATCTACATGCTCTCCTTCTTTTTCATGTTTGGTTTTCTTTCTTTTTTCCCATTGTTCACTCCATTGGTTACAATCCTTCAATACAACCAGACTATTGTACAATGTGAAAGTATTTGCAGATCCCATACTTGATTGCAAGCTGCTGTGGGGGAGGAGGGAAGGGAGAAAATTTGAAACTCAAGGGATTGTTGAACTGAATCTTGTAAACTAAAAGTAAATAAACAAATCAATTTTTAAAAAAGAAATGCAAAGCACATTTGAAATATCTCATTTTATCCTCATAACAACCCTGGGAGGCACTTTCTATTATTATATTCATTTTACAAATGAGGTTTCCGAGGCAACCAGCTTAAATGACTTACTCCTGGTCAAAAACCTGTTAAGTATCTGAGGCAAGATTTAGACTCTGGTCTTCATGAACCTGTGTTCAGCACTCTCTACCAACTGTACCACATACCTGACTACGTCGTTGTGTCTTTGTCTTCAACAGACAATGTAAAACTTGAGATTTTTCTTTGTATTCCCAAGGCCTAGCATGGTGTCTTTCATGTGGTGAGTGCTTAGTAAATGTTTCTTGATTGGTTGACGCAAAGAAATGCTATTCAAATACCAATTGGACTCCCAAAACCCTCCAAGTTCTGAGATTTATCCCTTCCTTAACCTATCTTATCTTGTCCTGTAGTAACAATAAATGTGGAGCTTGATTTTATAGTAAGCATTTTTATTTTTACAAAAGGAGAAGAAAATCCATTGCCTCATGCCACCGAGATCATCTTATCCAATTAGATGGTTAAGTCAGGTGATCTATCTGTTCCCTATCATTCTTACTCTGGGACCCATCCTTTTTCTCTGCCTATAACAAATTACATGTAAGATAACTGCCCACCACCCCCGACCTTCTTTTCTTTCACCTTGTTGTCATAAAATGATGCCATTCCTTCCCTGGCTACCCATTTGTTATTCCCACAATGCAAGATAAGGTATTGGCTGTTACTAGATATAGCATCATCATAGAGTCAAGGGAATCCATAAAAGTAGGTGTTAAAACTATAAAGCTAAGGTATGTAATTACATGTACACAAAAATGGTAGCAAACGTGATCTCTTATCGAAAGAATATTATTTTGAGGCCTTCTCTGTCCCAAAAGATAATATTAGTTTTACAATTTCAATCTCCTTGTATTCTTCCCAGGTTACCATTGCTGATCTTGTCAAGTCAAACTATTAGCCAGTTGGAGATAATCCCAATGCTACTTTTTCTGATTTTCATATGTTTGCCTTTGATGTGTAACTTTTGCCTTTGAAATTTCTATGCTATCAGTGCAAGTTCAATCAGGAAACAAATTAAATTTAACTAATTTCATGGGGTTTTTTACATTTTTAATGAACTGTAGCTGCAGAAGATGGGTATCATCAGTCATTTTCATAATAAAATTTCAAAATCCCTCATCTTCCCACTCCACAAATTCTGTGTGAAGCAAAATGCTATTATGACCAATAGCCTTCCATGACTTAAGTTATATCTTCCCAAAATAAAATGCCACAAGATATATAAATGTTCTATGGGAAGTTAAATCTTACTCAACTATAGAAATGAAGCTGTAACAATGAAAACATTGAGCTACAGGACAATTAGGTAGCACACTGGCTAGAACACCAGACCTGGAGTCAAGAAGAGCCAGCAAATCTGGACTCAGAAACTCACTTAGTTGTGTGACCCTGGCCAAGTCACTAAATCCCTATTTAGTCCAGTGTCCTTGTATTGAAATGTGAAGATTGAAGGGAGAGTCATTATCTGTTGCAGTAGAATCAAGAAGTATTCCCAGGAAAAGGTGACTTTAAAAGATGGACAAAAATTCCATAGGCAAAGAGAAGGAAAGGAAACATTTCAGATATAGGTAAGATTAAGCAGAGACATGAAAACAAAAGGATATATTCAGTAATCCAGCTTGGTTGGACCATGGCATTCATGGAGGGCTGTGATAAGAGATAATTTTCCAAAGGCAGATAATGTAAGATTGAAAATAGTTTTGAATGCCAGACAGTTGTATTCAGATTGCATACAATAATGCACACATACCTTCTTAGAGTATATACACACATATGTATACATATACATATATATGCATGTGTGAGCATTTTAATTTTTAAATCTTTTTCTCCTTCCTTCTTTTACATTATATATAGTTTTAGAGTTTGAAGGGACTAGATAGATAGATAGATAGATAGATAGATAGATAGATAGATAGATAGATAGATAGACATACCAGATAGGGAGATTATGTATATATAATATATTGAGATATTATATGTTAAAATGTATCTGATATATTCATCTATACTCCCCCCATTTCTATCTTATCTTTTCTTATCCTTGCAGTGATGAACAGGGTGGAAAAATACACAGTCAGGAGACCTGAGCTTCAGTTTCTCAGAGCCACTAGCCCATTCTATGTTACCTTAGCCAACTCCTTCCTCTTCCCTATCTCTGAGATATTCTACATATAAAATAAGGGATATGCTCAATGGTATTTTAAGTCTCAAAATCTAAAATTATTTAAATTAAAAGAAAGGAGAATAAGATTTGACAATTAAAATGCTCATGACCAAGCTTGGCAGGAGTCAAAATTCCATTTCTAGCATGTCAGCAATAAAGACAGGTTCAAGCAGTTATGGCCAATTCCCGAGCCCTGCACCTCAAGAGCCCACTGGGGACCATATGAGTTAAGCATCCAGCATTCCTCTTTTAAGAAAATAATGTCTCATTTTCGTTTCATTTTAGTATTGTCTTAATTAATCCCCCTGGGGACATACGAAATACAAATGCAGAACTGAAATGTCAAAGCAGGGATTGTGAATGCAAATAGTCGGATTAATGTAGAAAGTACCATTTGGATAATCTTCAAAGTGGCAATGAGACCTCAGCAAGGAGCAGGATTGAGCTAATGGACAAAATGATAATACACAGCTCCCTCCAGAGAGTGAAGAAGATGTCAAGTTATTAAATCACTTGGATTAATATGAAACCCTTTCACCGATCTTTGCACATACATGTTTATCCTTCTTTACAGCAGCTCTTTGGAGCAAGTCAGACTTACCTTTCCCTGTGACCTCCTATTTCACAAATGGGGAAATTGACCCATAAAGTATGGAATGATTTTTTTAGAATCGACATTTATATAGTGCTTTACAAAATGCTCTCCCCACAATGATCTTGTGAATTAGCAAGTAAGGATATCATCACTCCTACTTAACAAATGAGGAAACTTCAGCCCAGAGAGATCAGATAATTTACCCAGGATTCTACAGCTAGATAGTGACGGGGGAAAATTTAAATATACATTCTGGGACACCAGATGCAGTGGTCTTTTAACCATCCTACAGTTGTATCTCTAGAATAATCCACTTCAAATCAATGAAGATTGAAAAAAAGAATCTAAAATGATAACACGTAGTTGTCCTGAAAGTTTCTTTCTCTAGCCATGAGGCAGCAGTTTTTTGTTTTTCTGCATAAAGAAGCAGGGCTGAGAAAAATGATTATTCGTAACCAATTATTTGAGGAGATTCAGATCTCCCCCTTTTTCTTTTATCCTCATTGCAAAACCTCAGTCTCAGAAGGTTGAACTAACCTTCTCCTCTACCCAGCCCCCACACAAGTGAGGCAGTCATTGTGCTCTTTCAGGTTTGGGTGTGGATAAATTCTTTTAATAGATTGCCCAAGGCTAACTTAGAAAAAAAAACATAATCAAAGTTCAGGTTCACCCCCTCACTGTAATAATCATTCTCCTGTTAACCAGAGTTGATTGTGCCACAGAGGAACATTCCTCTTCCAAAAGAGCATATACGCCATGAACCTGCTGCCATTACTGTGTTTGATCTAAGAGAGAGATGGCCGAGTGATCATCATTTTATTAATAAACATTCTAGCATTACTGATTAAGTTACCCAGATAGTATGTCTCTCCAACCTTTTAAATGTCCACTCCCTTTTCTAAAGAGTCAGTGTGGAGCATGAGATGTTTTGCTGTATTTGTTAAAAAAAAAAAAAAAAGTATTCAACCTGGGGCCAAGAGACTAAAAGTTCAAATATCATTTGCTGAATTTGTTTTACTTTGTATTGTGGAGTGATTTTACTCTTCGGGTCCACCAGCTATGGTTGTGTGATCACTCATATAAAGACAACAGATTTTAAGACTGCCTAAGAACAGTGTTGAATTAACTGCTCGAGACTTAAAATGGCATTTAGAAAATCATTAAGAACTGTGCCACATGGATTTTGTGAAGCTCTCTTGAGCTTCTCCACGTTAACAGAAAGCTTTATAGACTGGGACACATAAACAAATGTACCACATACACTGCAGATGATTTGCTGAGATAGCAAATATTTAACTTGGAGGAAAAGTCAAATGGATGATTCTCCTGAGGCTCTTACAATGTATTTTGAGAAGAAAACAGGAAGATGAGTCCAGGCTCTGGTCCATCTTGCTAGAAGATATGGATTTTAATGGAGTTGTTTAGATAGTACAGAACTGGGGGGAAGGTAAAATTCAAAAATCTCACCAGTAATTTTACGCTTAAATATCTCACAATTAAATGTTTTAAATTTCAGCTTCCCAGTAGAATATAAGAGCTATATGTGACTTCATCAAGTTTGAATTTTTTGTCAATCCATGCTTTTGAGTCTTTGTTTTTCTAAGCATTCCTTTCATTAGTAGACAAACCATACCCTGGAATCTGATTAAATTGTTTGGGACTGCTCTTAGAATCAATCAGAGGCTCTACTGATTGAATCCTCAGCCTGACATTGAAAACCTTCCACGATAAGACTTATGCCTAACATTCCAATTATTCATTTTATTCTTCTTTACTTCTTTTTTATTCTACTCAAAGTGATATACTATCCAGGCCAAGGAATTAGAGTCAGGAATAGTTCCTCATACACAAGGTTCAATCTCTCATCTCTGCAATTTTTGCATAAGTGGTCTCTGTAATATATTCCTTTCTTACTGCCAACCACCTTCCTTTAAAGCAGTGCTCAAGTGTTACATCCTACAGGAAACATAAAGTGCTTAATGAGAATCTATTAATTAATTATCACCATTGTTGCTTTCTCTCTGCCTCTTAAAATATTTTATTAATTTATGCATTTTATTCACTTAATTGTATATGTACTTAACTCTCCCTGCCCTTTCCATAGAATATAACCTCTTTGAGGGCAGGGTTGGGAGGCAGGAATAACCTTATTTAGCTGACAACTCCTATTTTTCTTCTTCATCAGAACCACTTCCTGTTGAGTCTTCAGAATGTTAGATTTAACATTTTCCTGGTAGTTGCAGAGATAGACAATAAAAACTATTTACATATGAAAGGCATTTTTTTTTACAATAAACCTATGGAACAGATAGTGAAAGTATTATTTCCCATACTTTATAGGGATAGCTGATGTGGGGATCAAAGACTTTATTTTCCAGAATAGAGAGAAAAGCATGCTCATGGGAAAACAAGAAAAGGATCTTATGAGAAAGAAAGACAAGAAAAGGAAAAATTTGGGGGAGGATGATGCTATTGTTGTTCTCAGGTCATTTTCATTCATGTTGTTTTCTGTTTTGTAATGAATATACTTATTTTAAATTTAACCATTAATAAAAATAAAATACTTGATTTCTAGCAAATGAATTGATTGAAATACTCTAAAATTGAACCAAGTTGGGATGTTCCTGGATTTATCTTGGTAAGGGTACCAAGCATGATATTGTTAGTTCTAAATTATGGAAAGGGGGATGCATCAGAAGGGGTTGTAAAAGAAAGAGATAAAAGTGTCATATATGATGAACCCTAATCAAGTCAAAGACTGACAATGTGGGGGAAATAGCTCCTCTAATCTCTTAGGAAGAAGAGAACCTATAGCAGAATGGGAGAGGAGGAAAAGGAAGGGATAGAAAAAAGCAGAAAGAAGAAGGAAACCTTGTTTCAGTGGCAGAAGGGAGTAACAGTCATAAATGTTCTTATGGAAAAAGATTTTCCAAAAACGGAGCTGAGGACCTTAAAATGGGTATTATCTGCAGAGATCTGAGACTTAGAGAGAGATCACTCATCCTGCCACAGGAGAAAATAATATGTTACTTAATCAAAAAAATACATTTTAAAAACAAAGGCATACCCAAAATAAAAGTAAGGAGCTAAGAAAAAAATAATTTATCATACATCAAGAGAATCCAAAAAAGCAGGAATTTTAATCAAGCTATCACACAAAACAAAAACAAGTATTCAAAGAATTAAATGGTATAAACAAGGAAACTACATTGTGCTGAAATAAACTATAGACAACAAATCAATATTAATATTAAATTTATGTGCTCCAAATGCTTTAGCAAATTCAGAAAGGAAACACTGAGCTACAAGAAGACATATGCCATAACAAAAATGACAGGAGATCTCAATGTCCTTTTCTCAGTTTCAGCTAAGTCTAACAGAAAGATAAACAAAAGAGACAATACAGAACTGAACAAATCACTGGATAAACTAGGGCTATAGACTTATGGCATCTTCTAAATATGACTTCTAAAGGATATATTCAGCACCACACAGAAATTTTATAAAGAATAAAGTAGATAGGATACAGAAAATTAGGATACAAAGATAATGCACAAGCAAAAAACATTAAAGCAGAGATGGTAAATATACCCTTTATAGACTATGATGCACTAAAAACAGTCATTAGTTCAAAGACCACAAACAAAAGACATGAACCCAAATGGAGATTAAACAATAAAACCCTTAATAATGAGTGAATCAAAGAACAAACCGTAGAAACAATAAAAAATTACGTGAAATAAAATGATAATGATGAAATGACATAACAAAACTCTGGAGATATAGCTAGATCAGTACTTAGTGAAAAAAATCAAGTCCTTGAAAACATATAAACAACATAGAAAAAGGCTTCATTAATTGAATAAGCAATTTAAAAATTATAAAGTCAACAAACAAACCTAAAATAAGCACAAGAAGAAACATCTAAACATTAGAGGTAAAATAGATAAACTAGAAACTAAAACTCCTATTCAAATAATATACAAAACTAAAGGCTAGTTCTTTGAAAAGATTGATAAAAATTATAAACATGTAGTCAATCTGCTTAAAGAGGGCAGAAAAACAATCAACAAAATAGCATTGAACAAAGCGAAATTACAACAAAACCAGAAAAAATAAAAAATTAGAACCAGTTACAAAGTTACATGCTAATAAAACTGAGAACACAAAAGGAAAAAAAAGGAATGCCTTAAATGTACAACATGCCTGAACTAACCAAAAGCTAGAATTCTTAAATAATTTAATCTCAGAAAAAGAAACAGAACTATCTGTAAAGGAACTACCAGTGGGGGAAAAACATTCTGAGTCTGATGAGTTCACACACTTTTAAAGAACAATTAGTATTCATACTACACAAAATATTATCAAAAATTGAATAATCAAGTACCTTACCAGATTTCCTATATGAGACAAATATAGTCCTAATGCCTAAATCAGGAAAGGATAAAGCACAGAACTATAATCCAATATCATTACTGAATATTGATTCTTAAATAAAATACTATCCAATAGACTACTAAAATTTATCTTTAAAAAATCATTCATTATTTCCAAATTCAATTAATTCCAAGGATGCAAGAATGATTTAAATTAGAAAAACAATCAACATGATCATATTAAAAGCAAAAAATATCCACATGATTATATCAAATAGATGAAGAAAAAACTTTTTGACAAAATGTAACACTCATTTATGCTGAAAACCCTATAATGTAGGGGAATTTTTAATATTATAGAAAATATCTAAAACCAAAATTAAGGAGCATACACAATCAGCATACAATAAAAAGAATAAAGGAAAGATTCCAACTCTCCTTACTCTTATTTTATATATTTCTGGAAATGCTAGAAATAGTAATAAGAGAAAAAAAATCAAGACAAAGATAGGAGAAGAGAAGGGAAAATTATCCTTATTTGTTGATATGATAGTTTACTTGGAAAATCCTAGGGGATCAGCAAAGATACTATTCAAGACAATATCTTCAGCAAAATCGCAGACTATAAAATAAACCTTTAAAAAAAATCTAGTATATTTTATGTAATAATAACAAAATCCAAATAAGGATGAAAGGAAATTCCATTCCAAATAAATGCATAATCTGGATCTCAATCTACCAAACCACATAAAACAGTTGTACAGATTCAATCACAAAATGTTCCTAAAATAAAGAAAAACCTGACTAGTTAGAGGAATATTCAATGCAAAATGACAATGATATCCAAAGTTAATTTACAAGTTTAATACTATACATGTTAAATTATCAAAGGAAACCTTTATAGAACTTGAAAAAATTATAACAAAATTAGACAAACAAAAGTTCTAAAATATTGAGGAAATTTATTTAAAAAATTAGTGTGAAAGAAAAATGTCAGTGGCATAGTCTAAACCAGTTTGAGGATAACCAAGAGGCTTTAACATTGATTAATGTTAAAGTTAGGCTCAAGCATGTGAAGACTTTATCTAGCTTAATGGGCAGATGAGAACAATTTGCTCCAGCAGTCATGAAGGCAGTTGAAGCAGGCTCTGTGGAGTACTTAGAACTTGATCAAACATCAAAAATACCAAAGTCATCCACTACATCCTGGGTCATCGACATTGTCCTAACTTTTGTCTTCCTACTGGGCTTCAATGATTCTGAAAGAGAGAATGAGACTTACAATTTATGCAGCTCTGCCTCACTCAAATTTAATTCATGGGCAAGTCAAGATATCACTCATTTCTGATGTCATTGGTCTTCTTTTAAAACAAAGGATGAATACCAACAACATAAGGGAAGAGCCAAATCTGTGAGAGCTAGAGCAGTTGTAATAAGCTATCATCTTAAGAAATTAATCTATAAAAAAAAAAAGAAATTAATCTACATCCTTAGGTGTAAATACAAACCCCAAGCACCAGGGAGCATGTAGAAACACAGTGTTTCCCAAGCATGGGAAACACTGAATGCATCTGCTCACTTTGTAGTGAGCTGGTGTAATTCAGTCTTCAAACACCACCCAGTGACTTGCATGGGTATAACACCAAGAAACATCTCATCAAAGCTCCATCCTTAATGGAGAAACAAAACACCTATTTGTGGTTGAGGGATGTCCCTCAGGAGTGTTGGAGACAGCACAGATCACTAGTGAGGAAATCAACAAACAATACAAATTAAGGCCCGATTTTTTTGTTTTGTTTTGTTGATTGTCTAGACTTAAGAAAGTAAGGGGAAACTTAAAAGTAGAACTGGTATACATTTTTCTTTTAGAAATTCTGTTGTTGGGGGTGGCTAGGTGGTGCAGTGAATAGAGTACCAGCCTTGCAGTCAGGAGGAACTGAATTCAAATCCTATCTCAGACACTTAACACAAAACTAGCTATGTGACCTTGGGCAAGTCAAACTCCAATTGCCCTCCAAAAAAAAAAAACCAAAACACACACACACACACACACACACACACACACACACACACACACAGAAATTTTGTTGTTAAACATTTATTAGCTCACTCCTGCCTCATCTACACCTATGGGTGCTGCACTTCTATCTACCCAGCACAGGGAATAGTGCTTTGCTGTTGTTCAGTCATGTTAGTCACATCCAACACCTCATGACCCCATTTGGGGGTTTCCTGACAAACATACTAGAGTAGTTCACCATTTTCTTCCCCTATTCATTTTACAGATGAGGAACTGCAGCAAACAGGGTTAAGTGAAATGTCCAGGGTTACATAATGTCTGAAGCCAGATTTGAACTCAGGAAAATGAATATTCCTGACTCTAGGCCCAGTGCTCTATCCACTGTACCACCTAGCTGTCTTTATAGCAGGCTAAATATCTGTTGATTGGCTACAATGGATTGACCACACAGTTTAGATTTTATCAGTTAGCCAGTAGGGAAGAAGGAAACTTTTTTTAACATTTATTCACAGGAAACATTTATTGATTTGAAAACAGGGTAGAGAAGAAGGAAACTTTTATAGTTCTTCAGTAACAGGCAAGAGCACTGTAATGCCTTTGGAATAACTTGTATTAATTTTTCCAAAGGGAGTTTCTTTCATCGCAATTTCTACAGTCAAAAATAAATTTGGATATATAAGGAATAAAAACATTACAGTGCACCAAAGGCATTGGGCTAATGACCATAGTAGGAGCAATGTGATTGTACTGTTTGTTTGTTTTTTAACTCCCCTGGAATCCATGTGCAGAAGGGACTCAAGATTCTGTTCAGACAACCACAAAGTTTGCCTCCTGAAGAACTCATCACTTCAGAAAAGCCCAACATTATCTTTTGGATTATTGAGTTATTGAAGCCCTGAAACTAGGGTTTCAGTAGAAAGAGCCATATGCCAAATCCCCAAATAGGAACTCAGTGCTTCTTCAAGTGAGATCTAATGTCGTAAGTTGTAGAGAGCGTGCATAACAAGAATTTTAATTTAAAATAGACCTTATTTAGGTAATTATGCCATGCCATTCCAATTACAGCCTTCTTCCTGCTAGTCACAATGGTATCCATTGTTCTCTCAATGTCAAGGAAGAGTGAAAACAAACACATTTTCCTCCAATTTGATTTTTCTGCTTTGTGCAGAATTATAAAAGTGACCCAATTATCTCCCACAACATTTTAAAATCTTGTTTAAATGCAGCTGCATGAGAATAATGTTAAGGTTCACAATAGCATTATATGGAATTCACTCTGCATCTTAGTGGGGCAAGGAATAATGTGCCCAGGCCAAGGTTAAATCACTCAAAGACCACTTATTCTTTCTCAAGGTTAAAAATCTGCATTTGCCTGTTGCTAGCAGCAAAACTATACATTCAAGGTCACTCTTCCCATTTCTTTGTGCTTGTCCAGAGCTGAGCAGTCTGACACAAATCATATCCAAATTCAGTTTGTCTCTATAGAACCAGAAGGCAAATGAACTTTGGGCAACCCTTTAAAGACTTTGTCTTCAGCATGGTCCCTTCCATTTCAGATACTTACCATTGCTTGCATCTTTCAGAGATGCTCAAGGAAAGAAAATACATGGATAAAACAATGCATGTTAATTGAACATGTTTGATTGCATTGCTATCATTGCTATGATAATAAAATGTCTAACACTGGAGAACCTTATGGGGGAAAAGTTGCATAGAAAAAGTGGAGTGTTGAAAAGGAAAGAGTTAGGGGAGGGAAAGGATAACAGTTTGAGAAGTGGAGTCAAGGAAGTATTTTATTTGGAAAGAACAAGTACAGAAAATGAAACTAAAACTGAGAGAGAAAATAATTAATGGTACAAGGTCCCAGAGGACGATTCAGGCACATGGGTAATGGATTAAGCTTATCAGAGAGGAAGAATATATTTGTCTTACTCAGAGGGAAGGACAAAAAAGAGATATTATCATTAGTATATATTAAAAATATACAAAATAGGGGTGGCTAAGTGGCTTAGTGAAAAGAGCACTGGCCCTGGAGTCAGAAGGACCTGAGTTCAAATTTGGCCTCACACTTACTAGTTGTGTGACCTTGGTCAAGTCACTTAACCCCAATTGCCCTGCCTTCTCCCCTCCAAAAAGAAAAAAGAAAAAAAATGTACAAAATACGAGTGAGGTAATTTGATGATGCAGAGGTCACCTAACAGACTAGGAAATAGATGCTTACGTAACTGAGGAAGTATCCTAGGGGTTGTTGGAGGGCAGGAAGGAGGGTGGAGAGAGTATGTTAAAGTAAGTAGCTGAACCTCTGAAAGGGAGATGCCATTAAGAAAATAGCAGACGAAGAATTTAGCAGTGGAGATCAAGGGACACACAAATTGTTCCTTGGTCTTCCAAACAATCTGCTCTCCTTCCTGCATCCATCTTTCTCCTCCCAGTGTCTCTCCCCACCCTAGGCATCTAGAACTTCCATGTTGTTCTCTCTGGTACAATGGAAAGATTACTGGATCTGAAATCAAAGGATCTGTATTCAAATTCTGGCACTAGCACTCACAACCTATATGACAATACATAAGTCATTTAATTCCCCTAGGTCTCATTTTCCTCATCTATAGGACTAGGGGGTTTGGACAAGATGGGCTTTGAAGTCTCTTCTATTTTTAGATTTATATTCCTATGATCCAAAGAGCTTTCACCAAAAAATTAACGACAATGTATTGTCTCTAAGGATATTGTTTTTTAATAAATACAATTGCAAGGACATAACACACAAGATAGTCTCAAATTTCAGGAAAATGGAAGTATATAGTTTCTCAATCATACCCACCCTCAAAAAAAATCTGAGGATTTCCTAACTTAGAAGTTACCTGAATTATCTACTCTTCAATGACTTGTTAAACTCCATTAGTTCTTCTTTCTTTATGAAGCCAACTAATCAGTCTATTCTTAGTTATGTTGAATTGACTGAAAGGTGGGTTAAGTTGGGGAGTGAAAGTGTGAGTTAATTAAATTAGCTGATTTACCTAAAGTGTAAATCTAGTCTCACCCTAAATATATTCTAGCAAGGTGAAGAATAAGGTCCACTCATTGTATCAAAGGATATTACAAATGAGGAAATTGAGACCCAAGGAACATAAGTAATATTACCAAGTTTACACAAATAGTAAGTATTGGAGGAGGATTTGAACTTGGTTCTCTGAATTCATAACCAATTCATAACCAATGTTGTTTTCAACTGTACCATGCTGCCAAGCAAATAGAAGTGGTTCAGTGTCCTGGCATGGAGCTGGTAGACTGTTAAAGTTTCACAAGGTCAGCACAATGGCACTGTTGACCTTCAGTTTGGTGGTCAGTCTAATACATCTCTCCCACACTTTTCCTTCAGAGTCCACCAAACACTGAGCTAGCTTTGGCAATGCATGTGTTAACTTCATTATCAATGTGTAAATCCCTGGAAAGCTGCTTCCAAGAAGGCTTCATTAGGCCCAGTATATTTAAGATATTTTTAAACTTGGTTTTAAAATTTTGAAACTGGTTTTCCTTATGGATGAATAGGCCTTTTCCCACTTATAACACAATTAATTTTAGAAAACGAGATTCTTTCAACAAAAAAGTCATAAGAATTAGCTTCATGCTCTTATCTTGTATTTTATCCCCCAATTTCCAGTTGAATAGCCAATTAACCTATAATGAACATTTATATACAAGGAAACAGGAACTACAAACTGTCTAAATCTGGGTCATACTCTCTCAAAATATCTACTTCAGCAACTGGAAAATTATGTGGTTGCATTAACAAGACTAGATTTACTTTCCTGGTCACAATATTGCATTGTTTTAATTAACTAAGGTTCGAAACTATGAAATTCACTCAGTTGTCTTCTCTTTGCATCTTTACTCTTCTTCCCAAAGGTAATAGGAATCAACGCATAAGGCAGAAACTACTCAGAATGAAAGCAAAATGTAAACTACTTGAGGGTGGGAATTGTTAATTCATTTTGTACCCCAGTGCCTAACACATTGCCTTCCACATAGTAGACATTTAATAAATGCTTGAAATGGCTTGAAAAACTAAACTTCCCATCTATAATGAATGACTTTTCATTGTCAAGCTGGCTTTCTATGCTAAGGCAGTGACTACACCATGCACTCCAAATATTTAGAAAGTCAGTAAAAATGGCATACACCAGTACAGCAAAATGACAGGAGTAGCTCAGTGTTGTTGATCAGCTGCATCCAGCTCTTCATGACCCCATTTGGGTTTTTCTTGGTGAAGATACTGGAGTGATTTGCCGTTTCCTTCTCCAGTTCATTTCCAGCTCATTGACATTTTATCCACTGTGTTATCTAGGTATGCTGGGGCAGTTAGGTGGCTCAGTAGATGGAGTCCCAGACCTGAAGTCAGGAAGACCTGAGTGAGTTCAAATCCAGCCTCAGACACTTACTAGGTGCACGACCCTGGAAAAGTCACTTAACCTGTTTGCATCAATTTTTTTTTAAATTTTAAAATACTGACAAAAATAGAACATGCCTCATAAGGTTGATGTGAGAATCAAATGAGACACATGTAAAATGTTTTGCCCAGTATACCCAGTACATGGTCAGAGTTATATAAAAGTTGAGTATCTAGGTAGTGCAGTGAAAAGAAAGCTAATTCTTATGACTTTTTTGTTGAAAGAATCTCATTTTCTAAAATTAATTGTGTTATAAGTGGGAAAAGGCTTATTCATCCATAAGGAAAACCAGTTTCAAAATTTTAAAACCAAGTTTAAAAATATCTTAAATATACTGGGCCTAATGAAGCCCTCTTGGAAGCAGCTTTCCAGGGATTTACACATTGAGTCACAAAGAACCAAGTTCAAATCTGGCCTCAGATACATACTAGCTGTTTGATCTGGGGCAAGTCACTTAACCTTGTTTGCCTCATTTCCTCAACTATAAAACAAGCTGGAAAACAAAGAGCAAACCACTCCAGTATCTTTGCCCAGAAGACCTTAAATGAGGTCATGGAGAATTGGACATAACTGAAATGATTCAACAAAACAAATAGAAGAGTTAGCTATTATTATCATTCTGATGTTTAATCTGTTGTGGTTTGGATTAGGATTCAACATCCACTGGAAGATTTTATGGCATTGCGGCATCTGAGAATGTCCATGCTAAATCTTCATCAACTGGAATTATTAACTTAGTTAAGATGTAAAGGACATTAACAACTAACTTGTCCAACCAACTCATTTTTAAATAATTAAATAGCTCAAGAATGACTAAGTGAATTATCCAAGATTGCATACATAAAGAAGAAGCAGAAGCAGTATTCAAACTCAGTTCTTCTTGGCTCAAGATGAAGCATTCTTTCAACTACACCATGTTGCTAACTACAGGTTCCAACAGATCAACCTGTCCCTTATGATTCTATATGTATGACCTTGGATAAATCATTTTACCTCCTTCAGCTTATTTCCTGATCTGAAAAATGAGGGAGTTGGGCTTGACGGTTTCTAAACTCCTTCCAGCTCTCAGTCTACAATCCTATGATCCCTTGAATCTGTAGGAAGAAAGGAAGGGTGAAAGTCATAATTCAGAAAGTGTAAAGCAGAAACGAGGCCAGCCCCAAAAAGAGTTCCCCAGAAAACCAAAGCCAAAGGCAAGGGGAAAACCTTAGTAGAATTGACTATGGTAGTTCTAAAGAGGGAGGATCCAAAAGGGAAGGGAGCTGCCTTGAAAGGTGGGCAACACTGCAACATCTGTTGCTGTGGTTCCCCTCTTTGGATCTTCAAACAGAGGCTTAGCTGACCACCTGTCATGATTATTATAATAGGGATTCTTTGGGAACATGGATGATATTAAGCAGTTACTGAGGTCTTTTGCAATTTTCATATTCTATGAAATCACTACAACGTCAGAGCACTACAAAGTAATAGGTGTTATGATTACAGCTTGTCTCACAGGACTTCTCTTCCTAGATTGCATTCTTTTGTGAGTGTAGCTTGCTAAACAATGGCCCCTCCTTGCTCACAGGATCAGTGCTAGCATTGGGCAGAATAACTGATGTTCCAGCTGCAAATCTCTCCCCTAACCCATTTCCTCCTGATATGATAAAGAAGATGCTAGGTTGTCTGAGGTTCAGACTCAGTATCAATTGTTGCTGTGGCACTCCAGAGCTGTAAAGGATACTTCTCCTATCTGGCTGATGTCTCAGGCTTTCTTGTTGTGTTTAATCAGCAGAAGAGTGAGGAGAAAAGGATATATGTCCAGTGTCTGTCAGCATTTTTTCTCTCCCCCCCCCATGGATTAGTGGAGCTGTCTGTCAGTACTAGGCTAGCCAACATGCTGTACCAACAAATTAAGCCATTACTGTCTCAATAGATGCCAATGAATGTCTTGGTCAGTCAATGTTACAGTATTTAAAAAAACAGAAAGAAGTCTTGAAACAGGTATTTGAACAGAAGATAAGTCATTTTACTCTGTTCTTACCTTTTAGTGCCACCATCTTTCTATAAATTTCTCTTAAACTTCATATTTATTTAGGGCTTTAAAGTTTACAGAGTGCTTTTCTCACAACCAATCACAACTATCTGATGTTATCTTAGAGAAGGTCATGAACTTGTCATGAACTTGCTTTCACATTAAAGAATAACAAATTAAACCTTGGCACATATTTTGTGGTTGGTCCCTTGAACCAAAATATAGGAATTTACATTTGTATCTATTAAATTTAATCCTATTAGTTTCTGCCCATTATTATAGCTTAGGGATAGACTTTTGAATTTTGCTTACATAATCCAAAAATATTCATCATCCCTCCAGTTTGGTGTCATGTGTATCTTCTTTGTCTTCATCCAACTTGCTGACAAAAACATGGAACTATCTTATGCACAAAGGTACCATTAAAAACTTTGTAAAATGCCTTACTGAAATCAATGTACACCATATCTGTGCCATCCTCCATGTACTCATCTCATCAAAAAGAAAAAAGGAAATATGGTTTGTTGGGTTGGTTTTCTCATGAACCTATACTATGTCCTGAAGATTAGTTCTTTCTTTTCTAACTGCTCATAAACATCTCCCTGATTTCCTTATTATATACATCAATAAATTAATGTCAGAGAATTAATCAGAAGATTTAACTGAATAGAAGAAGAAAAAAGAGTGCAAAAGATAAGGGAAAGTCTTGGAACTAGGGCAGAATAGCAATGGTAAGTAAATTTCACAAGATCCTGAGAGCAGTCAAACAAAAAGGGGCGTAAGAGAGTGTGGTTTACTCAAGGAAGCATCTCAGTCAATAAATAAACATTTATTAAACACCTACTCTGTGCCAAGAACTGTGCTAAGTGCTGGGGATACAGATACAAAAACAAGAAAGTTCCTGACCTCATGGAGTTTACAATCTAATAGGAGAAAAGGAGACATCAAAGGAAGCTTAAAAGCAGGGAGGAGAGAAGGGACAGGAGGTACTCTGTGTGGGAGCGTGATAGAAAAGTCAGTCAGAGAAGTCTCAAGGTATTGGAGCCAGGTGACAAATAAGATCTCTAAGCTGAGCTCTCTCCTTAAATGGAAGTTTGGAGGAGTTCATTGTCCTACTCTCCAGAGAGGCAGAGAATAATGATGAGATGGAGTAATATGGTTGAAGAGATCTTACAAGATGGCGACATTATCCCAATAAGTTTCCTGGGACATAGTAAAGAAGTCATTTAGAGAAGTGTCAAAGTAGTGTAGCCAGGTGAGAAATAAAGTGTTTTTCCTTGGGAAGAGTGACTAGATAGCAAGTTTTGCCAAAGTTGGTTGACTAAGTGTTTTGGAACCTTCAGATTAGCAATCAAATAGATAAATTTCAAAGCACAAGAGGCAAATAATGGCATGGATCATTCAAATGAGTAGCAAGAAGTAGTTCAATATCTTGTTCAAATTTTCTATTTAGATGTATATTTTACTAAGGCAATTGAAGGTATCATATAAGAATTAAGAGAACTGAAGGCTTCTTGATACCAGTGTCTTAGTCATTATATGATAGTTGTCATACTATGTTCATTTTATAGAGCATGTAGGTCATTTCCAACCTACCTCGTCTAAGAGAGTAGAAAAAAAAAAGTGCTGAAATTAGGAGTTTGAATCCTGGTTCTTACATTTGAAATCTGTTTAATCCTGGCCAACTCTCTTGCACTTTCTGAGCCTCCACTTCCTCCTATGTAATCAATCAATTGAAAAGCATTTCTAAAGTGCTTACTACATGCTGGACACCATGCTTAGTTCTGGAAATAAAAAGAAAAGGCAAAGAACAACGCCAGTCCATAGGGTTACATCTATCTGTGTGAGTATGTATGTATGTGTGTGCTGGCCTCCTGGAAGAGACGGCTTGAGCTAAGTTGTAAAGGGAGCCAGAGATTTTAAGAGACAGAGGTTGAGAAGAGTAGTCCAGGGAACGTGGATTACCAATCTTAAAAGACTTGTAAGGAAACCACTTTGTAAATTGCGAAGTATTCTAGAAAGATGAGTAAATATTCTTATGCCTATGGGTTCCACCTTTTTGCCTGGATCAAAAAAAAAGGAATAACATTCTAAGAAGAGTTAAAAGTAAAGACAGCTGGTGAAATGTGCTGCATGGGAGAAAAGAATTAGGTTTTCAAATATTCCAATACAAAAGTTAGCTTAAATTGAGTTTGATGGGAAAAAATTGATTTTAAAAAACAATATCAAAAGAAAGATGAGTTTCAATTTTTCTTAAATGCAGTAATCAAACTCTGTCATAGCCCTACAATTAATTTTCAAGCTGTTTTTCCATCAACAGTAATTCCATTAGAAGCTCATTGCCTGAGCTATTACTTAATACCTTGTGTTAAAATGGGACTAAACTGAAAGAACTCAACAACTGCGCATTGAAATTTGACCATAAGTCTTTTCTTCAGGGTCTGACTCAGAGCCAGGAGACGTATGTTTGAATCTGGATTCTGATCCTTCCTAAAAGCGTGATACCAGGCAAGTCACTTAACATTTATGAGGCTCAGTCTAACAGAGTGGTTCTCAACCTGTGGGTTGCGACCCCTTTGGGGGTTGAATGACCCTTTCACAGGGATCACAGGGGTTGCCTAAGACTATGGGAAAACACATATTTCCCATGGTCTTAGGAACCAAGACACTGCTCCTCCATCCATCTCCAGGCGGGTTTGCCCACGTGAAGATACGCCCACATATGAATATTAAAGGGTTGCAGCATTAGGAAGGTTGAGAGCCACTGGTCTAACAGAATCTTAGAATTAGAAGAGATAACAGAAGCCAGTTACTCCAATCAATGCCCAAACAAGAATCCCTTCTACAATATACCCAACAAATGGTCGCCTAGCTCATAGCACTCCTATTCTTACAGGACCATGACAAATATTTATAGTGATCCTATGTTGCCCGTCTTCAATCCCATCTTATATAAGCAATGTATATCCTCCCAGGAAATTAGAACCCCCTACTCGCTTGGATTAGATTGGGTTATTTGGGAGTAATCATAATGAGATAAATTATAGGTGGAGACCGCATTTTAGAGAACATTTTTTATTCATAGACGATGAAGAAGTTACAGGTTAAATAGCAAAAATATCCCATCGGAACAGAAGAGCAAGATAACACACACAGGAAAATAAGCATTTTCATTTCCACTCCTTTGTGTACGTGAGATGAGTGATTGTGATCTTTGTTACTGACCTACTAGGAGACCTTCTTGTAAAGGAATCAATCTCTGGGTTAAAGGGTATTAATGTTTGGTTCAACTTCAACTTCTACATAATTCCATATTACTTTCCAGGATAATTGAGCCAATTCACAGCTCCACCAGCAGTGCATTACTGTGCCAAACTTTCCACAAATCTACCAACACCAACGATTCCCATCTTCTGTCACCTTTGCCAATTTGCTAGATTTAAGGTGAAACTTGAACATTGTTTTGATCTTTACGTTTCTCTTATTACAATATATTTAGGATACAGTCACTTGGTTATTGATCATTTGTGCTTCTTCAAGAACTATTTGTTCATATTCTTTGATCACATCTATTTAAGGAAAAGTTTTTGGTCTTAAAGATCTTGCCATAAAAATTTTTTTTCAAGGAGAATCAAATCAAGCAGCTTTCACTTCTTTGACTAAGGAGTGAATTCTTAATAAGAGATTACAAAAGATAAAATAATTTTGGTTACACCAAATTGAAAAGCTTTTGTATATGTGAAATTAATGCAATTAGGATGTGAAAAGTTCCCTGGGAAAAATAATTTTATCAACTATCTCTGATAAAGGTCTGATATATAAGATACATAGACAACTAACAGAAATATATAAAGTTAAATCCATAATTTCAGCCATTCTCAAGTGCAATTCATCCTTGAAAAGAAATCCATCATTCCTTTTGTTTAGCTTAGAAATCCAACTCCTATTCCCCATCATAGTTTAGCTTTCCAAATTTCCCTTCCTCTTCTCATTTCATGGCTTTCAATAAGCATCTTGAATGAAAGTACCATCCACGTCCCTAAAACCTTCAGTTTCTTACTCAAGACCTTATGATCAAGCCTCTCCCCACCCCACCCCTTCAGTCTATCCTCCACCCAGCTGACCAAGTGATTTTCCTAATCACCTCCTACTTGATAAACCACAGTAGCTTCCTATTACCTCCAAGATCAATGTCTTTTATTTGGCATTAAAAGCCCTTCACAACCTGTGCCTTTCCTGTCTTTCCAGTATTCTTGTACTCTACTCCCTTTCATTTACACAATAAATCTGATATGCCTGCCTTCTTGCTATTTCTCAAGCCTGACATTCCATTTTCTGGTTCTCTTTCTTTTCACTCACTAACCCACATGCTTAGAATCCTCTCCCTCCTCACCTCCATCTCCAGACTTCCCTAGCTTCCTTTAAAACTCAACTTTATTCCTATCTTCTGCAAGAAGTCTTGTATGGATATATTTATGTTCATATTTGTCTTTCCCTTTGGAATGTGAGCTCCTTGAGGAAAAGAACCTTTCTTTATATTCTCAGTACTTAGCCCAGTGTCTAACATGTAGCCAGCACTTAATAATGCTTCTTTATAATAATGATGATCATTCATATAAAGCTGGAAAGGACCAGAGAAGTTGTCTATATCAACCCCTTCATTTAAAAGATGAAGAAGTTGAGTGTCAGAGAGATTAATACAGATAGTTATAAATATAGGAAGTGGCAGAGCCCCTGTTAGGTTTAAGCCCAGGTCCTTTACTCCAACTCTAGTGCCTTTCCACTGAATTATACTATAAATTATATCTATATATATATAAATAAAATGTAACTATATTTCATATATAAATCAATAAGCAGATATAAAATTATATTGCCATGTTCATTCTGCCAATATAATTTGTGTCCAGGTGAATCCTAAGAAGTGAATAGGTCAAGTCATTAGATGAGTCATAAATATCTGTCATGTCTGAGATAAATGGCCCAAAGGGACAAGAGACCATCTGTAGCTTTGCTACCCAGTGGGCAAATGACCTCTTCTGCATTTGTAGGAAGAGCTAGCAAACACCATTGCTCATCTTTTCTTCTTCTGACCTTTATTGAATGATATCACCCATGGGTCCACAATCCCCCATAATGCCTTGTGAGGGTAAATAGCTGAGAGCTTTCAAAGAGTTCAACTCCCTCCTCATCAGGAAGACAGCTCTGTTATGCAGCTCCAGGTGTTCAGAGATCCTTCCTCCCTTTCTCCTCTGTCAGATGCTTCTTCTCCCCTCCAACCTCCTGATGCAGCTCAGGATTTCCTTCTTTATCTTCATTTCCTTTTTCTTCTCTATGTAGGCCAAAATAATATGCCTTATTCTTTTATCTCTTTCATTCTCACGCTTCCTACCCTCAAAGGCCCAAGGAAATGATTCATGGAGAAAGACGTGAGCAGAGAAAATTCTGAGATTCTAACACCAAGAAGGAGTGGCCTTTCCCCTGGCCCTCATGTGAGAGCGCAATGATGTTCTCTTGGAATAGGATAAGAACCATCTCAATAGGGGAAATGGATAATACCTTTAATTTCACCACCTGTTTTTACTCTTATTTTCTTCTTCATCTGCCCAGCCTGTCTCCAGCAGGAAAAAATCACAGTCGTCAGAGCTGAGATGCTGGAGAAGTTGGAGGACAACCCAAGCATCAGAGATCAAAGGCATGACTGACCCAAATCAACAGCTCCTGTGTCCACTAGTCTGTCTGCCAGAAGACCAGTGACCCAGAGATAGATTCCTCTTTTCTCCATTTCCCCTTCAATCCATGAGCCTCAGTCAGGGGAATAAACTAACACACTTTCTTTCTTCACAAATCTAAGATCACCTCATTCAGATTTTCTGGCTACACCAATGACCTAGGGGGAAAATAGTCATGAAAAGGAAAAGATTTGCATTTCTTTCATATTTTAATCCATGATTTTTTAAAAATGTGATCACAACATCTAAGTGTTTGAATGCGAATCTATAAATGCCAAGAAAAGCAACTGGAGAGAGTGAACTACCATGAAAAGGCAAAATATTCCTATATACACCAAACATAAATAGTAGACTTCATATTTTAATATTTCATCAATATTTTGTTTCACATCCTGGATTGTATTGAATCCAGGACTTAAGAGGAAATGCTGTATGTGCCCAGATGCCATGTTCAAAGGCAGAGAAAGTAGTCCTGGCATATTCATAGACTATGAAGTAGGTTCTAGGTTCATAGGCCTTAAGAACCATCTGGTAACCAACTCAAACACTGCACTCTGAGCTAACTCTAAGGCCTTACCTTAAAATGGAAAGGAAGGCATTGGGAAGCTAAATGTCAAATTTGCCCTTTTTATCGAAGTCTTTTTTCTGTTTTTGGAAGAATTGAATTGATAACCCAGGGAACAGAAAGGGTCTCCTCCAGTTCCTTTACCTTTCCTTGAGGAAACCCTGCACTTTGAACATAGATAGTAGTCACTGGGCCATGCAACAAACGCAAACATTGAACACTCTGGAATACTTAGTGTGACATTCTACCACTTTCTAACTTGCTGGGAGGGAGATCCCGGGCCTGCTGTCCTTCTGGCGGTGTTTGCATTGGTCAGCATTGGCCCAGGACCTCCAGGTCATTTCTACATTACAGCGAGACGTCAAAGGAGGATTCTGTGGAGATTTGACTGGCGCAGTAAAAATTGGCTGGTCCTCATTTACTCTGGGTTCAGCTCCTGACTCTAGTTTCTCTGCCCCTTCTCAGGCACACTCTCACTGTTCCCCCCTGCTTTTCACTTTCCTTATATATATTGTTGTTCAGTCATTTCAAACATATCCAACTCTTCATGAACCCATTGGGGGTTTTCTTGGCAAAAGGACTAGAATGATTTGCCATTTCCTTCTCCAGCTAATTTTACAGATGAGGAAAATGAGGTAAAGAAGGTTAAGTGACTTGCCCAGGGTCACACAGCTAGTAAGTGCTTGAGGCCAGATTTGAACTCAGGAAGATGAGTCTTCTTGACTCCAGGCCCATCATTGCATACACTACACCACACAGCTGCCTAGAAGGGACCTTAGGAACTATCTAGTCTATGGCCCTTATTTTATAGCTTAAGAACTAAGGGACTTCCCCAGGGTCACACAGCTAATAGATGTCTGAGGCCAGATTTGAACTCAGGAAAATAAGTCTTCCTGACTCCAGGACCAGCGCTCTATCTGCTGTGCCACCTAACTACTCTTATAAACTATACAGCAATACATAAATGTAAGTTGCTATTGCTATTATTATTGATATAACATCACCAATGTGTGTGCCTATGCACAGTCTATGTAATAATGAGAACTTGTTAATACTTCCTGTAATAAATCCCCCTGGATGGGGTACAGAACGGCCACATACCAAATCAGACAGTCTGGTGGGTTGTGATACCAGGGATCCACTATATTTCAAAGTCAACAAGCTGAAAAATGCCAAAGGGAGATATTGACTATATTCCAACCTAGCCTTGAAAGTGTTACGTTTTGTTTTAGGTGCTAAAAGGGCACTTTCTCCCCCAAGAAGAATCTTGCCTAATCAACTGAAGCTGATTTTTATGATTCATCTGTGTCATTCCTGGAAAATGTCGGTCAGGTACATTTCAGCTATTGGCAATTGGTTCCCGGACACACGTATCAGAACTGGATGTAGGGACAAAAATGTTATCTTGATTATTCACAGGAAAAAAGAGTATCTACACTGCGATGGGCTTTCAATCAATCGATATACATTTAGTAAGTGCCTGCTGGCTCTGTGCTAAGCACTTTCAAGATTATAGGACAAAGGCTTTTTTTATAGGAAAATATACTGATACCCACAGAGGGCAAATTATTTACTCAAGGTCAGACAGGGAAGTAGAAAGCCCAGAATTTGAACCCAGCCCATGAGCAGCAATCACATAACGTAGAGAAGTCCATGTAGACACAGGCCTGTGTAGTTTGGCCTCATGAAAATTGAACAACCATTGATGGAAGTGCTGTGAGGAAAGAGGAACAGTTGTTCAGTCATGTCTGAATCCTCATGAGGTTTCCTCAGCAAAGATCCTGAAGTTATTTGCCATTTCCTTCTCTAGCTCATTTTACAGAAAAAGAAACTGAGGCGAACAAAGTTAAGTGACTTGCCCAGGGTCATGCAACTGGTAAGTGTCTGAGGCCAGATTTGAACTCAGGAAAATGAGTCTTCTTTACTTCAACCTAGCATTAGCTCCACTTGGAAAAGGACAGTAGCCACTTTATATTACTATCCTTTATTTTATAGAGGATAAAAATGTGGGCCCCAGAGAATTTAAGTGATTGCTCTCAAGATTCTCAGATCATAAACAGCAGGAATGAAATTCATGCCCAAGCCTTCTGGCTCCAGTTTCATGATTTTCCTGTCTTTCTCTCCCTCTTCCTCATCTTTCTTTCCTTCCCTTGCTCCTCCCCTCCAGTCTCTCATTTATCCTTATGTTCTCTTCTCTCGTGTCCTCTTCCCTCTTTCTCTCCCTCCTTCCTACCATTCCTGGACCTCACAACCATAATAAGATAGTAAAACCAAAATTAAAATAATCATTGTTATCATGATAATTCATTTCCATATCGCTATGAGGTTTATAGAACACTTTCCTCATAACCACCCTATAATGTAGGTAGAGCAAGCATTATCATATCCATTTTATAGATTAAAGAAACCAGCAGCTCACGGAAGTTGATCTAAATCTCTGGGAAAAAATTGGTTTCCTCTTTTAGCTGCTATTCTTGATCAATTATTGATTAACCATTTTTCCCTGAATCATCAATAAACAAACCCATCAGTTCAATTAAATAATTGATCAATTCAGTTAAAGCAATTACACCAAGTTAACTAGTTATTTCATTTGACTAAGTCATCCCATTCTTTGGTCGTCATGGAGACACAACCCTATTCCAGGCATCTTTATTCAATTTGAGATGTAGAATTAAGTCATTACTATGTCTTCTTACAACTAAAATGCCCCATTCATTTGAAATGTCCAAATAATTGAGGAAAACTTTTTTTTCTTTCATTACCTAGAAAGTTGGGTTGATTTTACACTTCTTTTTACTGATGTCAACATAAGTTTAGGTACTGAGTTTACAAAGATCCACTCTACATAAAATCCAATTTTCCAGAGAACTCTTTTCCATGCCTTACTTAATTATCTGCCTTACTGTCTTCACTTTGGGAATTATCTTAAATGATTCTGGACATACTATCATTGCCCAACATTATGATACTCCAGTGACCCTCAGGAAGAAAAGCCTTTATGGGAAGATTTTAGGACAACCATTTGATTAGTATACAAAGCAACGTTATTAGTTCAAGCTGTTTCTGTTCTTCACAAAAAGTCTAATGAGCAACAAAACTTACGATTAATATTTTCTGTGAAAATAAAAAACACAAATATGGGGAGATATTTAAGAAATAAATATCTGGTCATCTTTCAACGTCCCATGAGGCATTTGTCAGTAGCCAAACCACTGGACTATCCAATGGTTGTCCTTCAAAAGCAACTTTATAAAAGAAGATGAATTAAACTTAACACAAACCTGTCTTCTTCAGGCATCTGAGATGTTGGCCAGATTAGTTCTCCCTCTACTCAGGTCAATATTAATACCTTAACAGGTGATTTCATATAACCAAATAAAGTTATTACCTCATGGCCAACCTCCCCTCTCTAATCTAGCATTTACTATGTGTCCTGGGGCAAGTTATTTCACTATGGTCCTATAACCTCTCTGAACCTCAGTTTCCTCAGGTATCAAATGGGAGTGATAAACACTCCCACTCAGATGACGCTTTGAGTTTTGCAAAGCACTCTCCTTTTCCAAATTTCTATTTTCCAAGGTGATAGATTTTTAATTTGATAAATTAACATATGGTAATGTGTTGACATTGAAACAGTTTTTAAAGGAATCCCTATCTACATTGGTGGAAGGAGTCAAAAAACTCTGAGACTCTGGCAAAAATAGATCATTCACCCTAACCAGGGCCCCAGACACCACCCCTGAAGCCATAAAGAGGAGAACTTTGAGTTAAGGCATAGTGCCACCCCGAACCAGGGACTCAGAGACCAGCAAATGCCCAAAGGACCAGATAATTAGCTACCACCAAAGAGCAAGATTCATACAGAGTTATGCCTTGAACCCTCCTCTCTCTACATTCTCTTCCTTCCTGATCTCACCTGCTCCCATGTGTTCAAGCATCATTTCAACTTAAATGGCTTCAAAATCAATCTAGCTAACCAGACTCTCTAAGCCTGATCCAACATTATCAGTTGCTTGATAAATAATTTCTTCTCTATGTTCCATTATCCTCATCTTTATGTATCTAAAACAGAACTTGTGATCTCTCCCAAAAAAATCCTCACCTCTTCTCCAAATTTTTTGTTTCTATTGGCTACAAATATCCTCTCAGTCATCCAGGTTCAAAACTTCAGATCCATCCTTAACTCTTCCTCTCTCTTATCTCCTATATACACTCTGTTAATATGCATTTTTTTTCATTCTACGTCCAAATATCTCTTGCATCTGTCCCTTTCTCTCCAATCACATAGCTACCACAAATTTCATGCTGGTATCAACTCTTACCTAGAAAGAACATTGCAATAACCTCATAATTTGCCTTCTTGCTTCTGTTTTTTTTCTCTATTCCATCCTCCACACAGCTAATATAGTGAATTTTCAAAAGACAATTCCTGAAAAACAGAAAGGACATCAGTACTTTCAGTTCTGAGTTGTGAATTGTCCTGAACACGTGTTCCCACTTATGTACCTAATTACCAAGTTGGTTTGTTGTTGTTTCTTGTCCTTTGTGCTTGAAGAGGACCATGACATCAGGAAGGCAATGCCATGACCTGTAAGTGAATTGGATTTGAGTTGGGGAGGGCTGTACAAAGTCACCAGCCTCACTCTCTTTTCTGCAGCCATCTGGGTCCAGTGGCAAAATATAGATCAGGACAAGTGGAGATGGCCCTGTATACAGTGGGAGACCTTGGGCTTTTTAGCTAAGGTGTTTCCCAGGTTTCAGTTTGACTGAGGCAATGACCATTCAGTGATAAAGGTTAGGTAAGAAATGAGTCAGAGAATGGTCTCCTTTACATAGTCTAAAAACAAAAAAAAAATCAGTCTCAGACAGGAAGACCCTCAGGGTTTCTTGCCAAAACAGAAATAGTTGCTATTTACACTCACTCTGAGCCAATCAGGGCCCAAACAACGACTAAGTGAAACTTGGGCTGTGACCCACTGTTGGCCAATCAACGAGAGCCAGAGTGAATTGGGCTTAAGATATGATCCTAAAAAAAAGAAATCTAGCCAAATTAAATCAAGTTGGTTTAATTTTGAGCCTACTTTCCACTATGGACACTATATACATTTGTGAAAGAGTATGTCATGTATTTGTGAGTAGACTATTATGTAATTGTTATCCTTGCTTGGCCTTATGTTTAAGTTAATGGAGTCATCTTGGCCGATTTGTTCATGGGAGCTACATCAGTGAGGTGAAGGTTAGTAGGAATAGTAAGTAGCCCACCAGGGTTATCCCTGCAACCCTAAGGATAGTAAATGTTTAGGAGCCATTTTCTCTTGGGAAACCTCCCAGGATAAATACAGATTGAGAGGAAATGAATCCATCTGGGGAGAGTAGGGCAAAAGGGGGATGGTACAGAGCTGCACTATGTTACCATGGGAGATAGCCTGTATGAACATATCAGGAGGGAGGTAGAATTTCAAGTTTATGAAACAGCTAATAATATGGATTGGGTGGAACCTAAGAGTTCCTAACATCCCTGGCTTCCTTCAAAGAACACACACACACACACACACACACACATCCATATACACGTATATACATATATATGCATGTAGGTATGTAAATGCACATATGTGTGTGTCTTGTTTGCACATGCTTGCATGATACTACCCCCAATTAGTCTGAGCAGCTTAAGAGCAGGAACTACCTTTTACCTTTTTTTGTATCCCCAACACTTAGCACAATGCCTGATACATAGTGTAGAGGGGAAGAACAGTTGAGGGGGAAAGGGAAGAGTAGGAGGAAATAAGCATTTATATATTTATTAGTGACTATAGGGCCTATGCTGGCCAATGTGCCAACACATATTAGCTCATTTGATCCTCACAATAACCCTGGAAGTTAGGTACAATTATTATCCCCCTTTTTCAGTTGAGGAAACTGAGGCAGACAGAATTTACATGACTTGCCCAAGGTTACACAGCTAGTATCTAAGACCAGTTCTGAACTTAAATCTTCCTGATTCCAGCCTTCATGTTCTACCCACTGTGCCTACACCTAATAGGTGCCCAATAGATATCTGTTAATGGGCTAACATATTAACTCCTAAGTTCTCCAGTTTTTCATACACAAATGAACAGCTAAAACCTTAAGGTCCTCTTTGTATTGGTCAAGTATGTTGTTTATGTGCCTGCTTTTTTCTTGCAATGTCACTCATATTTGAATTATTTTTCTTTGACTCTTTCAATAATCACAATGGTCAGAGGCTGAAAGGAGCACCTCCTTCCAGCCATCATGCTCTCCTCCCTTCACTCTACTCCTCAGAGCCCTTATTTTATTTCAAGGCTCCACATCTCCTCCGTGAATTCCATCTCCATTTATGCCAGTCACTACAACTGTCTCCTTCCTTCATATTCCTTGCTCCCTAATTATCTGTGTACGTGTTGTATTACCCAGTAGAATGTAAGCTCTTTGAGGTTTCCAGCTGGTTTCTTTTTGCCTTTTTATTCCCAGTACATTCCTTTCGCAAAGAAGGAATTTAATAAGTGTTTCAATTGAATTGGAGACCCACTCCTACGAAATCACAGCTGCTTGAAGTGTCAACATGTGATCATACACAGTGAAATTCTCCATTAATGTGACTGAATTATTTTCTAGTAGCTATATTGGAGTAAACTATTCATTCTGTTTATAATTCATCACCCTTCATCTGCCAACACCCTTCACTCTGACCGTGTAAACAACATAAGCTTTCCATTCCCAAGATACATAATAACTAGCTCTATATTGACATCTTCAGATAATTTTCCATCTGCTAAAAGGGAAGGATTCTCAGTGAGTAGAGCACCGGCCCTGGAGTCAGGAGGACCTGAGTTCAAATCTGGACTCAGACACTTAATACTTACTAGCCGTGTGACCTTGGGCAAGTTGCTTAACCCCAACTGCCCTCCAAAAAAATTTTTTAAAAAGGGAAAGATTCTGAACAATTTCTAGAAGTATTTAGACAGTAGGACAGGCACCCCAACATGTATCATCAATAAAATGTCATGTTTTCAGTCTTTGGTCAGTATATATAATCAATCAAATCCAGTGTCTGACAATCAATTGCTGGACTTCAGTTGTGGCTAAGCAGGTGCTTCTGGGTACGTGCAGATCCTGTCCACTATGAGGACTTGAATGAGTTGTGCAGATACATATATGAATGGTTCTGTAGAGCTATCCAACAAAAGTTCTACACTAGTTATTTCTAAGATCTAAGGTAAATAGGCCATAGAGGTCATCCCGTCCAACTCCTTCACTTTATAAAAAAGGAAACTGAGGCACAGTGATTAAATGACATACCCAAGGCCATACAGTAAGTGATAAACTTAAAGTCTGAACCCATGACCTGACACCAAATTTGGTGCTCTTCCCATAGCATGCCAAGATACTCTTCTATCTCATGGGAAATGAGATATCTCCCCCTTCTCTAACTTTAATTATAGAATTCTATATGTCACTAAGAAAGCAGGACAGAGCTCCAATAGTTGAATCACCACTGATGTTCTTCTCAGCCAGCAGAGGCTCAAAGAGATGAACAGAAAAAAAAATAATAATAATTAAGGCAGGTAGGCGATGAAGTGGATGGAGAGCTAAACCCAGACTCAGGATGCCCTGAACTGAAATCTGACCTGAGGCTCTTATTAGCTGTGTGCCCCTGGGCAAGTCACTTAACCTCTGTCTGCCTCAGTTCTCTATCTGTAAAATGGAGATAATGATATCACTTATCTCCCAGAATTGTTGTAATGATCAAATGAGATAGTGTAAAGCCAATCAGCAGTAGATTCCTGAGAGAATGCT
>CM053599.1:64142397-64164319 GCA_028646575.1 Pseudocheirus occidentalis
GAAACTAAAAGAATCAGAAACAAGTAACTTAAACTGGTTTTTACCTGAGATAGAGGGGATAGAATATGGAATGCAATGCAATGAGAGCTGAGTTTGAATCCTGTCTTAGTAACTGTGACTATTGGTAAGCTACCAACTCCGTTCCACAGAAGTATAAATTTCATAAATTTCAGTTTATAAAATTTCAATTTCATAAATTGTAAAATAGGAATGATGATAACAATCCCTTCATTACCTGCTGATCAAGTATTACAGTACATTGTGAATTTTCAAGTCCTATACATTTGGGAATTATTATTTCCACAATCATATCATTTGTCTTTCCTTTTGGAGCATGGGAAATTATTTCATTGTTATGCTCTTGTCAAGAAGGGAGCAAACATTTATTAGGTGCCTACTGCACATTTATTAAGTACCTACTATGTCCCAGACACTGTGCTAAGCACACAATGTGGTAGAAAGAGGATGGGCATCAGGCTCAGAATACCCAAGTTTGAATTCTACCTCTTCTCTAATTTCCCTTTTCTGAGCCTTGGCTGCTTCCACTGGAAAACAAAGGAGTTAGACAAGACAGTCTCTTACTTTCCTCTTGGTGTTTACAATGGATTCATCAATAAGTACATACAAGGTGCTGGGGATGCAAAGATGAAAAAGGACACAGCGCTTGTCTTCAAGACAAGTCTAAGACAGGCATATGAACATAGATAGTAAGAAGTTCTTTTTTTGGTACCAAATTTGTAATCTCATTGCTGTAGAAAATCCCTGGTAAAGAAATTCCTTCTACCAAAGAACATTACCATTAGCTTTGAAACCTAAAGTATTAGAGAGCTGCCTTGGGGCACTAAAGCTTAACTTGAGTCCAAATGACTTGACTAAAGTCACATGACCAGCATGTTTCTTACAGAGATAGAACTTTACTCCCTGACTCCAAGACTGGATCCTTAAACATTGCTTACAAAAAATTAGCATATGACAAATATATAGCAGAATTTTCCTAAGAGAAGAATAGTTTAGGAGAAAGCACATTGAATTTGGAATTAGAACCCAGGTTTAAATTCTATTCTGCCACTTACTCCTTGTGTAGTTTTGGGTAAGCTGTTTCCCCTCTCTGGACTTTTTTTCCAAATCTGTAAAGGGAAAGGCTTGGCCAGTTGACCTCTAGGGTCTCCTCGAGTTCTAGATCCATGATTACTACAGCCAGAGGAGATCTTGCCCCTTTCAAGTTCTTTTTGAAGCCTTTGCTTGTATGGTGAAAGGGTGTGCTGGTGTTAACTCATGCTGGCTCCTGAGAGCTGATTGGTAGCCACCCCTATAGGACTTACTCAGCTCAGCTCAGCTCAATTCAATTCGACAAGAATTTTTTTTTTATTAGGGCCCATATAGTTTGCCAGGTATGTTATTCCAAGGCACTTGGAATTCAAAGATAAAAATGAAATCATCCCTACTCTCGAGAACCTTACAGTCTGTTGGAGGGTGGAGGGAAAATAGTAGACAGGCAAGGTACCACAAAATATATACAAAAGTAATTTCGGAGGAGAGGAGGAGTACATAAACATGTTTTGGCATCAGGAATGACTTTATTTTGGACATAGCATGTGAGTTATGCCTTGAAAGGAACTATGGATTCCAAGAGGTAGGTCTGAGGAAGGAGAGCATTTGAGGCATGGAACAGCGCTCCATGACATGGTCTGTAGGTACATGACATGCCTGGACATATATGCTTTAGGAATATCAGTCTATAGCTATAAAGAAAATGGATTGGAGAAGAGAAAAACATTAGAGGCAGAGAACTTAGTGAGGACACTATTGAAACAGTTCCTGCTAGGGGAGATGAAGGTTACTTGCACCTGTAGTAGGCTCTTGGGGGAAGACTCAGTGGTTCTCTATTAGCCTCTCTAGGTCTCAGTTTCCTCATCTATAAAATGATGACATTGAAGAAGAGGACCTTTAAAATCTCTCCCCTTTCCATAAGCTCCACGAGAACAGGAGCTGGTTTTATCTTCACCTTGTACTTGCCTTGGGAAAGAGCCTAGTGATGGATGAGCAGGAGGTGATTAATGCGTGTTTGTTGTATTGATGTTTTGATGATAATAATAATAACTTGCATAACTTTAAGTTTTTCAAATTGCTTTATAAATACCTCATTTTATCCTCACAACAAACATGTAGGTAAGTGCTATTAACAACCCTCCTTTTACAGATCATGAAACTGAGACTGAGAGAAGTTTAGTGACTTGTCCATGGTCATCTAGCTAGAAAGTGTTTGAGACTAGATGTGAACTAGGTCTTCCTGATTCCAGGCCCACTTCTCTCTTCACCTTTCTACCCAGTTACCACAATCATGATAAGCACATATGAGGAGAAGCTTTAATTTGTTACTGTTCTGCTTTATGGGGATATGGAGAAGAGCGATTTCCTAAATGATAGCATAATCTTTGAAAAATGGCAATGGCATACATGGCCCATTACTGACAGCTACTGAAGGTTGCTTAAGATGTCTATAAACTTCTCATCCTTCTGTGAGAGTAAGGCTAAGATAAGATGAAAGACTTTCGAAGGTAGAAGAGAGAGGTGGTTCCCCCCACCCCTTGGGCTATGTTTCCCACTCTGGAGGATCCAATCATTTGGGTTTTGAAGGGAATTTTTACTTGGCATTTACTGGGAGATTTCATTTTATTTTTTTTGACTTATTGAACCACAAAATGTTATTTAGATTATAAAATAGACTATGTTATTGAACCACAAACTCTCAGAGTCTGGCCTGCCCCTGATTGTGAATTCCCTCTCCTACTTACCTCCAGTGATGGGGACATCCCCACCTCTCAAAACAGTACATTTCTGTTTGGAATTACTGCACTCATTCTTCCTTCCTGCTTTGCTTTGGGAACGCTGTTGGGAGTCAGTCAGGATATAAAGGTGGCAGTGTAGTATAGTGAAGTGAATATTGGAGTTGGACTTGGAGATAGCTGGGTTTGACTTCGTGTGATCATTGGGATGTCACTTCATGCCTCTGAGACCAAGTTTCCTCATATGTGGAATGGTAATAATGATGTCTGAAGCACCTTCCTCATGGGGTTATTGTGAAGTTTGGAAACCTTAAGTAAATGTCAGCTATAATTTTAATCTAATATCTACACTACAGCGCAAGTTATTAATGAATGGTTATTATTAATAATGAATAGTTATTAATCATTATTAATTGTTATTAGTAATAATTATTATTCCTTCTAGGTAGAATACATCTTCTTTTCAGAGTCAGCTAGGTGGTACATGAGCTGAATGCTTCTCTTGGAGTAAGTTCAAATCCTGCTCCAAACACTTAGTAGCTGTATGAACCTGGGAAAATAATTTAATTTCACTTATCATCAGTTTCCTCGTGTGTAAATTGAGGTGTTGGACTCAATGAACTCTAAGTTTCATTCTCATTCCAAATCTATGATCCTGGGAATGTTAGAAAGTCAATTCATTCATCTAACATTTAAGAGTGTTGTTTTTTGTTGTTGTTCGATCATTTTCAGTCATGTCCAACACTTTGTGACCCAACATTTAGGGTTTTCTTGGTGAAGATATTAGAGTGGTTTGGCATTTCCTTCTCCAGACAATTTCATAGATGAGGAAACTGAGGCAATCACAGTTAAGTGACTTTCCCAGGGTCACATAGTAAATATCTGAGGCCAGATTTGAACTTATGAAGATGAATATTCCTGACTCCAGACCTGGTCTGCTATCTACTGTGCCACCTAACTACCCTTTTAAAAGTGGCTAAGAATTGGAGATCAAAGGGATGTCCATCAGTTGGGGAACAACTAAACAAGCCATGGTATATGATTGTAATGGAATTTTATTGTGTTATAAGAAATGACAGGCAGGATGACCACAGTAAAACCTGGAATGACATATATGAACTGATGCAAAGTGAAGTGAACACAACCAGGACAATGCTGTACACAGTAATAACAATATTGTACAATGAAGAACCGTGAATGACTTAGCTGTTCTCAGCAATATTATGATCCAAGACAATCCCAAAGGACTAATGACGAAGCCTACTATCTGCCTCCAGAGAAAGGACTGATATTGATTGAATACAGACAGGAGCACACTATTTTCACTTTTTTCTTTTTCTTTTATTCATCTTCTTGTACAAAATGACTAATATGGAAATATTTTACATGATTGTACACGTATAACCTATGTCTGATTGTCCTCTGTCTCTAGGAGGAAAGAAGGGAAGGAGGCAGGGATAGAATTTGGAGCTCAAAACATTTAAAAATGTTAAAAATTGTTTTAACATCTAATTGGGGGACATATGTATTAATAAAAAAGTATTCAAAGAGTTTTTTCACTATGAGCCTGTGAAATTGATAAATCAAGTATTATTCTCTCTGTTTAACAGATGAAGAAACTAAAGTTCAGCAAGTGTCAGAGCTGAGTTTGGAGCCTGGGGAGCTGCTCTCAGGTCCAGGACTCTCATCTATACAGCATGCTACCTTTCTTGACAAGGTTACATTTATTTAATGCTTTAAAATTTGTTCAAGGTCTTGAACTAAAGTGTTAAAAAAAGGTACTAAAGAACTAAAGAAAATATAGGGGAAAATGTCATAAATCGTATCACCAAAAAATTTTAAAATAGAAAGTTACACACAGAGACGTATGTACAAAATACAAAGTAAAATCATATATATCTTATAAGTGCTTAAGGAAAGGGGCAGCGAGGTGGCCCAGTGGAAATAGAGTTCTGGGCCTATAGGCGGGAAGATCTGAATTTAATTCCAGCCTCAGACACTTATTGGTTGTGTGACCTTGGATAAGTCACTTAGCCCTGTTTGCCTCAGTTTCCTCATCTATAAAATGAACTGGAGAAGGAAATGGCAAACTACTCCAATATCTTTGTCAAGAAAACCCCAAAGAAGGTCATAAAGAATCGGATGTGATTAAAACATTTGAACAACGAAGCTTAAGGGAAAGCAGAACAAAGCCCTATTGTTGCAAGAAAGCCAGGATAATCATGTAACAACAACAACAACGACAATAACAACAGAACTTATATAGTGCTTTAAAGTTTGTAAAAACACTTTACAAATATTATTTCATTCTCACAAAAACCTTGGGAGGTAGGCATTACTATTATCCCCATTTTTACATATGAGAGAATGGAGGGAGATATAGAGGTTAAGTTACTTGTCCAAGGTCATATAGTTCATAAATAACTGAGGTAAGATTTGAATTGTGGTTTTTCTGGCTCTGGGACCAATGCTCTATCCACCGCACCATGAAGCTGTTTCTAATATCACCTCTGAATGGGTTAAAACTGGATTTAAAGTCCGGCCTGGGTTCCAGCCTTAGCTCTCACATTTTACTAACCGGAAGGTCTTGGGCAAGTTACTTCCCCTCCTGAGTCGCCATTTCCTTTTCTCTAAAGGAGTGGGTTGGATTAGATGATCTCTACATTTCCTTCCAGTCCTAAATCCTGTCTTTGGTGACATGGCATTTGCCTGAGGCTCCAGATCTTTTTTCCTGTAGCAAATTGATGTTGACAGTCTCAAAAATAGCTCTCTCTCAATCTAGGTTACTGAAAAGTCACCATGTACCTGGTAGGATGTCAGAAGGAAAAGAATAAAATTCTCAATGGAAAAAATCCCCTTCCTAGTTCATAGAGCAAAGAACATTTTCAGATTCTTTTATTTTAGAAATAACTGCGTCAATATGAGAGAGAAAAAAAATCCAGAGGAAATTTAGTTCCTTCAAACCATAACTTCCTTTTCCCCAAATGTTTATTGTATATTTCACTTCCAGTTAATTGTTCTATGTTTTCTATTAATATCTGATGACAGACTCATCTCTGAAATCCACTTTCTTGGTGGTTGCCTTTATGACTATTGCAAACCTCCACCCTCAATTCCTTCTCTGGTGCTCTATCATAAATAAATGTTTATTGAATCGATAGGGAATTAACTGTGGTGTGGAAGTGACTCCAGAGGCTGGAGGCTGAGGTCAGAGGAATATAAACTCTGACAAGTCCTACCAAGAGGTAAAAGTTTCTATTGCCACCCTAGCAAGTGACTGTGGGTCTGCTGTCCCAAGACTAGCCTTTCTAAGTACAGGGAGGCTTAGCACCAGATTCTGGTCATCAGCAGGAGTATTTTTTTTTACCCACAACATCTTGAAAGACTATGTACTTGGGCATGGAGGGGTTATACTCTAAATTGATGAGGGAAGTGCCACAGTGCTGAAATCAAGGACCCTTGAAACCTTAGACTCATAGAGTGTTAGAGCCAGAAAGAATGGTGGAGGCCATAGAATCCAACCTTTAAGTGAACAAGGAGGCAGTGTGGTGTAGGGGAAAAAATCACTGGATTTGGATGGAGTCAGTGAATATGGGTTCAGTCCCTGTTCTGCACTTACTATCTTGTGTGACCTTGGGAGGAGGTCTCTTCACCTGTTTGGGCCTCAGTTACATAATCTTTAAAAGCGAAGTGTTAAAATGGCACCTAGAAGAACTTGGGGTCCCATCCAACCCTAGAGAGAGAAAGAGACAGAGGGAGAGACAGAGAGAGAAGGAGCAAGATACACACACAGAGAAAGAGACAGAGAATAAGGAGAGTCAGAGAGACAGACAGAGACAGAGAGACAGAGATAACGTAGAGACAGAGTCAGAGACACAGAGACAGAGTGAGCAAGTGAGCAAAAGAGAGAAAGCGAGAATGAGAGTGGAGAGACAGACAGAAAGAGAGAGAGAGAGACAGAGAGAGAGAGAGAGAGAGAGAAAGAAAGAGAGAGAGAGAGGGAGAGAAAGAAAGAAAGAAAAGAAAGAAAGAAAGAAAGAAAGAAAGAAAGAAAGAAAGAGAGAGAGAAGATGCCTTACAACTACTAGACATAATTTTGTGCTCATGAGCTTCTTGGGTCGCACAGCCCTCCTTAAGACTGTTCCAGAACTTGAAAGATGTGGAGGCAAGAAGCAAGAACAAAAGTACTATTACTATTTATGGTACTTCTGCTTTGATGTTAATGATAAATAATTATCTCCTTCAAGAATGTATATGAATTATACTCCTTCTGTATTCGTTTCTTTATGCATTCAATAAAGATTTGTCTTCTAGGTGCTAAACATTGTCCTAAATACTCTGGATATGAAGATAAAAAAAATACTCCTGTGCTATAGGTGCTTGCATTCTACTTGTTCCATTAAAAATATCCATGTGCTTTTTCTTTCCATAATATTATTAGTGAAAAAGCGTGGTATAGCAGCAGGAGCTTGGAGTCTGGAGTCACTTATTCTCTGTGTGCCTATGGTAAGCCACTTAACTACCTGATCTTCATTGACTTAGCTGCAAAGGGGTGGGGTGGGGTGGGGGAGATAACCATTCACTATCTACACAACTCCTTCTTGACTTCTGGACTTCTAAGAGTTAATGCTTCACTCTGGTGAAATAGGTTATCAGTCATTGTTAGATGGAAAGAGGAATCACACAAGGCATGTCTGTGGTGAAGAGAGTGGATACAGAATAGTTCCACAGTCTTGATTTCTGCCTTGTGTTCTTTCATCACAAACTTCAGTATATGAGCAGGTCGTTATTTACCTTAATACTTCAACACAGGTACTCATAGAACCTGGGACTAGGGTAACTTGATGTACCAGTACATGCCCCATACTGTTAATTTATCTTTTACACTGACCACATAACTCATCTCCCTCCTTTTCTAATTACATGCTGTAGGCTACTTCATTGCTGCTAATACATTGAAACTTATTAGATGACACAGTTAAGAGGAAGAGTGTGAGTGTTGGACTTGGAATCAGGAAGAGAGAACTGAGTTCAAATCCTGCCTCAGACATTCACTTAGCTGTGTGTGACCCTCTATTTGCCCCAGTTTTCTAATCTATAAAAATGAGGATAACAATGGCCTTTCAGGGTTATTTTGAAGATTAAATAAATAATATCAGTACAGCCCCCTTTGAAATCTTCAAGTGCTTTGTAAATGCTAATATTAATAATTATTATTAATTACTACAGCAACTACTACTACTACTGCTACTGCTACTACTGCTACAACTGCTACTACTACTACTGTTGTTGCTACTGCTGCTGCTACTACAACAACTGCTACTACTACCACTCCAGGCATCCTTCCATTGTCCTTTGAATGATCCACAATTTTGATTATTAGAAGATTGTGTTGTTCCATGATATGCAACCATGTAGTATCACCAGATAGACTTCTATTTCAGGGAATAGTTTAAGAAATCTGAAAGCACTGAACAATTTCCCAAATGAAAACCAGTTTGTTCTTTTCCTCCTATTTAGCACAGGAAAACAGCTACACAGGGCCAAGTAAACCCAGAAGAAATTGGTACTAGAAGCAAGTGTATAGTGATAAAGTTTTGAGATACTTAGAAGCAAGGAATATACCATAACAATGTGTCAACAAACATTTATTAAGCGCTCACGATGTGCCCGGCATTATGCTAGGGATATAAAAACCAAAAATGAAACAATATCTGCTCTCAAGGAGTTTATAGCGTATTGGAAGAAGCAACACACATATATGTTAAGTATATGCATAATAAATAATAATTATTATAATCAATGTAAGTTAATTAGAGAAGGAAGACACTCCTAGGCAAGCAGAAAAGACTTCATGTAGAAGGTAGTACCTAAAGTAAGGCATGAGGGAAGTAAGGGCTTCTACGAGGTGGAAATTAGGAAGGCATGGAAGACTGCTAATACAAAGGCAGATATGAGATGGAGCGCCATACATGAGGAATAGATGGAAGGGCAATGTAACTGTACTGCAGAGTAATGGAAGGGGAGTAGTGTATAATGAGTCTGGGAACAGAGATTTGAGTCAGGTTGAAAAAGGGCTTTAAAAGCCAACAGAACAATTTATAATTTCATCTTAGAGATATTAGGGAGCAGCCAGAGCTGCTGAGCAGAGAAGTAAAGAGTTAATGAGTAGGGAAGCAGAGTGATCAGGTCTGTGATTGAGGAAAATAATGCAGGCAGCTGGTTGGAATATGGACCCGAATGGGGAGGGGTTTCAGGAAGAAGGCCATTTTGATAGTCCAGGGGACAGGGAGATAACAGCTAATGTGTTTAGAAATGATGTTTTGCAGAGTTAAAGAATTTCAGAGTTGGAAAAGGCATCACTGGCAGTCTCTTCCAATCTATATTCCTCAAAGGGCCTCCAGGTTGGCACACCTAACTAGTGGTCATCCAACTTTTTCTTGAAGGCTGTTAGTGAGGGAGTATCTACTACTGCCTGAGGCAGTCTAGTACATTTTTGGACAGCTTTAATTACTAGGTAGTCTTTAGTTACCTGAAGCCGAAATTGGACTCATTTCAACTTCAACCTATTATTGAGAATTCTGCCCTCTGGTACCTGGTCTTATCCCTCTCCCAGGTGATAGTCTTCTAAGTCCTTGAATACAATTTCTTGTCTTTGGATGCACATTGAAATTAATTCCTTTAACTTCATTATTTGCCTCTAAAAGCCTGTAAGATAGCCTTCCATTTAGTTGCAACTTCTTTATGCCTTCTGAGTTTATATGTACTATATTTTATTAATAGAACAAACATTACTAAAAGATGGTTGAGGAGCTGTTGTTAAACTACCAATTTATGTCTACTTGATAATCTTTATAAAATCTTCACAAGAATATTCTACATACCTTTTGAGGGTATCTTGCTGCAAGAGTCATTTCCAAACCCACTGTTTGTATGCAATAAGACTGTTATTTATTAGGCAAGATATCAAAATAAATTCCAAACTAAGAGATGGGATATAGAAGAGAGGAAAACTTGCTACAGTATTCAATTATGAAAACTGTACCCTTATTTAAAAAAACTATTGACTTTGAAAAGTGGGAAATGGATAAAGGAAAAGACATTATCACAGACTGTCATGATTTTCTATTGTAAGTTTAACTGACATAAAGCAATTATCACAATGAGGATGCCGAAAGAATCTCAAAATGTCCTCATTCAGCAAACGTTTGATGAACTTACTATGTGGAAAGACATGGCGGCCATAGAGCTCAAAAACTGACATGAAGGATTCAAATATTCAACTTCCAGTTGGAGAATGGGAAACTTTTTGGAGGCTGTATTTCCTGAATCTTGATCTGAGGAAAGTGGATGATTTGAACTAGAAGAGGTATGTGGGGATCTGAATGGATGGCAGTCCTTTCCAAGCATGGTGAGTCACATGGGAAAATGCTCAGAGGTGGGAGAGAGAAGTGTAATGTTAATAGAACAATTAGTCCAGTTTGACTATAGGAGAGAGTATGAAGAGGAATAAATATGGAAGTAAGATCAGAAAGAGGAATTGGACCCATGCTGTAGACAAACTTAAGGAATTTGTGGTTTATTTGATCAGCAGCAGAGAAAATACTCCAATTTGAGGGGCAAAAAAAGTTATTACAGGAGGAAGGACAGAATTTTTTTTTTTGTGGAGAGGAAGGTAGCAAGTTCAGTCAGGGCATATTAATTTGAGGTGCCAGAGAATTGAAGTGAATAACAAGCAAAATGATTGAATTTGTGTGTGTTCCTATAAAGCTTTATTTTTCTTCCTCTACTTGGTGGTACTCCTCCTGCTCTATGGCGTGCGGCACCATCACTTTGTGATCTGGTTACCCGCAACTCCACATAGTGATGGTCTACTTGGATCTTCTTCTTTTCCAGATGGTTCCCCATGACTCAGTTCTTTCCTGACTCTTTCAAAGCATAGTAGCAGCACCTACTGTGTGTGTAACACTGCTAGGTGCTAATACATATACTTACCCCATGTTCCATTACTTTTGGTCTCCGCTCTTGGCTTGGCTGGTTATCTGTGAACAAATCTAATGGTATAATGGGAAAGAGTTTCAAATCTGGAGGTGGAGAGCCTGGATTCAAATTCCAGTCTGAATATTCAATTACGTATGATTTTAGATAAGTGTCTAAAATTCTCTCTGTGCCTTAGTTTCCTCATGTCTAAATTGAGGATAATCATCACCTACCTGACAAAATTATGAGGAAAATTCTTTGGGAAGACAAAACTACAGTAATATCATGTATAAACCAAGTGGTCTAAGCTGTGCTAGTCTGTTAATGAGTAGAACTGTATTGGAAATACTGTATTCTAACAGGAGTCTTCTTGCGGCAATGCCTGAACTCTGAGAAATGAGTCAAACGGTGGGGATTTCACACACTTACAGCAGAAAGTGGAGAAGATGTTTTGGGACAGTTGGGACCTTGGGACCTCTAAGTAGGATTAGCCCTGATAGTGAATGTGAACTGAGATTTCCTCTGAATGTCAAGGAATGTTCCTTGGTCATAGGGTGGGCATCAATTCCTTTTTGAATCCTTCCTAAAGTTTGACTAGACTTGAGTCTATGTTTGGTTCTGAGCAGAGTGATTGCTGCTGTGGTTAG
Source organism: Pseudocheirus occidentalis (assembly GCA_028646575.1). NCBI lineage: Eukaryota > Metazoa > Chordata > Mammalia > Diprotodontia > Pseudocheiridae > Pseudocheirus > Pseudocheirus occidentalis. The sequence continues at coordinate 64,153,811 of CM053599.1, forward strand.
CAATCCATGTGTGCAAAACAAGTCTGATACTTAATCACTGCCATGTTCTTCCTCTAAGAGACATGTAATAGGCAAGTGTCCCAGACAGGGTAAAGGGAACTCTTCCCTCTCTGACCATTCAAAGTCTATTTTGAGGACGTATTTTTTCTGCCATCAACAAATATGTTTATGGACAAAAGCGACATAATAAAATGAAGATGTCCAAAGGGCATATGCTAGTGACAGGATTTTAGTATCTTCTTTAATATTTTTTAGAGATTGGTCATTTCATCACTGTGGGTTACACCTTTTACAGATACAGACCTCAATCTTTCTTTTTATGTAGATGGTTTCATAGGTTGCCAAAAATTCATTACCTAGCAGATCCCCCTCTTCCTCCTCCTCCTTTCCTTTAGCCCCAGATTTTATAAACAGACTTTGAAGTTGGCATGTTCTGAGTTTTTGAGCTCCTCTTTAGAGTAAATGTACCCTCTCCACACTTTCTAAAAACATCAGGGAACAGAACATCAATCTCTCCTATTCTTTCATAGATAAAATTCTTATTTAAAATATTTTGAAGAGATTCTCTTGAAATACAGCCAGCATCATTGGAATGGCTATCTGTGATTCCATAAAAGCACTTTTTGAAATTAGTTCACAAAAGCAGATTGAGCAATGCATGAAAACAGAAGAACATAATGTCATTCTGGGTCAGATCAGACTGTTGTATGCAGTGTTGTTTCTGACAGAGCACTAAGAGTTTGTGAAAAGGCATCAGTGAACTGCCTGAGGTCAAAATTAAAAAGGTTAAGGGTGCAACTCAGACATCCCTAGCCACCCTTAAACTACCCTTGGGTGTCAGGATCCCATAAATTCTTACCGTAAGGGTCTTTTGATCACTGACATTATTGTGTCCAAGGGAGGAGAAAAGCCTTGTTAGGGATATAATTGTCACTCAATTGATGGTATAAGTTCACCCCCAACATCCATTGGGATTCCTTTTGATTGAGATCTTGGGAAGCTCACAGAATAACTCAGCATGTATCTCTAGGAACACACACAGTACTGGGGAATGTAGAGACACCCAGGGAAAACCAACCAAGGACAGCTGAGTGTCTATTTTGACCCCAGAACCACATTGTTGTGATATGAAAAGTTCAGGGTTGTCTCTCTTCCTCCTTCCATGACCAACAGCTCTGAAATAATAGCATGGGCATACTTAATATTTGTATTTTCTTGGTTTCTTTTCATAAAGGATTGTTAAAGCTGAAGGGAAAAGGGGTTAACATGGTATAGTGAAAATAATTTGGGTGTTGGAATGAGAAACCTTGGTTTTAAGGCCCAGTTCTTACTTTTATGGCAGCTGTATGCCATTGATTAAATGATTTTCTGAGCTGCTTTCTCAATTAGAAAAGAGAAATAGAAGAAGAAGAGGAAGAAGAAGGAAGAGGAGGCGGAGGCAGAAGAGGAAGAGGAGGAAGAGGAGGAGGAGAGGGAAGAGGAAAAGGAAAAAGGAAAAAGGAAGAGGGGTAGAGAAAGGGGAAGGGCAAGGGGAAGGGGAAGGGGAAGAGGAAGAAGAAGAAAAAAACCCAGACAGAATCTTAGAGAATCCTCAAAGTTAGGAGGTGAGACATATAGAGGTAGTTGATTCAAACCTCTCTTATAAAATATATTAAATGCTACAGAAAAGACAAAAAGGATGGGGACTTAGAGTGGGTAGAATGGCCACCAAATTTGGCAACTGAAATCACTGGCAACATTGGAGAGAGAAATTTCAGTTGAATGATGAAGTCAGAAGCCAAGTTGAAAAGTACACATGAGTAGAGGAAATGGAGTAAATGAGTATAGATAGCTTTGTCGTGATTGATTGTGAGATGGAAGAGATATAGCACAACAGTTTGGGGGTTGGTAGTGTCAAGCAAATATTTGTAAGGTTATGGGAGACATGGTCATGTTTATGGGCATCAGGGAAATAGATAATAAACAGGAAGAGGTTGAAAATTAGAGAAATAGGGAATATGATTGTGTGGGCAAGCTCCCAAAGGAGATGGGAGCGGAAGATTTGAAGGGTATAAGTAGAGGGGCTAACCTTAAGGAGAAATCACCTCTTCATCAGGTACTAGAGCAAGGAGGATCTAATGGGAGATGATATCATAGGCTTTTGAAAAAGAGAACAGAGGAGAAGAGGTAATTCAATGAATGGCTCCTTTTTTTTTTGTAAAATACGAAGCAATATATTCTGAGAGGGAGAAGGGAGTGAGTGGATTAAGAGGCTTGATGAGAAAAAAGAAAAGTTTAGAATAGCTGTGGTGAGGAGTATGATAGAGTCATAAGGATTACATTGAAATGGTGAGGGTGAGTACCCAGCTGAGATTGGATGATGTGCCTGCTCTCTGGATACAGCTGCTTGGCTAACAGCTACCACATGTCTCACTTGCTTTTTCGCCAGTGACAGTATTTGTGGAGTTGTTGCGATGCTGATGCTCATGGAGTGGTGATAATGAAAAGCAATGAGAACACTCTGTAGGGATTAACGGAGGGACGTGTGAATCATTTATGATTTTAATACTTTGACTTAAAAACTAATTTTCCCAGATAATTATCTCCCCACTAAGATCTTATTCTAATACCTCATTACGTCATGGGAATGATTCTGGGTCTTGTAGGACTACGGAAGCTAGAGAGGCTGCTAGCTGGGATGTCCATCTGTGGGCTATTATTCAATGACCAACAAGGTTTGGAAAGATATTTTATCAAAAATTGGGCATCAGGTGATGACCTTGTTTTAACCAAAGCGACCCACAAAGATGATCTGCTAGGGTACAGAGAGGGTTGTGAGATCTTCTTTGGTGGAGGGATTACCTAAATCTGGGAAATCTTTTGAAATTTTGAAGTAATTAAGTCCAAGGGGATATAATATCTGACTTCATAAGAAACAATCCCTGATGGTATGAACCCAAAATTTGTGTTACTTTGGAATTATCAAGTGACTTCTATGGATTAGGCAGTGTGCTAAGTACTTGATAAATTTTATCTCATTTTACCCTTATAATAACCATGGGAAGTAAATGTTATTATGATCTCCATTTTACAGTGGAGGAAACTGAGGCAGGGAGAAGTTCAGTGACTTGCCTAGAATCCTACAGCTAGTAAGTGTCTGAGGCTGGATTTGAATTCAGGCTTTCTCCATTGCAGGTCTAGTGCTCTAACTACTGAGCAACCTAATTGCTTCCATGGTCATGTCAAGGTCTTCACATGGAGGCAGGGTTTGAAGATATCTGGGAAAAGGAAGAGAGTTTACTCAGCAAAGCACAGGGTCTCAAGGTCAGAGTGGAGTTCCAGTGAAAGGAGGAGGAAAGTTAACCAATTTTCCAGTACTAGATCATTTTATTTTGTTCACGGATTATGTAAGATTCATGTTTAATGACCTGTGAAACTGGCAATGTAGAAGAAGGTAAAAATTGTTTTCTCAAGATGATGTGATTATTCACTGAGGTTGTTTAAAAATCCAAATCCCAGATATTTTCTTCAAGAAAGCAGGTAGAGATCATTGTGATTAAAAAAGAAAAAGATACCCTTTCTTTCCCTCTCCTCATATTAGAAAATGTGTTTACATCATGCAAAACAACATATTAATTAAAATGATGGTGAATCTGATATACTGAGAAAACAATGAATTTCAACAAAGGCCACTAGTATGAGTAAACAGAGCCACTATTTTTACCTAAAGCTGATATCAGATCTCCGGCCCCCACCCTCAAACTCTGCTGAGCATTTTGGTCTGCCAGGGTCAGTGTCTCACCCCTTCCTCATTTTTAAAGCCTGTCAGTCTTTGTGGACAAATAATATACAGAAAGAAAAAAAAAACCATTTAAAATAGTTGGATGTGTGTGCCTCGTATAAGAATCAGCACAACAAAGCCCAAATCAGAGATGAGGCTTGTTAAAATTCAAATGGGTCTTCCCATCCTTTTTCCATTCAATCAAATTAATCAACACCTACTGTATGCCAGACACTGGGAAGAGTGCCTAGTGAGAAAAGTCCTTGCTCTCAAGGATATTCACATTTTGCTAGAAGGATAGAACATGTTCACAGATTAGTAAAGACGGCATGTTTGCCGGTCTATATTACCGTCTTTCTTTTGCAAAAATGCATTGACAAAAGTCAGTTGGCTGGGAAGGCTGCTGTATTTTAAACAAGAGGGGACTGTTTTAAAAGGCTATTTCAACACTATCAGAATAACGGAGATAATAATGGACAGAATAACAAAGACCAGTTAGACATGTAAAGATTTTCCTTCTTAAATTGAATTAGTATTTATTAAAGACTCACTATATTCCAGATAGTTGGGTAGGTGGTGGGAATACAAAGAAAAAACAATGAAACTGTTTTTACCCTTCGGTTGCTTAGATCCTATCAGAGGGGGAGAGATATAGCATGTAGGTAGATGACTGTAACAAGATACTTTCAGGAGGAAGAGAGCTATCAGAATTTGGGGGTTTGGGGAATCAATAAAGGGTACTCCTAGGAGATGGCACCTGGTCTCAAACTTGAAGCCAGTGAAGGATGGAAAGAGTAGGGGAGGAGGGAACTCAGACATGAGGGACACTTGGTACTAAGAGACATAGGATGGGAACTGATAGTTCAGTCTGTCTGGAATGTAGAGTCAAGTCAAAATAATTAATATGAAATAAATTTGGAAGGGGTAGTAGGATTCAGATTGTGGAAGACTTTAAATACCAAATCTAAGAATTTGTATTTTGTATAGAGGCAAAAGAGAGCCACTGAAGATTTTTAGGCATGGTCAGACCTTTGCCTTAGGAAGATTAATGATAACAGTAACCACAACAGTATTAATGACTAGCATGTACATAGCATGTTAAAGTTTGCAAAGTACTTTACATGTATTAATTGTACCTCACAACAACATTATGAGATAGGTACTATGATTACTGCCATTCTATTCGTGAAGGATTTGAGGCTCAGAGGTGTTAAGTGACCCTTGTTTAGGCTTCCATAACTGCTAAGCATCAGAGGTCAAACGTGAATGAAGGTCTTCCTGATTCCAGGTCCAGACCTCTTGCAACCTAACTGCCCCAAATTATTTGGCAGCTATTTGGAAGAGGGATTGGATATGGGAGAGACAGGAGCATTGACAAAGAAAACGACAACAATTCCAGTAGGCAGAGCACATTATCCTTCTGGTTTCCCTGGAGTTCATGCTCACGCTCTTATCTTGTCATTTGATGGGAAGACCCAGATTGTTTATGCAAGTGTGCCAGCTATTCTGACAGGCAGACGTTTGGGGAAATCAGTTTGAGCAAAATATGGAACAGTTGAGTTGTCTTTGAGGAAGGACTTTAAAAATAGTCAAATGTATTCTTTGTGTAATGGCTGGGTAGGAAATAGGGTTACAAGGTCACCAAGGGGATGAGATTTGAACTAGATCCAACAAATGTTAAGAGGAAAGTCACACCTCCCTGACAGTCTTACTGGACTAACCTTTGTGAATTAATTCAGCTTTTGAATGTTTTGAAATGGAAATTTCTTTCTGCACTCCTAAAATACTTAACAGCGATGACTGTCCAAACAGAATCAGAGAATGGGGAGGGACCTCAAAGGTCACTTAGTCTAAGTTATATTTGGTTAGGAATCCCTTTTGTGTTATTCCACAGTATCCCTAGCTTCATGCCAAGCATAGGTGTCAAATCCTATACTAGACCTTTTTTAATTACCCCAAATTATTAGCACTCTCTCTCTCGACATGACATTGCTTTATGTTGTGTGTACTTTCAACACCTCCCAGGAATGGAGGATGGCAAAAAGTATGGAGAGGAGTTTACAGCACCTCCTAGAAACAGAGAATAGTGGACCATTGACCCATAGGGGGATTAGCGACCTTGGGAAAGCTATTGTCAAAAGAACAAAAACAATCACCTGGTACAGAACATCTACAGAGAAAAATCAAAGCTGAGTCTTCTCTCTTGCTAGGGTTCTATCCAGGGCAATACTGAATATTTCAGGGACTATATGGGCCTCTGGGAGAGGCTGACCTTCTGGAGGCAGGTGCCTATCCTGATGTACTTGGATAACTTTCAGAAGGTCTGTAATTAACACAAAAATGTCGGCTATATTTTAATATAATTAGTTTCCTTTGCAACTTGTATTTTATTTTATGCAAACTTATTTTATGTAACTTGTATTTTGTTTTATACTTGAAGAACTGTCAGATAAAGAAGCTCCTATGTTCCATCTGAGTATGGGCAAGGAGGAAGAAAAATGAGAGATGTCTAAAGTATCCCAATAGTGAGCCTTGGAAGGGTTACATAGACATGATAATGACTAATCTTCCTAATCCAAAGGGTTGTTATTAAGATCAAATGACATTCTTAGAACACGAGGCAGCATTTTGTAGAGTTCTGAAAACATATGAGGAATATTGTTATTCTGTATGCTACTCTATACTAAGAATGTTATCCTTAGCAGGCAGGTGCCTTGTCATAGTGATATACATAACTAGAAAGGGCCCCTCTAAATTGAAGTTTTAAGCACAGTTTCAGATACTGGAAGGATTTCATAACATGAATACTCATTCATATCCATCCCCTTAACCCTCATCATGAAAAGAGAAACTAGATGGTCCAATTCTTCCCTCTATAAAGTAGAAACCAGGCTCTGTACTGTGTATCCAAGAGTGCATCTCTTACCTGGGTTCTGTAGACTCAGTCTCTGGCCAGTAGAAAGGAGAAATAGGCTCAATATTTGTGATCAGTGAAAGAACATTATCCTGCACTAGGCCTTGAAGTTGCTGAGAGGATGTGGTAATTAGAAGAAAACCATGCAAGATCACTTAATAGGGACAAGTTTGTATTGGTATTTCAAGATGAACTGAGACAGATTTCCAAGGCTTTGATCATCATGAACTGAGAATAAAAAGGCTTTGCATAAAACGATTACATTACTCCATTACAGGCTGAAATGCTACTTGAATTGAGAAGTAATTTGAAGGAACTCTGTGTTGGAGAGGGCTGCAGGCTGGTTTGATATATCAGAATCCAAGCATGAGAAACAAAACAGATTTCTGTGCATTGCATATATACCTATCAGCACATGTATACATATATGCCAAACTAATTAGATATATACATAAAAGGAGGATGCATGGAATAGATATTGGTAACTTTTCACTAGTGGAAATAAATAAGACTGAGATGGTGCCAAAAATAGTCAATAAAATTGTACTTTGCATGAATGATAGGGTACCTATTGAATTCAATTCTTAAATTTAATTCAGTTCAACATTAATTTATCTTTGATTGTTTGCAAGGCATTGTTCAAGATGCTAAGGATACACAGATGAAAAAGGGCATGATGTCTAGCCTCAGTGAGTTTGTAGTCTAATTTGGGAAAGGGGCATATGATAGATAAAAATTAGATGAGACACATAAGTATTATACAAGGTCAACAATGAAGAAAATGAAGAAGAAATCTAGTACCCTAAGCGTTCTTAACAACTGCAAACACTTTCAGCTTTTGGGGTGAGGGAAGGCTTCCCAGGGGAAGTGGGATCTAAGCTTAATTTTGAAGGAAGAGAAAGATTTTGCACAGGTGGAGATATGGAGCATGGGAAAGAATTTATGCAAATGACTATAGGTGAGAGATGGCAGGGTGAGTTTGGGGAACTGCTAATGGTTCAAGTTGGCTGGGTACATGAAGAGGAGTAGGATAAAATATGCTGATAATGTAGAGCAGGGTCAGATTGTGACATCTCTTAAAAATCAGTCAAAGGATTTTGTGTTTTATTTTATATGTAATAGGGAACCACTGAAAGTTTTTGTGTTTGCATCAGTCCTGTGGCATAGGGAAATCATTTTTGTAATGCTATGAGAGACATTAAAAGTGAGGGGAAGCTGAAAGGAGGTGGATCAATTAGGAGGTGGCTAAGTGGTTAATAGAACTGAAATTGAATCATGCTTCTGACATAGCTTTATAACCTCAAGCAATTTGCTTAAACTCTCTCCACCTCTGTTTTGTCATCTGTAAAATGGAGATAAAAATAATTATAGCACTTACCTCTCAGGGCTACTATGAGGTTCAAATGAGAGAAAAAATGCTTTATTTATATAATTTATATATTTTATAAAACATATATACAAGTAATATATGAATAAATATTTTATATTTATATATGAATTATATGAGTAAATATTTGTATGTTTATATATTATATACAGTTATCAATTTCACTTTTTATAAAATTTACTTTATTTACATAAAAACTTCATTGGCTATTTTTTTTGCTACCATCATAGTCTATAGACTTATCTATTTCCCCTACTGAAAGGTTGCCAATACTATTCTATGCAGCCTTCTTTTATGCACATATATCAAATGAGTTTGGCATATATACACATGCTGATACGTATATTTGCAAAGCACAGAATTCTCTTTTGTTTCTCATCTCTGGATTCTGAAATATTAAGCCAGCCTGCAGCCCTCTCCAAACACAGAGCTCCTTCAAATTATTCCTCAACTCAAATACATTCAGCGTTTAATGGTGAAGCATGATAATTTTATGCAAAGCCTTTCTTTCTTCTTTTTTTTCTCAACTCATGATGATAAAAAAAGTGCTTAGCAATCCTTAAAATACTGTTGCTACTATTGTAGTCCAAGTAATAAGTGATGAAAGTTCAAACTGGGGAGGTGGATGAACAGGTGGAAAGAAGACGACAGGTGTGCAAGCGTAGGGGAAGTAGAATTGTCAGCAGGTGCAGCTGATTGTGGACAGAGAGGGGTCAAGGCAGAGAGAGATTTCCAGTTTGGGTGATTGGGAAGGTGGTGGTGCCAGTAGTGGAAATAAGGAGTTTTGGAAGTGGGATAAATGATTTTCTGGGAGGAATAAAGTGAATTCAGTTCTCAAGATGTTAAGTTTTTTATTGTCAGTAGAATATCTTGGTGGAGAAAACGGGAGCGATGGCCCTGCTTTCCTCGGCCCCATTTAGGATTCATTTTGGGATATTGTATTTGATTTTAGGTGCTGAATTGTAAGAAGGATATTAACAAGCTATGCTGGGTTCATAAGGGGGTTTGTGGTATGTCTTGTGAGAAACATCCAAAGAAACATGGAATTCTTAATTTGAAGCAAAGAAAACTTAGGATCAAGAGAGCTATTTTTTTTTAACTATTTGAAGATGGTGTATGTAAAGGGTTTAGGAAGGAAGGAAAAAAGCATTTATTACGCACCCATGACATCCCAGGTCCTGTGTTAAGTGCTTTACAAATATTGTTGCATTTGGTCCTCACGGCAACCCTCTCAGGATAGGTGCTGTTATTACTCCTGTTTTATTGTTGTTGTGGTTGTTGAGACAATTGAGGCAGACAGAGGCAAGGTGACTTGCCCATGGCCACATATCTAGTAAGTGTTGAAGGTGGGATTTGAACTCAGGTCTTTCCGACTCTTGGTTTGTGGTGCTACCTACCTGGCCAAGAATACTGAGACATTGAAAGGTTTTCCTAGGATCCTGTAACCATTTTGTATCAGAGATGGGATCTGAACTAATTTCTTCCCTTTGGCTTCAAGGCTGGCTATCTATCCACTGTGCCACAAGGTCTTTCAAAGAACATATATTCTATTGAGAAAAGTACCATATACACATATAAATAAACACACACTGTAGACACACCCAGTACAAAGTAATGATTCAGACCAATCTGACAATTCTGGTGGTCATGAATTTTTCTCTTCTCCCTTTTCTGCAGCACTGAGTGAGAAATTTCCAGGAAGGGAAAACTATTCTCTCAGGGGAGAGCATATGGCTGCACCTGAAAAGGAAGCTCTTATTTCTGTGAATCACAGGAATATGAATTCCAGCTGGAAGTCCCAAGGAAGGGGAAACTATTTTTTCAGGGGAGAGAATTTGGCCACACCTGAAAAGGAAGTTCTTATTTCTGTGAATCACAGAATATGAATTCCTTTTTTTTTTTTTGCTTTTTTTGGAGGGGAGAAGGCAGGGCAGTTGGGGTTAAGTGACTTGTGCAAGGTCATATGGCTAGTTTTTGGTTTTTTTTTTTGTATGTGTGTGTGTTAAGTGTCTGGGTTTAGATTTGAACTCAGGTCCTCCTTACTCTGGGGCCAGTGCTCTTCACTGTGCCACCTAACCGCCCCAGAATATGAATTCCTTGATATATAAGGGAGACATGAATAAGTTCCTAAGAAACATTTAATAATAATAATAACTAAAACTTAGGTCTTATTTACTATGTGCCAGCCACTATTGCTGTGTTTTTATCTCATTTATATTGTATTACTATCTGTAATGGTAATCAATTTGTTTGATATTTAGGGCTAAGTAGATCAGATACTTAGGGATAAGTAGATCATATACTTAGGGTTAAGTAGATCCTAGTAACTTAGGGCTAAGTATAGAACTCTGTCCATTGGTGAAAAGGTGTGAATTCCCCTGTTGACGTGGAAGAATGCTATTGGCTGAGACACTCCCCTGTTGACTTGGGAGAAAGCCAGTGCTTATA
>CM053599.1:64164819-64213806 GCA_028646575.1 Pseudocheirus occidentalis
TCTGGTTTTGGGACTTGTCCTTCTGGTTTTGGGACTCAGCATTATGGTTTCTGAATAAAGACCTTGGTTCTGCCTTCCATGTGGAGAGTTTGCTACATTTTGTGATCCAAAACTATACCAGCAAATTCATAACCATCATGGGTGTCATGAATATCTCATTATTGATACACCAATGCTATTGCTGCTTATAGAAAATCATGCCTTTCAATTCCTCTCACATAGTTTCCACAAAGAACCATTAGAATCTAAAAACTATTTCCCTTGGATTGTGAGAAAAATACACCCACAAATTCTTTACTTTGACTTGGTAAATAGTTAAGGATTGCCTTTGCTAAGCACTGGGGGTAAAGCTAGGGGGAAGAGACTCTTCCTTGATTTCAAGCAAACCTAAAATACAGGTATTACTATAACACCCCCATCCCATTCACCAAGGATCTGCACTTCTCTCCTGCCTCTAGGATACCATTCAGATGTCTCTATCTAGCATTTAAAGCTCATCATATTCTCACTGGCAGATCAACCTTCCTTCTACAATCTGTTGCATGTTATCCTCCATCACAAACCTTACATTCAATCTAACTTGACCTGCGTGGCCAATATTTTATCTCCTGTCTCTGAGCCTTCTCCTAGCCTAACCCCCATGTGTTGATTCATTTAATCAATCAATTGGCATTTAACAAGAACCTACTGTGTGCCAGGCACTAGTGAAACAAAGATGAAAATAAAATAGTTTCTGCCTTCAAGGAAATTACATTCCGTCAGGTGATCAATGTTTTACACATTTATACCAAATATCTTCAAAATAAACACAGGGTAATTTTGTGGGAAATGTTCTAGAAGTTGGGGGGACAAAATCAATAAAATCTTCACACAGGAGGTAGTATTTGAGCTGAGCTTTGATGGAAGAGATTCTAAAAGAGAAAGATGAGAACGGAATGCATCCAGAAATGGAAGGTAAGCCTGAGCAAAAGGCATGGAGGTGGGAAACATGAAGACTGGTGAGGAACGGCAGAAAGGACAGCTTGGTTGGTCCCTGAATCTTGCTTTACCTTGTGGAATTCATGGCTTTCCATCAATATTAAGCACATGCCACCTCCTACACATGACCTGTCCAGACTTTTCTTATTTAACTTGTTTCTGTTGTTGTTGTTGCTGCTGTTCAGTCATTTCATGTCCTACTCTTTGTGACCCCGTTTGGGATGTTCTTTGCAGAGATACTGGAGTACTTTGCCATTTCCTTCTCTAACTCATTTTATAGATGAGGAACTAAGGCAAACAGGACTAAGTGACTTGGCCAGGGTCACACAGCTAGTAAGTGTCTGAATGCAAGAAGATGAATCTTCCTGCCTCCAGGCCCATTGCTCTATCCACTGTGCCACCCAGCTGCATATGACTATTTGTGTGCATGTATGAGTATGTGTATATGTGTGTATGCATGTATAATATGCATAAATATAATGTATATATTTTTACATGAACTTGCTATCTCCCACATTAGAATCTAGACTCATTGCAAGTAGGAAGTGTTTCCTTCTTTTTCATTATATCTCCAGTATCTAGTACAGTAGACCAGCAGGCATTTAATAAATACTTATGATTGATTGATTGATTGTGCCTCCTTCACCTCCCTGGGAGATTATTTTGTGCTTGTCTTATATGTTTTTCATATTTACTTAACTATTGTATATGTTTTTCTTCCAATAGAAAATATTTTAGTATCTGCAGTAATTAGTACTCCTTTGTCTTCATATCCCCAGTGACAAGCCTAGGACATAGTAGGATATTATAAGTGTTTGTTGAATATTGAATGAATGAATAAATTCCTATTTTACAGATCGCACAAAAAAAATGTGCTCAAATGTCTCTCTATGGCACAGAGGTGACTCCGAATTCTCAAAGGCTATCTTGGCAGAATCCTACCCTGGCGAGTCCCATCCAGACAGGACCTATATGTCTATTATCTGAGAACCAGCCCAAGTTTAGACAGGATCATAACCAAAAAGGAGGCTACAGAATGACCCACTTTAAAATCATAGTTAAAAGACCTTCTTCTAAAATGTCAATGGGATTTCAATATGCATCATTCCAGGAGAACTCATGCTGGTAAAATCATAAATCTTCTAACTAAATGTTCTCCAGATGAGGAAGATGGAGCTTGGAGTGATTAAATGAACTCATAGCAGTCACATGGCTAGTAAGTGATGGAAACAGGATGTGAACTCATGTCCTTCTGACACCAAGGCCAATGTTCTTTCCATTACACCAAGCTACCTCCTCAACTCCACTTCCTCCTTGCTGCTGTGTTCAGTCAATCTCTGGCACATTTCCTCAGGGCAGCATCATCAGGACCTGTAGAAATGCTAATAGTTCTTTGGAAGCCTCTGATGTCACTTCTCAGTGAGAAAAGATAATCCCACTACTTTCTTCTAGTGATGATTCTTCTGATCTCAGGAAAAGTCCCACAGAGGAGAATTATGAAGTTTCCCCAGGAAAGCTGAGAGAACTCCATTCAGACAACTGAGTTTATAACTTTTATTTTTCACCATTTCTAATCCATTGAGATATTTTCCTTTGGGCTCAGATACTGTTCATGTATCACCAGGGCCAAAAAAATTTCATCCACTTGGGGTCAACCTTCTGGCTTGAGATTACATCCAATTTACCCTGTAAATACTTTGTAAGTATATAATTTGGGGCACATCTCTCTCAATAGAATGTGAGCATCTCAAGGGCAGGACCTGTTTTTTGGCTTTTTTTTTCCTATCTCCAGTGCTCAGCACAGTATCTGAAAAACAGTAAACAGTTCATCAATACTTGCTGACTGACTAATGCCTTCATCTTAGCTAGGCTGCTCTTCAGACAACAGATTCAAAGTTTTTCCAGTTTAGGAGGACCTTCCTGAGTTTGCATTCCATAGGCATAGTCTTCAAGCACTGTAAGTCATTTCTGCACCACCATGAGAGGCATCTTTGGACTTTTTCTACCATATCACAGAAACCTCTTTGCCTAGAAATTCACTGTAGTCCCTGGAGTTCTCCCACTGGAAGCATCCTTTGCCCCAATGGCCTCTTCTTCTGATTGACTGGTTCCTCTTATAACCTCCATTTTGAAGAGGACATCTGGGTCAACCATGTTTTCAGTCCTTTCCAGCCTTCATTCCTGACTCTCTGAATTTTTTCTACCATTCTCCCTGTGTGCTGGTGCTCCTCATCTTCCCTTTCACAACTTCCCCTTATATGTTGTCTTCCCCTATTAGAATATAAGCTCTTTGAGGGCAGAAACAGGTTTTCTTTCTCCCCATATTTGTATTCCTACAGCTTAGCACAGTACCTAATACACAGTAAGTGGCTAATGAATGTTTGTTGACTTTTAAAAGTGTCAAAGTACCTAAAGATATAGAATTTCTATACCAAAAACAAAAGAACTCCCTTGATTAGAAGAAGAGCTCCCTGCTCCCAATTTTGTGCCAAAAGAGCAAAATTGCTCATTTTCCCTTTTTATTAGATAAATTTATTTTATTTGTGTTTTTACAAATTCAGCTTCTTTATTCATACAATTTTCCTGTCAAAAACATCAAAAAGCAAAAAATTTTCTGCTAAATTATTCTTAACAGGATAATCTGATGCTAAGCTGAGGTGACATTTTCAATCTCCATTTAGAATCAGTCCAAATAAGTTAAGAAATAAAACTACTCTGAGTGACAAGGACAAAATTTAGCTCGGACTGAAAGCAGATTATTCTCTAAGGTCAGCTGGCATTATGCACCTACTAGTCAATCAGTACAACTAAAAGCAAAAAAAAAAAATGCCTTCTTACCAAACCAACCCAACATGGTGACCTGGATTTTCAAGCCAAAGAAAATGAGTGGAAATGATTCTATGGACTGAAAGGGTCATCTCTACTAAAACAACATCATAAGTGCTGGGCAGCCAATGAAGCCACTAAGCCTCAGAGCTGCCAAGAAAATGTTGATAAGATGCTGGAGAGAGACATAGGCAAACATGAAAGCCTACAGACATTTTTATTCATTCCTTCAGCATTGCTCAAGAATTCCCAGACACAAAGAAAGGAAATTCTTTATCAAGCCAAAGGCAAAAATAGAGTACAGAAATTCAAGTTCCACTGACCTTGAGGACAGAAAAACATCCTGGGATCATCATATCCTAGACTTAGAGTCAGAACAAGCCTCAGAGGCTATCTACTCCAAATCCCTTCTTTTTTAATTAAGGGAACCAAGCCCAAAGTCACATAGATGGTTGTTGTTGGTCATCCTTCATTCTCAAAGAGGACCAATGACATCATGAAGGTGATGTCTTGACTTGCTCATTACTTGAATTTAAGCGAGGTAGAGCTGAACAAAATTATCAGCTTTACTCTCTCGTCCAAAGCCATGGGTGTCCAGTGGTAAGACAAAAGTCCAGATGAGTGGTGATGGCCCAGGATGCAGGAGGTGACCTTGGCCTTTCCAAATTAAGAGCTTTCCCAGGTCTCAGTCTGTCTGAGGCCAAAGTCAGTTACAAAGTTAGTAATTAACAGAAATTATAAAGAGCTTTCTTGGCAAAGATACTGGAGTGGTCTGCTATTTCCTTCTCCAGCTCATTTTACAGATATGGAAACTGAAGCAAATGGGGTTAAGTGACTTGTCCACAGTCACACAGCTAGTAAGGGTCCACAGCTGGATTTGAACTCATCTTCCTAACTCCAGGCTTAGCACTCTATCCACTGTGTCATTTAATTGCCTAAATGTAGACATGCTAAGGCAACTAGGAGGCACAGTGGATAGAGTGTTGAGTCTGGAATCGGAAAGACTCCTTTTATTCAGTTCAAATCTAGCCTCAGACACTTACTAGCTGTATGACCCTGGCCAAGTCACTTAGCCCTATTTGTCTCAGTCTCCTCATTTGTAAAATGAGCTACATTTAAATGTACAACTCAGAGGAAAAAATTCTTCCCTCTACACATTTATGTACAATTAATGTAACTATGAATTACTCTAAGTCTAATCTCTCTAGAAAACAATTTGGAATTAAGGAAGAAAAGGCACCAACCCAGTGATCCTGCTATGTGGTTATAGAATCGAGGCAATTAACAACAGACAGTCCCCATATATACCAAAATACTTATAGCAATACTTTTTGTGGTAGCAAAAAACTGGAAACAAATGGGTGCCTATCGACTAGGGAACACCTGAACAAATTGCAGCATATGAATGTATCAGAGTATTATCGTGCTGTAAGAAATGACAAAAACAAAGAAATAAGAGAAACGTGGGAAGACTTGCGCTAAGTAGTGAGAGGTGAAGAAAGCAGAAGCAGGAGAAAAAATACATTCCAAAAACCCGATAATGTAAGTGAAAACAACACTAAAATGCAGCAGATCTCAGATTCAGTGCAATGAGCATTGCAGACAATGAAACACCCATTTCGAACTTCTGAGGAAGTTAAAGGTGGAGGGGTGAGTAGAGGGGAAATGGCACCACATTTACAGAATGCTGCATATCATAGCTAGAACATATATAGACCTTTTATGTTTGCAAAGCATTTTTTATGTTTTATTTCATTTGATCCTCCCAACAATACTCCAAGGTAAGTACTACTATTATCCCCGTTTTGCAGATGAGGAAACTGAGTCTGAGAGGTTACATGACTTGCCCAAAGGTTACACAGTATTTGAGACTGGATTTGAACTCAAGTGCTCCCAATTCTAGGCCCAGCATTCTATCCACTGTGCCACCTGGTCTCCTAGCATATGCTCTCAGATGCTGTGTGTCAATTAATTTTGATTAACCTTTTTTGTTGTTGTTGTTTTTATAAGGGAGGGTCCTGGGTGCAGAAAGATTGGGGGGGAAGATCATGGTATTTTACAAAAAAGCATTAGTAGTCCTTCAAAGCAGGGGTTCTTGAGGGTTTTCATTTCCTGGCCCACTTAGGTGCCTGATGAACTTTATGAACCCCTATTCAGGACATTTTTAAATGCATAAAAGTTAGGTTATCTCAAAAGCCTTAGAGCAGTTTTAAGCTTTAATGACTTACATATTAATATGACTAAATATTAAATAGTTATATTACTAATAATTAAACATTATTAATAATTTAATATTATTAAATAATATAACATTATTTTAGCATTAAGTAATATAATACATAGTATTACAAAGAAACCAAAAGTTACTGAAAATGGATGTGATATTTTTCAGACTCAAGTTCAGTGACCCCATGAAATCTACTGACAGACACTCAAGATGACCTCATGTTTAGAATCCCTGTTTTAAAGTGTAAAATAGATGAATGTTCTGTGTATATACGCACCACATCCCCAGACGCCACACCCCCACAAAAAAAAAACCTTCTTTCCATCTACTTTGATCTGGGAACAAAAGCTATCTGAAAGAAGTCAAAGAAACTGTGTGCTTTTAGTAAAAGTCATCTCCAACCCTCATGGCACACTTTCCAAAAAAATCTGAGATTGTCAAACGTTGGAGAACTGGTTTTGGTTTGTTTAGTGTTTGTGATTCTTACTTTAGTCCTATTTCCAAATGTTCAGCTCAGTTTTTTTAGAGACAGTTTTATTCCCAGGACTGATGATTATATTGATGGCAATAAATAACATTATTGTTGTTATTATCAAAAATAAAAGCTCCTGTATTGAATTGGTTGTCCTTCCAGTGGGGGTGGGTGACAAGGGAGGAATCAAAAGAATCTAGAGTCTAAAGCTCTGCAATACCTGCAACTAGGAATTAAGATATACAGGGGCTGGGGTAGGGAGACCCTCCCTGCCCTACCAGAAAGTTAGAGAGCAGATCAGGGGAGGGGCTTTACAGTGGGATCGCTGTTTTGGGGTTGGGGTAGGAGAAAGATGGGGAGAAAATTTGTAATTCAAAAATCTCATGAAAATGAATGATGCCAACAAGAAAACAAATACAAAAATAAAATAAAAAATAAAAGCTGCATGAAATTAAAGATGATCATCATAGCTGGCATTTCTATAGCACCTACAATGTGCTAGGCACTTTATAAATGTTATATACATCAAGAATCCTAATTTTATCAGTGTAGGTGCACTCTCACTGTGTGTTCACTAATTTGTAAGATTTCTATCATTTGCCACAATGAGGCATCAGAATAGAACATTGGTGGAGGAATTTTAACAATAATGATAATTACCATCATTGTTAGTAGTAATAACGATATTTAATATTTATATTAAACGTTAAGGTTTACAAAGCGTTTCATTAGTATTGTCCCTCCCTGGGTATTTATCACATTCAAATGAGATAGCATATAAAGACTGTTTTATAAACCTTAAAGTACCAAATGCATAAATGTCAGGTATCATCATTATTCATTTAACTATCTGCATTCTATAAAGTTGATCAGGTAACTCCTCTGAGCAGGTTATAGTTAAGTATGTGCAGCAGATGCCTAGGCATTGCTCCTGGGAATGCAAAGATGAATAATGCATTCACCCAGGCAAAGCTCAAACCAGAAAGGGCATATCGAATTTGACCTCTGTGTACAAGTCCAAATCATTCTCTCAAAAACAAAATACTGGGCAAGGAAACAGAATCAAAGGTTTTTCAAAAGCAAGGAACTTAGAGTCTTAGTAAAGGAGATAAGGCAAATGTATGATTTTTGTTGTTGTTCAGTCAAGAGTTGTATCCAACTCTTCGTGACCACCCCCCTTTACGGTTTTCTGGGCAAAGATACTGGAGTGGTCTGCTAATTCCTTCTCCAGCTCATTATACAGATGAAGAAACTGAAGCAAACAAGGTTAAGTGACTTGTCCATAGTCACACAGCTAGTAAGTGTCTGAAGCTGGATTTGAACTCACCCTCCTAACTCCAGGCCTAGAGCTCTATCCACTGTGTCATTTAGTTGCCTAAATGTAGACACTCTTGGGCAGGTAGGTGGCACAGTGGATAGAGTATTGGGTCTATAACCAGAAAGAGTCTTTTTACTGAGTTCAAATCTAACCTCAGACACTTAGTAGTGATGTGACCCTGGCCAAGTCACTTAACCCTATTTGTCTCAGTCTCCTCATCTGTAAAATTGACTAGAAAAGGAAATGGTCAACCACTTCAGTATCTCTGCCAAGAAAACCCCAAATGGAGTAACAAGAGTAGGATATGACTGAAATGACTGAACAACAGACACACTTATTGACAACCTTTGAGTGGATTGGAGGCTATTGATCAGGTTATGCCCAGAAATACATCATCCTGCTTTTCCCAGTCTTCTCACAACTTATTCCTCTTCATTTATACTGCAAAGTGACATTGGCCTCCTTTTTCTTTCCCAAGAACAACATTCCATCTCCTAAGTCTAAGCATTTTCACTGGCCATCCCTCATTCTTGAACCCTTCTCCCTCATCTACACAGCCTTTCTTCCTTCAAAGCTCTGCTGAAGTCCCACCTACCACAGAAAGACTTTGCCAATCCCCTTTACTGAGAGAGGCTTCTCTGTAAGATTATTCTGTTTAGATCTTGTTGGAACACAGTTGTTTGTATGTTGTCTTTCCCATTTGACTGTGAGCTCTTTGAGAGCAGGGACTGGTTTTTCCTTTCTTTGTATCCTGTATTTAGCACAGTGCTTGACATATGATAGACCCTTAATAAATGCTGTTGACTTGCTTTGACTCCTTAAGTCTCATTTATTGGAAACGAATTGGTTGGCTGAGACCCTTTTGCCTTCTTCCCTTTTCTGAGCACATCAGAACCCAAAGACCTGAAAGTAGACTTTGGTCTCTGGAGGATTGCCTTGTTTTATTGGTTTACCCTTCCATGGACTGACCAAGCTCTATTCAAATTATATTCTGATATTTCCCAGAGACAACTCTGGGAAAACAAGCCAAAAAGAGAATTATTTCCAGGATTACAAGATCAAACCTGATATAGCCTTGAGGGGCTGAGTTACAGGTTATATAAGTATGAGCTATTATCATTATGGAATATACTGCCTAAAAACAGAGTGCAGAGATTCAAATTCCACTGACCTTGAGGACAGAAAAAACATCCTGGGGTCATCATATTGTGGACCTAGAGTAATAACAAGCCTCAGAGGCCATCTGCTCCAAACCCTTTCATCTTTTTAATTGAGGGAACCAAGACCCAAGAGAGTTACTTCCCTAAAGTCACATAGGTGCGTGTTGTTGTTCACCCTTCATTCTCAAAGAGAACCAATGTTGACGTCTTGACTTGCTCATTAATTGAATTAAGTGAGGCAGAGCTGAACAAAATCGTCAGCTTTACTCTCTCCTCCGAAGTCATGGGAGTCCAGTGGTAAGACAAATGTCAGGATGACTGGTAATGGCCCAGGATGAAGGAGGTAAACTTGGCCTTTCTAAATTAAGGTCGTTCCTATGTCTCAGTTTGTCTGAGGTCAAAGTCACATAGTTAGTGATTAACAGAAGTTGGATTTGAAACCGGGTTCTCTGATTCCAGGGGCAGTGTGGTTTCCATGGTCTAACCCTACCTTTGGCTCTATGTGTTAAAATATAGTCTGCCCTAAACTGGAAAAAAAAAAAGCAGGGACGCCTTGGTTTCCTTCATAGTCTGCCTCCACCACCACCACCACCCCTTGAATCAGTAGCACATTTTGAAAGTCCACAAATCATGCCAATTTTCCTAAGCTGCTCTTTCTTTTTCAGACCTGAAATTTCTTGTGAGAGTTCTACTTTTACTGAGTTAAAGATGATATTAGGAGGCTCCAAATTATCTTGTAGCAGTTCCTAGGTGACAGAAAAAAAAAACATCCCCTCCGCATGAATCCAGTCAATGAGAGAGGTTTTCAAACTCCTTTTGAATCATAATTGCCTTATTAGAAGTTTGATAGGATGATTAGGAACTGTCCCCTGGCTAAGCTGATCCGCCAGTCCAGCAGGAGAAATTCAGAAAGACCTCAAATCTTGCTCAATGGGGAAGAGATAAGGGAATAAGTTTATTATTATTAATAGCTAGCATTTGTAGAAATTTATAGAAATACTATGTTCCAAGAACTGTGCTAAGCTCTTTACATTTATTTTCTCATTTGATTCTCACAACTCTAGAAGGTAGGTGCTGTTATTGTCATTTTACAGTTGGGGAAACTGAGACAAACACCAGTTAAATGATTTGCCTAGGATCACATAGCTCATAAACGTCTGAGGCCAAACTTGAACCCAGGTCTTCCTGAGTCCTGACCCAGCTCCCCATTCACTATGCCACCTAGCCACCCCAATCCCTATGATTTCAACAGTCATTTCTTCTTTTTCTAACTTAAAGATTATCTCCCGTGAACTATCACTTTAAGTTGTACTTATCACCCTGTCATTGATTCACAAAGTAACTACTTGGGTTATCTTTGACTTTTCCCTCTCCCTCACTTCTTATGTCCAATAAGTTAATAAGAGTCTTCCATTCCCTCTCTTCTACATCTCTCAGATCTGTCCCCTACTCTCTATGCCTACAAACATCTCACTACCCAGTATTGCCCTTCATTACCCCTCATCAAGACCATTCCAATAGTCTCTTAACATCTTTCCACATAAATTCTTTCCCTTTTCCATTCCATCCTATAAACTGCTACCAAAACAGCTTTTTATAATGCATACATATACCATGTTTCTCTGCCAAAAAACAATTTAAACAAAATCTTCGATTTTTGTCTACTAAATAAAATTCAAATATCTCTACCTGAGCTTCAAGGTTATTCACAGTCTGGCACCATCTATCTATTCCAATCTTATCTTAAATTACTTTCCTACACATACTTTCTGTTCAAACCGAATTGATCTACTCTCTCCCCAATACACTCTTTCATCTCCCTGACTTTACCCTTTCTGTTACAAATGTCTTCTAACTCTTCTTTATGTGTGTAATTATTACCCATCTTTTAAAACCCTACTCAACTGCCAACTCCATAAGAAAGGTTTCCTTCATCCCCCAAAAGGTAACAAACTAATTTTACTATTCTATATAATTTAATATATTTTGCTCCAAGCTAATGTGTCTTCTGGTTGATGTAGTTGGGTTTTTTTAATTCGTTGCTTGCCCACAAAGAGTCTCAAATTTAGGACAGTTTTCTGGGAGCCCACATGTGAGAGGAGGTCCAACCACTGCATTCTTGTTGTTAGCCAGACATTTGTATCCACTAGAACTCTCTCCATTGCCTTTTGTGTGACATGCAGTTTTGATTCCTTAAAGATTTCGATGTCCCGTAAGGGATACAAAGAAAGATAAGACAGTCCTTGCTCTCAAAGAGTTCAGTTTTAAGGAGGAGACAACATGCAAACAACTATACACACACAAGAACATACAAATTTATTGGAGATAATCGTCAGTGGGAAGGAACTAGTATTAAGGGAGACCAGGAAAGGATCCTTGCAGATGGAATTTTAGCTAAGACTTAAAGAAATCCCGGGAAGCCAAGAGATAGAGATTAGGAGAGGGAAAGTTCCAGGCAAGAAGAACAGTCAGTGAAAATGTCCTCCAGAACTGGAATTTGCTCCCTTGATGATTGTTGGGTTTGGAGGGGGAGTTTTAAGGGGGGGAGGGAGAGGACATGTGTTCCTCTTCCCATGCTTTGTGTAGTAGAAGGTGCATCCTCTCTGGCAAGCCACACATCGCACTGGGTAATTGGATGGCTACCATTCAGGACAATGGAAAGAGAAACACTGCATTCCAGCATATCACATATGGAGCAGGCAAGAATCTTTCCTCAGGTAGATGATAATGCACATGGCATAGTGAGGAAAGCAGTTAAATTGGAATCAGAAATTAATAATAATAATAATAATAATAAACAACTAACATTTACAAAGCACTTACTTTGTGCCAGGTCCTGGGCTAAGCTCTTTATATTTATGATCTCATTTGATCCTCACAATAATACTGGGAGGTAGGTATTATTATTACCTCCATTTTACAGAAGAGGAAACTGAGGCAAACAGAAGTTAAGTGACTTGTCTTACTTGAAATCTCAAGTCAAATTCTGGTTCTCCCACAGGCTCTACTTTAACCTTAGACAAATTTCCTTTCCTCCCTGGGTCTCAGTTGTCTTCGGTGAGGGCACTAATTAGACCTGGAATGCCCTCCCCTCCGTACCTCTGCCTCTTGGAATCCCTGTCTTCCTTCAAAGATCGGCTCTTGTGTCACCTCCACAGGAAGCCTTTTTTAAGCTCTAAAATGGCAGTCCAATGGATAGAGCACTGATCCTAGAGTCTGGAAGACCTGAGTTCAGACAGACTCAGCCACTTAAAGAGTTATCCTTACCCAAATGTAGGTTGACCCTGATGCAAACAGCTCTCAACTAAAATCCAGGATTGATAAGACAGGAAACTGTGACAGAGATGTAGTGGGAGTAGGGAATAAATTTATGATATGTAAATATCATCAAAAAAAATCAAAAAAAATCCATGCAATGCATATTAATACATCACCCTTCCCACATCCTCGGCTCATAAATTTATCTTTGCTATGCCTAGGGATTTTAATTCGCTTTGGGTTATTGATATCACTCTGCATAAAATCTCTCCTGCTTATAGTACCTGAGCTGGCAAAGGAGTACCATCTCAAGGTTTTGCTAACATATTTATGACATTTAGTGGGAGTCACTACATCCTCCATTACCCTACATATTATGCTAGAGCAAGAGTCCTAAATTCCTTCCCCCTTGTGAGAAGAAAGAAGAAAAACTCAAAACAGATGCTCAATTAGTGTGAATTGCTTCCTTCTCCATCTCAGAGGCAGAGGAAAAGGGAATTGTCTTTGAGGAGGAGCTTGATTTACCTCACCAACCACTGCACCAGCCCAGAAAATGTCTCATCAGCCACAGGAGTAGCCATTGCAATGGCCACCACTGTTTTCAGTCTGTCAGAAGCGAGAAAGTAGGGAAGCAAGTGACTGGATACCTGCCATCAGCCCACATTATAACAAGCTACAGGACAGATTCCCTAACCCAACTAGAATTATCAACAAATTGAACTTCTTTCTCCAAGAAATCTTTGTAACTTCCCTCTCTCCCTCCACTGTCTTCTCAGATCCAAAGCATCACTAACTTGTGCACTCCTGGGTTAGCATTTGCTTGAGCACATCATATTTCCATGGCAATGTCAGCATTGCACATGTGTATATTTACCCACTTAAATGATATTAAATTATACCATCAGTCAACTTTGGTGTCTGCCATTCAACTCTCACCTGTGGCCCCAAGAAGCTGTAATATACATAGCAGCCACACCCCCAATAAACTGTCTCAGCAGACAGACTAAACCAGGTTGACAGTAACCAATAGACTTCAATCCCAGGTTGATAGTAACCAACAGGCTTCAATCCCATCAGTGAATTAGGGCGGGGGGTCTCCAAGCATATGAAGACTTTTCCTGACAGAATGGGCAGATGAGAACAGTTCCCTCCAAATGGCATGAAGATGGCTAAAGGAGTTGTTGCAGAGTGCTTAGAGTTTCGTCAGACACTGAAGACCAAGGTCATCCACTGCATCCTGAGCCATCACCAGTCATCCTGACTTTTGTCTTGGCACTCGACCTTGAAGACTCCAGAAGAAAGAGTGAGGCTGATGACTTTGGGCAACTCTCCCTTATTTAAATCCAATTCATGCACAAGTAATCACCCCATGATGTCATTTGTCCCCTTTGAAAGTGAAGGATAAAAATGACAAGGAAAATACAACAAAAGAGTTTTGGCTCTTGCTCATGCAGGAAAGGAGCTTCATTACAACCAAAGAGGCTACCTTGCAGCTACAATGCTAAAAATAGAGTCAGGGAATAGTAGAAAAGTGAAAGAGGCCACATCCCAGATGAAAACCAGCAGGTGGCGGCAGAAAGCAGTCCTGGAAAAACCCAGAAATGAAGAGCAAAAAGATGACCAGCAAAGAAAACAGGGCAGGATAGGAATGCATCTAAATTGAGATGATATCATCATAGATCATCAATGGTTCTGTAGCAGAGTTCATCAATGGAGGTGAGTTTTCCCAGTCACAAATATGCCTTGGCCATACACATCCCCAATATTTCTGCCCCTTGTACATTTTTCTGGCCATGTATGTTTCCAATGTGTGTGCCCTTCCCACCTTTGATAACTTTTAGAACAGTGTTATATTTTGTCACTGTGCCTCATGATTCAATATATGTTGCTTTCAATGTGCCTCAAATGTATTCTCTGATTGACCTAATAAAAATACACATCAGTGCAGACCCATGAGTGGTGATTTTGAGTGGATGAAGTGCTTTGAGCCCAAGGTAGCTTTCTGGGGGCCTACATGTGACAAGAAGTCCAGATGTTCTGCTCTATTTCTCCTACCTGATTTTCAAAGTCCTTCTTGAACTCCTCCATGGCTTGTGACCAATTCATATTTTTCTTGGAAGCTTTTGATGCAGGAGTTTGACTTTGTTGTCTTCCTCTGGTTCTATGTCTTGATCAACTTTGTCACCAAGAAATGATTCTATGGTTTGATTTTGCTTCCTCTGTTTGTTCATCTTGCCTGTCAATTACTTGACTTTTGTGCTTTGTCATTGGAGAACTCTGCTTCCAGAGTGGAGAGTGCTATGTCCCAAATTTCTGGGGTTTTGCTCTACTGTTGTCAGAAAGTTGTTGTGCCTTATTCTAGAAATATGCCCTGGAACTGTGAGGAAGACTGCCTTTCCACAGCCTCAACAAGTTCTGCCATGCCAGCACTCCTTACCCAGGACTGCCACCCAAGACTGCGACCTAGATCCAAGCGGGGCAAAGCAAAAGAATCCTGCCTCAGTGCCAACAGAGAGATTCCTTCAAATACCCTCTGGTTGGCCACTTGGTCCCCCCACAATATGTGGGTCAGGAGCTCTGGAAGCAACCACAGTGGAAGCAATTGTAAGCCACCACCACTTCCACTGCCCCATGGGCAGGGGCTGAATCACATTCTTCTCTCACCCAGTTCCAACAGTATTTCTCCACTGACCTTTTACTTTCTTTTTGGTTTTCATGGATTGAGAAATCTACAAAACACCACAGCTCCCAGTGATTTACTCTCCTGAAGCCTGTACCAGCCAGTCTGTGCCACAAGTCTGCGCCAGCATGGCCCACATGGGACTGTACTCTGATCCCAGCTCTGTGTGATAGACCCTTCCTGCTGGCCTGCCAGGCTGCCTTCAGCAGGAGATTTGTTTCTCTCTGTCACTTTGTTTGTTCTGTAACTCTAAAATTTGTTTAGAGTCATTTTTACAGGTATTAGGGGTGGCTGGAACAGGAGCTCATGCAAGTTCCTTCTTTTACTCCACCATGTTGGCTCCTCCCCCCCCCCACTGTTCTGCTAAAATATTATGTAAGCTATTTATGTCCACCATACTTTTTTTTCCTTTGCCTTATGCATGACTTGCATGATTCTTTAGACATTGTGATGTCCCATGATTCATAACCACGTCATATCAAAATATTGTTGATGTTAAAAAAATATCATTCCGTTTTATTTTGTTTCAACAAACAATTTGAGATGAATAGAAGTGTTATGCAATATGAACTTGATTGTTTCTACCATTTGTATTTCTACATCTAGAAAGTTTCTTTTCTTTTTTATTTCTATTCACCTGCCAGTTAGCCTTCTTGTATTCCTCTAGGCTATTTTGCCTGGTACCACATAAGTCCTTGCTTGTAAATGTGATCCTCCTGAGTAGTCATTAATCATACATCCCACTGATGCCTTTGGAATTGCTGAAACAACATGTGCATAGTCTTTTAAATACTGCTGCATAAATCAGCTAACCCTGTGGTTGCATCATTCATCTTGTTTAAACTTGTTGCTAAATGTGACGGTTCCAGAATCAGTGATTAATTTCCAGCTACTTGTGGACACAAGGAGGACAGAGGGGAGAAATTAATGGGGAGAAGAGGTTCACCTTCCTCATCTCCACCAGCAACAATTGCTGACCCATTGCCATACAAGGCAGATGGGCACAAGAGCCCTGGAAATGGCAGCAACCCCTAGACCTGCTCTGTGAGTGGCAATTGATTGATACTTGAGGAGGATGGTTGACCTCTTCTCCAATGAAGCCTCTCCCAGATGATGGCTGAGTGGGATCACATTTACAAGCAAAGGATTATGTGGGACCAGGCAAAATAGCCAGGAGGAACACAAAAAGGCTAACTGAAAGATCAACAGAAGTTTTTAAAAGAAAAATAACTTTCTAGAGGTAGAAATAACAAAAGTTATCTACATCCAGCTTCTCCTTAAGACTTCCCCACAACCCTGTGAAGGAGGTATACCAGTTCAGGTCCTGTTGCCTCTTAATAGGCAGATCTATCAGATCCCCTCCAGGTGTGAACACTCTCTTTTTCCTCATATTACTTAGTGCTTACTTATCAGTGAACATGGTATATCAATCAACTAATGAAAAAGTTGCTAAGAGCCAGGCATAGTGCCTTGAGGTACAAATAAAAAGTGAGACACTTTTATTGCAAACAAATTAAGATTCTTCCATTTGTGTGTGTTTGTGTGTAATTTATTTGGGATTGGAATTTCTAACACATTGATCAGGTTTTGCCATTTAGCAAAATGTAGAATGTCCTAAGCAGTGTATCTGTGATCTCTTCAGTGTGGACATACCCTCCAGTGATTCAGATGGCAAGCCATCCATGCCTCCCTAGACTCCCTAGAGTGACTCTTGCCCATGCCCCCCCCACAAGCTCAACACAGGGGTCAACCCTACTTAGCGAGGAGGGGGCCCTCCTTGCTCTTCATTTTATTGTCATTATTTCTTTTTCCAAATTCTCACAAGTAAACCCCTTAAAAAGACAGTCAGATGTCAGGATGGCTATGTTTGACATCATTTTTGAATGCTTCTTGTTCTACAGGGAAAGACAAAAAGAAACATAAGGCATCATTTCAACCTTCCCTGGACAGCTTTAAGAGCCATGGTACATTCAAATCATCCCCCAAACCATTTACATTGCAACAAATTTCTACCTGATCTTCCTGTATTCAGACTCTCCAATTTTTCACCTTGTTGCTGTCCAAATGCAGGACATATCAATCTACACAGCACCAGTTATTAGGAGGACCCTGTGAAGAATAGACTCTTTCAGAGGAGACATTCCACCCTGCTGAGCTTGTACCTAGAGTTTATGTTGTATCTCTGCACTCTCTCCCGGGTGCCAGATGTTTGCTGCTCCCTGACTCTCATTCTCTCCGGGGATTATCTGCTGGTCTCATGGTATCTACTAGCCAATGCTCTCTGCCACCAGTTTCTGGGTCTTACCTGGCAGTCACCTCCATTTCAATCTGATAGGATATGGACACTTGAAGGTTTAGCCGATCCACACCTAGATAACATGCACAAGGTAGAGCGCTCTCAGGCATCTTTTCTTCTGAATTCCTAGGTTTGGGTCAAAGATCACAATCCTTTGTTCCACACAGTTATCTGACTTGGAGACAATAATGCGGTAGATCTTTACTGACTCAGCATGAAAATGAATTTGACACAAAAGAAAAGGCAAAAGAACCAAAGTTATTCATTTCTACTCATTAGCCTACAATCCTACCCTTTATTAGGAATAGCAGTAAGCCCTTGTCACTTAAGTGCTATATCAACAAGCAAACAAAAAGTCTGTCTCCCCACAGAAATTTTTTCTTCTATTGAATCAAAATCCACCTTAGTATATAACTTACATTCATTCATTGGTTGTTTCACACACTGATTCAAAACAAGGACACAGTAAAGTTAATGTGGCAATGCAAAGAGATAAGACGATCTAAATCTACAAAGGTTTTCCACTACCCCAAAGGCTAAATAAGGTAAGCAGCCCACATTCTACTCACACTTCTCTCTTGTGATTTCTCTTCTGTTTCAAGGCTGTCTTTGGTCTTACTTTTGCAACATAGGGACAAAGATAAACAAACATTACCCTTCTTATATAAGAAAATGCTTCAAATAATTGAAGATGACCATCGTGTTCCCCCTAAGCCTTCTCTCCTCATGATCTCCAAAACTTAGCCACTTTCCTCATCTTCATTTAGACATGATCCAGGTTGAAAATGTCCCTCATAAAACATGGTACCCAGAACTTAACACAATGATGCAGATATGGTCTATTTAGCAGAGCATATAGGGACTTGTAGCCTCTCTAGTCTTGGACTTAATGAAATCTAAAGGGGAATTAGTATTTGGGAAGAGGGAAGCCTCATCATACTGCTCACTTATGTTGAGTTAATATGTAAAACACTACACTCAATAGCATCCTAACACTAATGAAACTCTTTAAAATGTAAAGGACAAAAAAGAAATATAGAATAAGTGTAAAAATCAACACCAGGTTATTATAAATCCAATAAGGCTGGGATTCCTGTGTTTCACAACTTTATCTAATTTCATTAAGTTTACAAAGCACTTTTACTGACTATTCATCATCAACTATGTCTATTTATAAAGTTTAACTGATTTCAGGTTTAAATTATACATTTTCTTTTATAATGCTCAGGTCATTTCCACAAATATTTATTACATATCTACTATGTGCAAAACCCTGTCTGTTATTGAGGATACAAAGGGCATAGTCCCTGCCTTCAGAAATCTTACAATCCAATTGAGGGATAGAGCTACCCACAAAAACCATAAATCAAGATTGACATTTGCCTAAGAGGAGTCAAATGTAGAGGTCTGACATTTCCAAAAGGATGGATTAGAGAAGCCTGGTGGCTGAACTATACTCCCAAAAGAAATAAATCATCTGACTTGACTAATCACATTCTGCTCCTTCTGATCACCTTTTTCACTGTTTCCAAATGCTGCCCTGGTTTGGATCCTGGGTTCTTGACCTTGCCTCTCTGTCAGTCCTTTGTTTTTTTGTTTCTCAGACTTTGGATTGACTAGCTTTGGCGTCAAGGGATTCTTTTCTATCTAGATTCTGAGCTGGTGACCTTTTCCTTTTAAAAATTTATTGGCTCTAGATTTTTCCCTTCTTGCCATTCAATGTAATCTGGCTTTCTAGCTGATCATCAGCTTATCCAAAAGTCAGCTGAATTTGTCTAATATGCTTAATTAGACCCCAATCAAAACATACCTCTGCTCATCTCAGGTACCACCTAATCTCTAGCTCTGATCTGATCTTCTACACCCACAGTCCATATGATAGGCAATTTTACACCATAGCCCTCAGTGATTCCCTATTCATAACTAGATGAAGTATAAACTCCTGACCTTGGATCTCCCTTTCCAGCCTTATTCACAGTTCATGTGCTGTGAGTCCAGCCCAAATGAGCAATTCTCCATCACCTGTTCTTGCCCTACCCTCTCACATCTCCACGTTGTTGGGTTTTTTCTATTTGGCTCCGTTAAACTTATCATATCTTGCCTAATGTTATTTAAATATTAGGCCTAATATTTTGTAACTCTTATATCTTAGAATTTCCTCCTCTTCATTAGATTGTAAGTTCTTTGACATATTGTTGATCACATTTGTGATTTATCAGCTGCTAAATTCTTGGATGGGAACCATCCTCTTCACCATTAATAACATTCTTCCTGTGGAGAAAAATATGAATAACTCACATTCCTATGTTTACAAAATACTTTCCTCCCAAGTATGTGAAGTGGGAAATGCAAGTATGAGAATGAGGACATAGAGTCTCAGAAAAGTTAAGTGACTTGTCCAACATCATATGACCAATAAGTTCAAAGACGGGTCGCGAAACAGGTTTCCTGATTCTAAGTCCAACATTCTTTCTACTATATAAAGCTTTTTCTCTTCACTACAACATTTCACCAAAACCCACTTTAAAGTGAAGTTTGCATGAAAGCTCTAGGGGAAAATCAAACACTACTTATAGAGGAAAACAATTATAGGTATAATCAAGTCAAGTCACCAAGCAATAGTGTCAGGTCCTTTGGTTACAAAGAAAGGACAAAAAAATAGTCCCTTTTCTCAAAGCTCATGGTCTAATGGGAAAGACAACCTGCAAACCACCATATACAAACAAGAGAAGTATATAACAAATTGGGTATAATGGGGGGGGGGGAGGAGGGAGTGGCTCGACACTAACATTAAGGATGATTGAGAAAAGTTTTCTGTAGAAGGTGGGATTTTAGCTCCAACTTGAAAGAAATCAAGGAATCAAATACATAGAGTTGAAACCAGGGAACCAGGCATGGGGAGCAGTCAGCACAAATGCAGAGAGTGGTAAAGAGTGTCTTGTTGGAGGAACTGCAAGGAGGCCAGTCTTACTGGATCATAGAGACCTTAGATGAGGGGACTCGATTAGTTAGCAACTAATAAGCATTTATTAAGCATTTACTGTATGTCAGGTACTTTGCTGAGCTTCCCAAGTTTAGTTCCAGAGTCCACTTTTCTCCAGCTTCTTTAGAGATGGATTCCTTTGAACTTAAGCCCTTTCTCCATCTAGTTTTCTCTCCCTGACTCTCTGGGGAGAGTTTGCCTTTATATCATCAAAAGTGGAGTTTTACTTACCTTCTCTTGACCACTAAAAAAGCAGAAGAGCTATTTGTTTCCTCAGCTTCCACCCCTATCTCAGACAGAATGGCAACTCATGCCTTACTCCCCTTGGTCTCCTAAGTCACAGATCTCTTGTCTGGTTCCTACCTTCTCTAGATAGAACTCTCCAGACCAATTCATATCTCTATTCCATCATTCCATACTCCCAATGTCCAAGTCACAATATGAGTTTAAAGGCTCATGTAACATCAAGCATTCTATAAGGTTCTCTGCCAGTCAGTCCAACTCTAAGTTCTTCATATAACTCTCCCAAATGAGATACCAGGACATAACAATGACTTAGTAGATGGGGTAGCATTTGGCTGATTGACAGCTATATAACCTCTGGGCCATCACTGTTTACAGAACCCCAACTACTGTGCTTGTTTATACCTGTCACATGTCAGACACCATCTGGTAGTCTTATGTAGTAGCACAACTCATTCGATCTGTTTAACACATGCTACCTCCTATCTCCCCCTCAGTGTAACTTGTTGCTTCACTCAGGCTAATTTGTCTGCCCAATGGGAGAGGTGGGTGATAGTGGTAGGCACTGATCAGTCAGCTCTGGCTCTTCCCTGACCTACTTGGCCATGCTCTCTCCTTCACTTTCCCTCTGTGTTCTTTCACTTATACACTATTCATTGCATAAAGTGGTAATGATTTAAACATGACATTTAACTGGTCAGTTCCAACTAAGTCCACACACACACACACACACACACACACACACACACACACCAGCTCTGTTCCCAGCCCAGTCATTATCCATAAGAGTAACTCCTGAGGAGAAGGGGTTCCACCATTCCTGTCACCATCAACACTAAACTCCCACCAACTGCCACCTATGTGCAGGTAATTCCAAGAGCTCTGGAAATAGCAGCATCCCCCAGAATAGCTCTATATTAGCACCTGTAGGCATGAGCCAGAGGAACAACCCTTATGGAAATGCAATCTGGAAACTTCCTCTTTAGGTGTTGTGGTTCTTGCCTCCTTGGAAGCCCCATGTTCTGACCCCCCAGAAAAGAAAGTATTAATACCCAAATCTTGAATCTTGTCAAATGGTGTGATATCAGAAACAGATATAATTTAATAATTATTATTGAGTGCAAAAGTGCACTACTCTACTGTATTGCTGCATCCTACAAACCAGAAATCTATCTGACTTGCAGCTAAAACTTTCTATATATGTCATACCTCCCTACCACAATGTGAGCTCCTTGAGAGGAGGGACTATCTTGCTTTACCATTTGTATTCTCAGAACTTCATAAATACTTTTTTATTCATTCATTCAGATACATAGTAAAACCGGAAGTATTATCCTATGTAACACAGACTGCACATTCATTTCAATGCCCAGATACAGCCCTTCCTAAGGCAAGAACTCCCTCCAGACAGGAGCTCATCTCCCTTCTCTTTAGTCTCCCAGAAACAGAATGAGAAGCGGAGAGGTGACTAATTGAAAGTACAGTGTCATAATAGATATGAGTTGAGAATTGGATACAGAAGTTAACTCATGACTAGAACAGAGTTTTCTGGAGAATTCTCTATTTCTATGCAGTGATTCTCATGGTTACAGCCATATAGGCAAACAGAATTGCATGACTGTTTCTCTAGAGTCAATCAGGTAAAAATTATTTAAGTGCTTTTTATGTATCTGATGCTGCTAAGTGCTGAGGACCAACAAAAATGACAAAAATATAGTCTCTGCCCTCACATTCTAATGAGGGAGACAACTTACAAACAATTATGCTTACATAAGAAATATGTAATGTAAGCAGGAGGTAATCACAGAGGGAAGACACTGGAGGGAGAGAGTAGAAAAGGTCTTTCACAGAAGGTGAGACATGAGCTCAATCTTGGAGGAAGCTAAAGAAGCCAGAGTGGAGGAGCTAAGGATTGAGACCATACAAGATATACAGAAGATGAATGTCAAGCTCCAAGGAAAGCAAACAGACCAATCCATCTGGATCAGAGAGTACATGGAGAGGTATCAAATGTAAAAATATTAGAAAGGTAGGAAAGAACCAAGTTATTAAAGGCTTAAGAAAACATCAGATTTTATATTTGATCCTAGAAGGTAATAGAAGTCACTGGAAGTAATAGTGACATGATCAGACCTGCATTTTAGAAAGATCACTTTGGCAGGTAGGGACCTAGAACTCCACTCCAAGGTCTACTCATGACCCTGTCTGTCCGTGCAGTCTAAGAATAGAAAACCCAGGCACTGTTCAAATGCCTCAGGAGCTAATGCACACCAACATCAGCTTCCTGTTGCAAACCCAACATAATAGCATTGGAGGGTCAGAAAATTCCTCAACCACCATTGTGTCTCTGTCAGTCCTCATCTTCACCTTCAAAAGTTGCCTGCAATCTTACATCTGTATTGCTTGCCTCCATTTGCCATCTGCATCAGCCCAGGAGGACAAAAGAGAAGGTGAAGCTATTTCAGAACATCAGAGAACTGGCAAAAAAAACTAGACTACCCTGTTACAAGTTTATAACAACTAGAAGCAGCATCCTGACTGGGCTATAAGATGATCTTATAAGGCTTTAATAGATCATCTTAGAAAAACATGGATAGAGTCACACAAAATAATCAAGAGTGAAGCGAGCAGAATCAAGAGAACGTTTCATATAGTAAGAGCAATATTGTTTTAAGAACAACTTTGAGCCACTAAATAATGTTGACTAGTATAAATACTCAAATTAACTACAAAGGACATATGAAGTAAGATCTACTTACTATCTATATCCAGAGAAAGAACAAATAAATAGAAATATGTATAGAATAATGTGTGTATATATGTGTATATATATATATATATATACACACATACATGCATACATATTTGGATCTAATGGTAGATATCTCTAGAGTAGGGAAGGGGGAAAGAGAAAAAAGTTTTTAAAAAAGGAAAGTTACATGGTAACTTTATTATATATAAAGGGAATAGCAAGTTGTACATAATAGATTTCCAGTTTCATGCACAATCACCTTTTTTTCTATTCTACTATGTTATGGAAATGCTTGCTTTATTACGCTTAGAATAAAATAAATTAAAATAAGAAGAAACATCCTATTGGGAACTGGTAGAGGGGAAAGGAGGGTTGGAATAGGAAGAGAAGTGTTGTTTTTTCCCATACACAATACTTTCACAATAAATTAGAAGTTAGTGAGCCATGAATAAAGGCAACACAAAGTATATCCAGAAGGAAAAGAAGTCAATATGAGTCGGATGTGGCTACAAAATGAATATAAGCTAATAGCGTGTCATGGCAGCCAAAAAAACTAAGGTGATCTTAGAATGCATTAAGCAAAGCATATTTTCTGGAAGGAAGAAAGTGATGATCTCAGTGCACTCTATCCTGATCAGATAACATCTGGAAGATTGTGTACATTTCTAGATACCACATTCTATGAAGGACAATGACAAGCTGGTGAGCTTCATAGGAAAGTGACCTCAATGGAAAAAAGACTGGAGATCCTTCCATAAAAGGATTGGAAGAAGTAATTAGGGATGTTTAAGCTAGAGCAAAAGACTTAGGGAAACACGCGATTATTGTCTTCAAGTAGTTTAGGGCATGACCTAAGGGATAAGGATCAAACTACTTCAGAGTAAAAATTAAACCAATGAAGATGAAAGAGACAAATTTCAGCTCCATTTAAAGGAGGAGAAAAGCCAATAATAAGAGCTTTCCAAAAATAGATTCAGCTTTTTTTAGGACACAGTGAATTTCTTGACACTAGAGGTCGTCAAATAAATGTTAGATTACCACTTGTCAAGGCAGATGTAAAGGGGGTTTTTCCTTCAGGTTGAGGTTGAATCAAATGATCACAAGTCTCTTACTACACTAAGATGATACGTATCTCAGACATACTGAATTGCACACAGGATGAGGCTAGGAATAGACCCTTAGACTGTATTTAGTAGTATTAATAGTATCCCTCTATGTAAAAACTTTTCTATATAATCTGATCTCTCTAGTTCATTACTATAATAAGAGTGGGTAGCTGTGTGTGTATATACATATATGTATATGGAGAGAGAGAAAGAGAGAGGGAGAGAGAGAGAGGGAGAGAGAGAGAGGGAGAGAGAGAGAGAGAGAGGGAGAGAGAGAGAGAGAGAGAGGGAGCTATATTAAAGAAAAGTTTGAAACCTCCCTTATGGGTTAATCATGTTCATCAGTGACCACGTGCGATTATCCTTCAGAGAACACTATTTGACCTGTAGCATCTCATAATCCACCAAACAGCAAGAGAAAGTGAAAGAAGCTCTCAGCCACCCAGTCAGTTTCCTAAGATAATGAAACATAAATGAGTTGCTAATGAGCATCAGCTCAGGAAACTTCTACTTCCAGAAGTTTCCTACACCCATGAAATTACAGGTCCAAATTCTTATAACTGTGATAGCTTTGTTGCCCACAGTGTCACACACAGTCATATTACAAACCCACCATGAGCTTCCAAGCCACTAAAATCCCCAGATCTTTTTCAGATTCAGGTTTATCATACCTCCCCAATCTTGTTTTTATGAAGTTGAATTTTTTAACCCAAATATAAGATTATGTTTATCCCTGTTAAATTTATTTCCATCATATGTTGCCTTACATTCTAACCTGTCAAGAGATTCCTAGAAAATGTTTTTGGGGGACCCAGAATTCAAATTCATGATTCTGAACCTTTGAGCTATTTAATGTCAAACTACATCAATTGAAAAAATACTTGCATTCAAATTTCCAACTTGTATCACTAAATTACATTGACTTTTCCCTTACCCTTTCTTCACCCTTTCTATATTAGCTAATATATTCTGACATATCAGTAAGAAAACTGAGCTCCAATTCCCTGGCCTAACACTTAAAATGTGTCCCACTTATCTTTCCATTCTGACTTCGTATTATTCATCTTTAGGAATTCAACACTCCAGTAAAAATGGATCATTAGCCAAATTCCATTTTCCATTTTCCCTTTCCATGCATTCATTTTAAATCATGGCCCATATCTAGAAGGGATGCACTCCCTTGTCAACTCAGAATCCTTACCCTCTTTCAAGGCTCAACTCAGGTGTTACCTCCTCCATGGATTCCTTTGATACTCCCTCTCCCTAAGCTTTAAGCTCCCTCTCCTCTTGTGCTCTCCTCATTTTTCTGTCTACTATGTGTTGTGTCCAACAGGACATTAGCAATTAAAGGTCAAAGACTGTTGGAGGGTTTTTTGTATCTTTGTATCCATGGCACCTAATACAATGCTTTTAAAGAGTATGTACTTGATGCTGACTGAATTATCATCTACTGATACTGAGGTCTTTCCACAGATCACAAATTCAACTCTGATGAAAAGGAGATTAATAGTATGGTAGAAGATCTCTCAGGAGTTTCTTACTTAGGACATCAAGAATCAAAAGTAGCAACTTAGTGACAAGTAACTTAGTGGCAATTTATCTGGGAAGTAGGAGATGGCAACTCCTTGAAGAAACCAGTCTAGAAGCTGACATCAGAAACTTGTAAGGAGCAGTTCTGTGGACAGAGGTATTCCAACAGGGATGTATGAGTATGAGTGACATGGGAATTTGTAGGAGAATGTGCCTTTGCATGTATGTGGAGATTTTTTTGTAATTCAACTCATTCTTCAGTTTACTAAATGCTTTTTGTGACCTCATGTATAAAATCTGGCTTGGTCTATGAAAGAATACATTAATTATATAAAGGCTTGGTCTAAAGGTTTGAATGGTGACTCAAAGAATACCATGAACTTGGGTGTAGTTTTGGAGGGTCTCAATGGGAGAGGGAACAAGACTTGGAAACTTATGGATATGAGAGAAGAATTAATAATTTGGGGTAAAAAGAGAAAATGTGTCTCCTTAAATCTCAGAGAAACTTGAAATATTTTTCCACCTCCCTTTTTGCAGATAGTAAAGCTGTATATTTGAGCCCCTAAATTGCTTCTTATTGACCTGGAAGAAAATCATGCTTAGAACCAGATGCGTGAAAGTAAAAATACAACATCATGTTAATCACACTGCAACTTTCAGATTAAAAAGTGACAGAGCAGTATCCCCTGGAAGCAAAGGTTATTTGTTCAGAAGAAGGAATCAGGGAAATACAGCCAGGTAGCCTGCTCTCATCTCATTTTATTCTATTTTGTCCCCTGCCTTTTCTGGTGTTCAAATCAAACTTACTGCTGAGTAAAGTTTAAACTGTTTTGCCTAACATTCAGGGTTTGGTTGTAGTCTGGTGCCTTCTAGCCTCATCTGTTATTATAACTCCACCATCATCACCAGTCCTAACCAGTTTGCTCCTCATTCTACATTTGGCTCTGGCTTTTCAGGCCTTGGTGCCTTTGATCAGCATGTCTGTCCACTAGAAAACCCTCCTCCTCTACTCTTCTCTCCATCTGTTAAATTTATGACTGTTCTTTAATACTCAGATCAAAAATCAGCTCCTCACGAAGCTTACCCTGCCTCGAATTTTCTTTAGCTCTTCTAGAAATTCTTGTTGGGTTTGGTGCATTTTTCTTTGAGGTTTTGTTTGCAGCTATTTTCACATAATTATCTTCTGAGTTTGTGTCTTGAGCTTTCCTGTCTCCATAGAAAAAAATTTATGGTCAGGTTCTTCTTTAGTTTTTTGTTCATTTGCCAAGCTTATTTCTTGGCTTTGAAATTTTATGTTAAGAGTTGGACTATGCTTACCTTAGCGGTAGGGGGTGTGGGAATGGCTAGCCTGAGCTTTTGTGCCTAGGCCTATACATATTTGATGCTTCCAAGGTGGTGTGATTCTGAGAGTTCTGGTCACCATCCCCTGGTCTTTACTCACCAAGGTAAGACTTCTGCTTGCTCATGAACACAAACTGTAAACACTCTTTTCCACCCTGGAACTATGATTTGAAACTGTGTGAGGGGCAAAGAAGCTGTCAAATGGCACCTGCCCTGTACCCAGAGCTAACACAAGAGGCTTCATTAATATTTTTTACCAGGAGATTAGTTCCCATGTTGCTCTTGGAGCCACCACTGTTGCTGCTTGTTGTCACTGTCTCCAGGTCCCACAGCTAGTGCAGCTTCCTCCACACAAGTTCCCCCCACCCTGTCTGCAAGCAGAATTCTCTTTTATTTCTCTGAAGTTATCCTAGGCTAAAATTGAGCCACTGTGACTTTTTTAAATCCTGCTCAGAATTTTATTTCAGGATTTGGGGGTTTCTATAATTGTTTAGAGAACTGAATTGGAAGAGCTCAGGAGAAATGCTCAGTTCTCTCCACTATCTTGTCTCTGCCCCTCACCTAAATAATTGAAAAGTTACATGATTTGCCCAGGGTTATATGGGCTATATGTGTCACAGACAGGACTTGAACTCAGGTCTTCATTTCTCCAAGGTCAGCTCTCTAACACCTATGCAACATTGCCTCTCTATTGATCTACGAGGGTTCCAAAACCAAGTTCCTCCATATTGGCTATAGAGGTCTTTAAGTCTTCTGATTTCAGTCATACTACTCTTTTCATCTGCTTTGCTGGATCTTTATTCACATCTTCTAACCTCCTTGTATTGACCACCACCACCACCCCAAAAAATTCTGAGCCTCCTTTTCTCTCTCTGAATAATCTGTATTGGTGACCTCATCCAATCTGATAGATTCCATTATCTCTAAATGGATAATTGCTCAAACTACATTTTATATATATAAAACTCCAGTCTCTCCTGAACTTAATCCTATATCATGTAGTGTCTGTGGGCCACCTATATCTGGATGTTGACATATCAAATTCAACATCTCTAAAGTGGAGCTCATGATCTTCCCTCCTAACTTCATTTCATCTAAACCTCCCTATTTCTGTTGAGGGTATCACCTACGATGCTCAACTGTAAATGACCTTGTTATTCTAAGAAAGACAATTATCCAAGGTAATTCAAAAGGACTTCTGATGAAGAATGCTATCTACTTCAGAGAAAGAACTGCTGGAATCTGAATGCAAATCAAAGCATACTTATTTTTTTCTTTGTTTTTCTTGGGGAGTTTGTGTCTGTGTTTTCTTTTGCAACATCGCTAATATGGAAAAGTTTTGCATGACTGAGCATGTATAATCTATATCAAACTGTCTGCCTTCTCAGTCAGTGGGGAAGGCATCAAGGGAAGGAGGCAACATGGAACAAAATTTTTTAAATGAATGTTAAAAATTGTTTTACATGTAATCAAAAAGATTAATATTAAGAAAAACATTTAATTTTTCTTCTTTCTAAAGTATATTATATAGTAAAATATATATAATCTCAAGTAAATGTAAAAATATAGTAAAATAAAATAATCTCAAGTAACAAATTTGTCTTTGGTGTGAGAGAGTTGTCAATGGGTTTCGGAATGCCCACTAGAAAAAGATCAACATTCAAATAATGCTTAATGCATGTTTCCTGACAATCTAATTCTGTGTTAGTTTTGTGTAATTCGCAGAAGGCTACCCTACCAACTATTCCCAAGTGTCAAAACCAGAGGACCCATTTACAGAATTCGTGATTCCAATAAAAATGGGTTCAAGACATCAGAAAAGGAAGATTATAAAGAAATTAAATCTGAAAATTTTAGGAAAGGCTAACTCCATTAAGTGAAAAATTGAAAGCTCTAACCCATCAGGAAAGCATAGTAATACCCATAGATTCTAACCTGTTTCAGATCCTGGATAGAAAACAATCTCTAACATTACAGAATTAAATGTAACAGGATCAGACTTTTAAAAGCCAGCAGGCTCTACTTTGGGGCACAAGTACCCAAAAAGGCATAAGTTTGCCTCCAATTAAAAGAAAATTATTGCTTTCAACCTCCATAACAAGGGTTCATGACCTTTTTGTGTCATAGACTCCCTTGGTAATTTGGTAAAACCTATGGATCCTTTTCAGAATAATGTTTTTAAATGAATAAAATAAATAGGATTATGAAGAAAATCACTTATATTAAAATATATGTGACTTATATTAAAATGACCTACTCAAGTTCATGAACTCTTTGGGGGCAGGGGGAAGGAAAGAAGTAGAGAATCGGTCCAGAATGATCCTTCAGAACTATCCGTGGTGCTGACATATGGCCTGGGGATTTCCACCTGCCTTGAAGATTAAAGTCCACCCTGCTTTCTTAGCCTGCCTGAACTATTGTAGGATTGACTTGAGTTTGCCTTGATTTAATACATATTCAGTTGAAAACATGATCTGCTGACCCAGTACAATACAGGCTATACAATACTCTCATGACCCTGTGCTGCTGTGTGTGTATGAGACATAGACATAGACACACACATACACAAAACGTGTATATGCATACATATACATACACACAACAAATGTGTGTGATGCAGATAGGTATGTGTTTGTGTGTTTTTATTATCCAGGAAAGCCAGAAATACTTGTATTTATAGGTGTACTATATATATTTCAAAACTTCTAAGATATGTGACTGCATAAATCAGAGTACTCCCTTCCCCTCTATAGCTTGGATCATCTTCATGGGTGGCAATGGAAAGAAAAGTCAAGACCCATAACCAACTTTCCAATAAATATTTCTGTCATTAGGCTGATTTCCAGATAGAAGACATAGGTAAAACTGTTCCAGCTTGGTCAGACTTGATAAAACTAGGACTTTACTGGC
This sequence comes from Pseudocheirus occidentalis, assembly GCA_028646575.1. NCBI lineage: Eukaryota > Metazoa > Chordata > Mammalia > Diprotodontia > Pseudocheiridae > Pseudocheirus > Pseudocheirus occidentalis. The sequence goes on from CM053599.1 coordinate 64,194,900, forward strand.
AAATAAGGATCCAAGGTCACACTCCCATGCCATGCTGATGCATTGCAAGAGAACTTTGTAAAGATGTCATGAGCATGTCATCCAAGCCAGGCCAAAGGGCATCCCAAAATATCAAAATAACCAGGAGATCCAATTAATAAGTGGCTATCAATGGTTTCTGAAAATCTGTGGAGAATGGCAGAAATATTACAGGACTCATGATGGGCCATTTTCACAAAAAGAAAGCAAGTAGAGGCATAGTATAAACTGTAAATTGGTGAGCTTATACATGATTCCTACAAAATTTTAGAATGAATTATTAGAAGGACAATTTGTGAATATTGGAAAAATATTTGGAAAAATGTTTGGAAAAATGTGCAGTGATCAACAACAAAAAATGACTTTACTAAAAAAAGTTCATACCAAACTAATATAACTTCCTTCTTTAACAGCATATACACATATGTGTTGTATGTGTATTTATGTATATATGTATGATACACGCCCACAGAAGAATGACCTAAATATTATAGGCCTTAATTCCAGCAATATATATGACAAACTTTTTCATGCTATTATTGTGGACTAAATGATAGTATACTTTGGTTGATCCAGAACTAGTAGAATAAGCAAACTCAAAGAGAAGAGATTAATGGGTCAGCGTCAACCTTTGGAATAACTCTGGTGGAGTGTCAGTGAGAATTTGTCCTTAGTCCATGCTGTTCAAAATTTTAATCAGTCTTTGTATATCACTATAGTACAGTGTCAAGCATACAGTAAGTGGATAAGAAATGTTTGTTGATTGGTTAACTGATTTGATGAAGGCATAGACAACATACTAATCATTTTTGCTAATAATCCAAACCTAGGAGAGATAGTTAACATGTTGAATTGTAGAGACAATAACAATAGCTAGTATTCATAACTTTAAAACCAAGATTCAAATATACCTTCATAGACTAAAATAATGGGCTAAATCTAATTAGATGAAATATAACAGTGATACAAGTAAAATACCATTTCTTGTTGAGTCATTTCAGTCATGCCCAACCCTTTGTGACCCCATTTTGGGTTTTCTTGGCAAAAAGACTGGAGTGGTTTGCCATTTCCTTCGTCATCTTATTCTACAAATGAGGAGCCTGAGGTAAACAGGGCAAAATGACTTGCCCAGGGTTCAAAAAGATAAATTACAGAAAGACATAATGGGAACAGAATGCCTAGATAATTTAAACAGAAAAGGTTGGAAGATTTTTAGCAGACTGTAAACTCAAAATGAGTCAACAATGTGACAGGGTGGTCAAAATATTAGTGTGATTAAGAAAAGCACTGGGTCTTGAATAAAGAATGTGATAGATAGTTCCACTATACACTGCTGTGATCAGAACACATTCATGTATTTTGTTCAGTTACGGGAACATTTTGGGAAAGAATTTAATTAAACAAAATACATCCAAATGAAGGCATCCATAACAGTGAGGCAATGGTAGGGCATTGTATACAAAGAAGAGTTGGAAAACCTGGGGATATTATGAAAGGAAACTTGGGTCAAGGTGAGAACAAGATAAGTATTTAAAGAATGTTGAAATATAGGACTTAACTTCTGTTTGGCCCCAGAAAGAAGAACCAGGAGACTTGTTTAAAGCTGCAAGGAGGCATATTTAGGCTTGATGCAAGGAAACAAAATTCCTAACAATTAAAAATGGGTTCAAATCCCACCTCTGAAACTTACTAGGTATATGACCATGGATGGCTAAGGCACATGTCTTCTCTAAGCCTCAGTTTCTTCATCGGTAAGAGTCAAATGAAATAATGCATGCAAAGCATTTTGCAAACCTTAAAGTTTTGACAACTATTATCAGTTAATATCATGATAATCTTCATTACCATAGCTTTCCAAAATTTGGGTTGTCTACTTATAAGTGTTTGTTCCAATCACTAGCAGTCTCCAAACATAGGGTAGATAAGTACTTGCTGGGAATGTTGTAGAGTAAATTCCTATTCAACCAATACTAGATTATCTCTGGGATCTTTTCTGCCTCTGAGATCCTGTGATTAAGTTTCCAACAAATGTTCAGAGTCCCATACAGCCACTAGGAATAGGCTAAGCAAAGATTCTCTAAGTTATAGGGGATATTTTTGGGAAAAACAACCCTCCAATTGATTTTACAAGGTTGCTTAGCAATCTGTGGCTTTTAAAACATCTCAGTATAGAAGAATTCACCAGTGTGGTATCATCAAAACACTCACAAAGAACTTCTCTTTGGTCTCTAAAAGATCAAAATCGGATTCCTGGTTCATTGTCAAGAGATAGAAAGTTGGGTTGCTACAAAAGAAAACCACTGCTGCATCTGAAACCCAAACAAGGAGAAAGAACAGGGGTGGCTAGGTGGCACAGTCAATAGAGCACCAGCCTTGGAGTCAGAAGGACCTGAGTTCAAATCCGGCCTCAGACACTCTACCCAAAAACTAGCCGTGTGACCTCGGGCAAAGTCACTTAACCCCAATTGCCCTCCAAAAAATTAAAAGAAAAAAAAGAAGAAGAAAGAACAACCCAATCTGCATCACTGATTTGGGGAGGAAATCAATAGAAATATGATTATGAGAACAACAGCCAATAAATAACACGGTCTACTTCTCTCAGCATTGGTGAAAGCATTCGCTATTTACCGAAGCTGTGTGAAAGAAGACAAAAAAAATTTTTAAAAACAAATATACACATTTACTTAGAGACTTTTTAAAAACAGAGGACCACTGAAGAGTTCAAACCCATAAACACATCTTACATGTAGGACTTACATACACAGTTGTTACAAACACAAATTTTGCTCCCTTAAGAAAAAATAGCCAACTGGGACCCAGGAAAGATACATTTAAAGGAAGAAAAATTTTGGCCAAGGAAGCCAAATTGGACTACTCACTCCATGTGGAATATATAGAGGACAATTGAGAAGTGACAGGGAAGGGGCTCACAAAAGGAAAAGGGAAAACAATTGCCCAGCAAACACACAGGCATCCACATTTTATGGCAACCTGTAGAAATGGATTTCTCCCACTTTGGTGGAAGAGCTGTTGTCTTCCCCATTCTATGTAATCCACACTGACTGCTACGGACTTCTTCGTGGCTTTTTTTTTTCCCATTCCTAATGCCTGTCCTTAATCCATCTATCTAAAAAGAAAGTCAGTTTCTGACACTTAACATTTCAAAGGCGTCTCTGCCGTCTGAGTATTCTATTATTTATAGAACACTGTGTACACACAATCCCTTTGGGAGCAGAGAGAAGGCATGGGAAGAAACCAGTTGGTACTCGTATTTTCATAAAAGTGACAGCAATAATTAAAGAACAAATAAAGGAATCAGATGTATTTGAAGCTTTTTCATCACTCCTTGACAAATTAAGGCAGTTCACTGCCTTTCACATTGTGAGAAAGGGGTCTGCATCACTCTTGAAATCAGTTTCATGTCCACTTCAAGTCAAGAAGGCCATCCCTAGAAAGCACTTCTATTACCATCCCCTTGTGTCCTATGGTCCTTTCTCCTTAAAGGTATGATGCGGCTATTTAAATTGTTGTCTTCAAAAGAGCAGTACTCATCTTTGGGTGTATTTTCTTCCTCTTGCTGCAAATAAGAGAACTGAAACAGCCTTCTGTGAAACCCATTAGTAGAAAACCTTTGGCGTCAAGCTCACATGAGTCTTCTCCCAACTCAGACACAAGTGCCTCAAACTTTATCACAACTATTTGTGAGATGAATGGTTAGCTAGAAACAATGAATAAACTTAGTTCTCATTGGCCCAGACTGCCTTTCATCTTTCTGTATTCAGCAGCTTCCATACTGTCAATTCCCCTAGAAATGTCCATTTTGTCTCTGGTAGAGTTTTTTGTCTTTACATCTTTAAAAATTCATAGGTTTCATTACACAAACTCCAAAACGGCAGCTTTTATCAAGACTTTTCAAGTCCAGAAAGATTTCCCCTGGATAGGAGCTATTTAGGCTGAAGCAGCCATAAACCAATGGTTCCTGATGCTTGACTTCTGCTGGGGGGGTTTCCAAAAATAAAAGGAAACAAGGAAAGTCAGAAGAGGAAAATGCAGGCTACACCAAAACATCATTCCGTTTACTACACCACACCACCAAGCTTGCCATCCCCACTGTCAGCAGGACAGGAATCAGAATCAGAGGAATGAGAATTTCATCTGGTGGGTCTTCCCAATGCACTTTGTCCGATGTGCAGTTTGAAAAGAACTGTTTGTGAACTCCTGTGATGAAGCCCTCTGTTAGGGGATTGGGCCAGAAGCAACCCACAATGTTGGTTTCAAGTTCTGTGCAAGAGGTAAAGTTGTCATAGTACCTAAAAAAGGAAGAGAAGGGGAAACTAGAATTAAGATATGAAAAGAGCACCCCACTGCTAGAAGTTTTCAAGGTCAGATACAATATAACATAAGATAATTTTTAAAGGATATAAATGTGAACTATTGTATTTTGGGTACACTTATCCAACTAGTCAAGTACAGTCTTGGAAAGATTTGACTTAACAGCTGTCCACAAGAAAAACTTAAGGATTTTATGATTCAATACTGAATCACATTTTTATGCAGAAAGCACAGGGAGGTTTCCCAGTCAGTATCACCCAAAGAAGCTGATAAGTGAGATTATCACACATAACCAAGTCACTGTTTCTAATCAGACAGCAATTCGAGTTCTCTCCCAGTCACATTAGTTTCCTGTCCATTGTAGAGATACCTAAACTATGGTTCCCTCTGTAAAATGATTTGGCAGATTAATTTAACTAATGAACTCCTGTCAGCTGAATATCTTCCATACCCATATTAACCAGACCTTAAAAACACTAAAAGTGTGAATAATTCATAACATTTGTTTCAGATCACACACACAAAGGAGAGAAAGAACTAATCCCTGAAAAATATAAAGTTAATAAAAAGAATATGGCAAGAAAAAAATCACTTCTTTTTCCAGTTTAGGTGTCTATTCACAATATAATCTAAAGTTTGATATTAAGTATCTCCGGGATTCTGGCAGAAGTTTAATCATAGTGGATCATACCCTTTTACTTCCTTGGAATGATTATGCACTGTGGCATTTGCCAAGCTCAACTAAGTAAAAAAATTAATTATTTGAAGCAATTGGAAAACAACTGACCATCTCATCAACTATAATTGCTAACACAATGAATTTGGGAACATCTTTTAATTCAAATTCTTTAATTTTCTTTAATTCTTTATTTTCTATAATTTCTATATTTTATTCTAATTTTCTATTATTCTTTCATTACTAAAATTCTTTAATAATCTTTAATTCAAATTCAAATATCATTTAAAGAAAAAACTATCCTTTGAAGGTCATGTTATGGTCATCTGGACAAGTAAATATTTGAAAACTGCATATTTCTATATTACCCACTAAAATCATCTTCTCAAGTCTCTTTTTCTCAAATACTTAACAGCAGAGCAGTTTCTATTAAGAACTAAATGGATGTTGGGCAAGTCACTTAACCCCAATTGCCCTCCAAAAAAAAAAAGAACTAAATGGATGAATCTTTGACTACAGGTCAAAAATGAACTTATATGAACCAGCAGTGCTAAGTTCAGAGAGGATCCTCACCAGAAAACCTGATAACAGGTAAATTGTTTTAACCCAAAACAATTCATAAAACTAAAGGAATGGAGAGGGAAAAGGGGAGAATTTGATCAGCATCGGAAGGAGGGATATTCATGTCGATAATGAATCAAGCACCTTTTGTTTCTGGATAGCACTGTTATTAAAATTATCACTATCATATAACTATAGTTATTTAACACTTTAATCCTATAAAACATAATCCTTCCCATTTTAATCTCACCAATAAATATTTACTGTATATCTATTTTACATGAGTAGTACTGAGATGAGTTCTATAAGCAAAATCAAGATCCTTGCTCTTCTGGAATGTACATTCTACTTAGCAAAGGAACAATTCAAATGAACAAACACTTAATAAATGCCTATCTGTGCAGGCTACTTTGTGTGCTGGGCACACAAAGCCAAAAACCATCATGATCCATGTTCTCAAGAAACTCAATCTACTCAGGGAATGGGGAGTGGGAGAAAGAGGTTATAATACATACACAGCTAAGTATAATACAAGATAGAGGCAGATCAAAGTGATTTGTGTAAATTTGAAGAAGAGATTATTTTCCCCAAAGGAAATTAGAAAAGACTTCATGGTAAAGGTGACACCAAAGTTTAAAAGAAGAAAAGAATTTCAACAAGAACAACAGATTGAAGTTTATTATGCTATTAGCAATTTTCATTTTGTCCTTTCTAATCCAAAGGAAATTCTCATCGGCAGAGAAAAAAGTAAGTAAAGTAAGGATTGATCAGTTCTGCCTTCTCTATCACCCATTAGCACTATCCCATCCCCTCTAAGCAACAGTCATAGCTCTTTTGTGATCTCTTTTCTTTTCCCAAGATAGTTCTTTTGTCCATCTTCTCCAATTACATGACAAGAAAATTTTTAGCCTTAGTTCTTATAAGATTATGAGTTCCAATTTTTTCTCCTCTCCCCTCCCCTCTTTCTAAAATGGTAAGCAATTCAATATAGGTTATACATGTGCTATTACATAAAACATGTTTCCATATTAGTCACAGTTGTTAAAGAAGAAACAGATCAAAAAAATTTGAACATAAAAAAAGAGTAAATTAAGTGAAAAAAAGTATGCTTCAATCACAGTCAAAGTCCATCTGGATAACATTTTCCTTCATGAGTCCTTTGTATTTGTCTTGGATCACTGTATTACTAAAAGGAGCTGAGTCGTTCATAACTGATCATCACACAATGTTGCTGATACTGTGTAAAGTGTTTTCCTGGTTCTACTCATTTCACTTTGCATCAGTTTGTACAAGTCTTTCCAGGTTTTCCTGAAATCTGCCTGTTCAGTATTTCTTATTGCACAATAGTATTCCTTTATATTCATATACCACAGCGTGTTCAGCCATTCCCAATTGATGGACATCCCTCCAATTTCTAATATTTTGCCACCACAAAAGGGCTACTATAAATATTATTGCACATGTAAGTCCTTTTCTCTTTTTTATAATCTCTTTGAGATACAGACCTGGTAGTGACATTGCTGGATCAAAGGGTATGCACAGTTTAGTTGTCTTTGGGGTATACCTCTAAATTGCTTTCCAGAATGTTGGATCAGTTCACAACTCCACCAATTAGTGTCCCAATTTTCCCATATCCTCTCCAACATTTGCCATTTTCCTTTTTTGTCACATTAGCCAATCTGATAGGTGTGAAGTGGTACATCAGAGTTGTTTTAATTTGCATTTCTCTAAACAAAAGTGATTTAGAACACTTCTTCATATGTCCATAGACAGCTTTGATTTCTTCATCTGAGAACTGCCTGTTTATATCCTTTGACCATTTATCAATTGAGGAATGGTTTGTATTCTTACAAATTTGACTCAGTTCTCTATATATTTGAAAAATGAGGTCTTCCTCAGAGACACTTGCTGTGAAGATTATTTCTCAGCTTTCTGCTTTCCTGTAATCTTGGCTTCATTGATTTTGTTTGTGCAAAAACCTTTTAATTTAGCATAACTGAAAATATGTATTTTACATTTTGTAATGGTCTCTGTCTCTTCTTTGGTCATGAATTCTTCCCTTATCAATAGGTCTGACAGATAGACTATTTTTTGCTGTTCTAATTTGCTTATGGTGTTACTCTTTATATCTAAATCATGTGCTCATTTTGACCTTATCTTGGTATATGATATGAAATGTTGATCTATGCCTAGTTTGTTCCTTATTGTTGTCCAACTTTCCCAGAAAATTTTGTCAAATGGTGAGTTCTTATCCCATAGACTGGGGTCTTTCAGTTTATCAAACACTAGGTTACTATGGCCATTTACCATTGTGTCTTGGGTACCTAATCTATTCCAATGATCCACCACTTTATTTCTTACCAGACAACTTTGATGATTACTGCTTTATAACACAGTTTGAGATCTGGTATTGCTAGAGTACTTTCCTTTGTATTTTTTTCATTAATTTCCTTGATATTTTTTATCTTCTGTTTTTCCAGATGAATTTTATTTTTATTTTTTTCTAGCTCTATACAATAATTTTTGGTAGTTTGATTGGTATGACTCTAAAAAAATTAATTTAGGTCAAACTGTCATTTTTATCATATTGGATTGGCCTACCCATGAGCAATTGATATTTTTCCAGTTGTTTAGATCTGAATTTATTTGTGTGAAAAGAGCTTTGTAATTGTGTTTATATAGTTCCTGGGTTCGTCTTGGCAGGTAGAATCCCAAGTATTTATGTTATTTACAGTTCTTTTAAATGGAATTTCTCCATCTCTTACTGCTAGACTTTATTGGTCATATAAAGAAATGCAAATGCTTTATGTGGCTTTATCTTATATCCTACAACTTTGCTAAAGTTGTTAATTATTTCAAGCAGCTTTTTCATTATTTCCCTAGGATTTTTTAAGTATACCAATGTTTCATCTACAAAGAATGATAGTATTGTTTCCTCATTGCCTATTATAATTCCTTTTATTTCTTTTTCTTTTCTTATTGCTACAGCTAACATTTCTTGCATTATATTTAGTAATAGTCATGGTAATGGGCATTCTTATTTCATCCCTGATTGTACTGGTAAGACTGCTAGCTTATCCCTTTTACAGACAATGCTTGCTGATTGTTTTAGAAAGATCCTGCTTATCATTTTAAGGAATTCCCCTTTTATTCCTATGTTCTCTAGCATTTTAATAGAAATAGGTGCTATATTTTGTCTAAAAGCTTTTTAAGCATCCACTGAGGCAATCATATGATTTCTGTTGGTTTTGTTATTAATATGGTCAATTATGTTGATAGTTTTCCTAATATTAAACCAATCCTGCATTCCTGGTATAAGTTCCACCGAGTCATAGTATATAATCTTTGTAATATATTGCTGTAATCACCTTGCTAATATTTTGCTCAAATTTTTTGAATCCAGTATTCATTAAGGAAATTTGTCTATAATTTTCTTATTCTGTTTTAGTGCTTCCTGCTTTAAATACTTAAACCATATCTGTGTCATAAAAGGAGTTTGGTAGGACTTCACCTATTTTTCCAAATAGTTTATATAGTATTGGAATTAATTGTTCTTTAAACATTTGGTAGAATTCACTTGTGAACCCATCTGATGCTAGGGATTTTTTTTAGGGAGTTTATTGATGGCTTGTTCAATTTCTTTTTCTAAGATAGGGTTATTTAGGCATTCTATTTCCTGATCTGTTAATTTAGGTAATTTATATTTTTGTAAACATTCAATTATTTTACTCATATTGTCAGATTTATTGGCATATAATTGGGCAAAATATTTCCTAGTGAATGTCTTAATTTCTTCTTTATTTGTGATGGTTTCATTCTTTTTATTTTTGATACTGGATATTTAGTTTTCTTCTTTCTTTTTTTAAATTAACCAATTGTTTATCTACCTTACTGGTTTTTTCCTAAAACCAGCTCCTAGTTTTATTTATTAACTCAATTTTTTATTTCAATTTTACTAATATCACCTATGATTTTCAGGATTTCCAATTTAGTGCTTAATTAGGAGTTTTTAATTTGTTATTTTTCTAGTTTTTTAGTTGCATACACAATTCATTGATCTGCTCTGTCTCTCTTTTGTTAATATAAGAACTTAACTAAATTTTCCTCCAAGTACTGTTTTGACTACATCCCATAAATTTTGGTATACTGTCTCATTTTTGTTATTCTCTTTAATTAAATTATTGATTGTTTCTGTGATTTGTTATTTGACACACTCCTTAGGATTAGATTATTTAGCTTCCAATTAAGTTTTAATCTCTCCACTGCCCTTTGTTGAATGTCATTTCTATTACATTATGATACAAAAAGAATACATTTAATATTGCTGCCTTTCTACATTTGATTTTGGATGTTTTATACCCTAATACATGGTCATCTTTTCTGTAAGAGCCATGTGCTGCTGAGAAAAAGATATATTCCTTTCTGTTCCAATGCAGTTTTCTCCCAAGATCTGCCATCTCTATTCTATTTACCTTCATAGGCTTTTTTCTTGGTTTTTTTTTTGTTGGACTTATCAAGTTCTGAGAGGGGAGAGTTGAGGTTCCCCACTCGTATAGTTTTGTTTTCTCACTTAACTTCTCCTTTAAGAATCTGGATGCTATACTTCTTAGTATTGATAATACTTCATTGTCCATGGTATCTTTTAGCAATATGTAGCTTCCTTCCTTATCCTATTACAAAGATAGAGGGTATGGGCATAAAGTGAATTGGAGGGAATGACACAAAAAAATTAAGGGATGAGAAAGAGAAGTATACTGGGTGCAGAAGGCAGGGAGAGGTAGAATGGGGTAAATTATTTCACATGAAGAGGTGCAGAAAACCTATTATAGTGAAGAGGAAAATGGGAAGATAGGAAATGGGCATCACTTGAACCTTTACTCTCATTGGTATTGGCTCAAAGAGGGAATAATATATATAATCAGTTGAATATAGAAATCTATGTTACCTGACAGGAAAGTAAGCAGGTGCAGAGAAGGGTCACAGAAATGACAGAAGAAAGGGCAGACTGGGGAGGCAGCAGACAGAAGCAAAACACTGCCGAGTAGGGAAAGGGAGAAAGGAAAGAGGACAAAGAGAAGGAAAAATAGAATTGAGGGAAATACATAGTACTCATAACTTGTGAATGTGAACAGGATGAACTTTCCCATAAAATGGAAGCAGATGGCAAAGTGGATCAAAAACCAAAATCCTATAATACATTGTTTACAAGAAACACATTTGAAGCTGAGAAACACACACAGAGTAAAGGTAAGGGGCTAGAACAGAATCTATTATGCTCTAGCTGAAGTAAAACAAAAAAAACAAAACCAGGAGTAGCAATCCTGATCTCAGACAAAGCAAAAGCAAAAACAGACTTAATTTATAGTGTTTGGAAGTGAATATGGGAGAGTTATGGCAATTTATTGCTTACTCTGCCATCTTAGCTCCAGAAAATTTACTCACAATACAGCTCCTTCTTTAAGTCGTTCTTAGCACCCTGGTTCATTCTGAGCTTTAGCACTCTTGATGATATGCTTAGAATAATTTGCCGTGCTTTTGTATTCATCCTGCTATGTGCCTTTGTTTCCATCTCCTATGCATAATTTTTAATCTATGTCGCTTAGTGAATTCCTTAAGCATCCTCAAGGTCTTCAGACAACTGCCATTTCCTCATCTAAATTGTTTCTTTTTGTGTCATCAGAATTTATTTTGAATTTTAAGAATTTTATTCTTAAGAGCTTCCTATCCTTCCTGGACTTATTTCCCCTGAAGAATTTTAGTCTGTGTTCTTATCTAACCTTCCTCTGAACCTCTGGAGATTTGCTGTCCTCGGAATCCAGAGAGCATGTCAGACTATGCCCGGCTTTCCATTCCTCTGCCACAAATTCTAGAAGAGAGTGTCCTCTACTCTTTTGCAAGGTTCTCATCATTTTTGTGCCAGCAGCCAGTTCCTTCCTGTTAGTGAGAATTAGGTTAAGAATAGAACTTCCCCTTGACATTTACACATTTTGAAGGATAAGAGTATCATTATGACAAATCTTATGGCCAAGAAATTACTAGTTTCTCTGCTATTGTCAGAGAGTAAGTATATACTACAGCAGATGTCTAAATAATGGATGATCCCTATGTCTTCTTTACCACAACTCTGTCCCAGACTTACAATCTGTTTCCCAAACTCTTCATCTATCTCCTCTTTCTCACTAGTTGGCCTATAATATGCTCTAACGACAAAAATTTGTTTCCCCATCACTGATTTTCACTTAACTGGTGTGCTTTACTATGTTTCTCCTCTGCATTTCCTGGATTTCTTCACATAAGTCTATCATCTTAGTATATAATGCTACCCTCACCATTGCCCCATACCTCTTTTAGCTATCCCATCTCTTTTGAATAAGGTACATCCATATGGAATCATATTCTAGACATGTGACTCATCCCACCAAGTTTCAGTGATTCCCATAAGTTCATATTCATTTGCATGCATCAAGATCTCTAGTTTCTCTTGCTTGTAATTTATACTTTTCACATTTTACTGCTCCTTTCTTAAATTTTGTCTCCTGTGAATTTCTCACCTTCTTTATTACTATTCATCTTCCTCCACTGTGGCTAGTATCTACAATATTCAATTCTACAGATGAATACACATAGGTAGTTTTCTCCCTCTCCTTTCCTTTTAAGTTTAAAATTCTTTTTTACTAGAGCTGCAAGACACCAGGAGAATATATTTTTCCTCTTAATACTATTTTATCTTTTCCAATCACATATAAAGATAGTTTTCAACATTCACTTTTATATGATTTTGAGTTCCACATTTTTATCTCCCTCCCTCCTTCCTGTTCTCCCTTCCCAAGATAGCAAGCATATTCAATCATATTAAAGACAGGTGAATATATTCTTATTAGCCTTTGTGAAGTATACTCCATCCCTGGCCAGCAGCCAGTTATCCCCATATCTAAAGCTATAATTCCAAAATCTAAAACCCACTCTCAGACCCCATCACTTTAAGTATATTCACTTTCCCAAAGCATTTTTCTCTTATACATTACTTGCTTTCAGTGGGTTTAATGGAGGAAAACACTATCTGTAACCCCTCTGGTCTTTGTTTCTTGCCCAAGACCTTGTAATCTTTGGCAGTCCTTTAAATGTTTTATCTGGCAGTATCATCTATGCTTGCATCAATCATCAAAAGCAACTAATAATTATCCATTTTGACAGTCTTATGACTTTCTATGCTATATCTCAGATACTTATCCTAGGAAGTCAAAACACCTCCAAGTTGTTATCAAATCAAGAAATAGCTGTGTCGGGGCGGCTAGGTGGCACAGTGAATAGAGCACCGGTCCTGGAGTCAGGAGTACCTGAGTTCAAATCCAGCCTCAGACACTTAACACAAAAACTAGCCGTGTGACCTTGGGCAAGTCACTTAACCCCAACTGCCCTCCAAAAAAGCAAAAAATAAAATAAATAAATAAATAAATAAAAATTAAAAAAAAAAAAAAGAAATAGCTGTGTCAGTACCACTGATCAGGGAGTTACCAACCATCACTATTTCCCATCACTAAAGGCCTTCCTGTAATCTTTATTGTATTATCACTCATCTGACAGTATCCAGAAGTCTACTTTAGCATCCCTTTGAAATCAAGCATTTCTCTCCTCAGCATCCAAACCCCTTCTCTTTTAGAAAAGTCTCAAATTTATTTTTAGCTCCAAGTGTTCAGTAGTTCTTTACCTCTTCCTCTTCTTCATGATTTTCTCCCACTCTCCGAACTCACATTTCCCTTCTATGTCTTCGGCCAGATTTGGTGCTTGGATCAAAAGAAAGTGCCAACTCAATGATGCCTTCTTCTTCCCTTTCCCCCTTTGACAAGTACAGTAGCCTGTGGTTTTGTAGGAGAGGCTGCTATAACAAAGGCATACTTGTAAACACATCAAGGTGGGGGGGGGTGTCTTACCCTGCAGAGGTACTTTTTGGAAAAATAGAACTGCTTCAGCAATACACCCCTCCATTCAGTATGAGAGGCAGTGTGGGCATAGTGGGTCTCAGAGCCATGAACACTTAGGTTCAAGTCCCACAACTGACACACTAGCCATGAGAGCCTTGGCAGATCCCTTAACTTCTCCATAGCCTAGGAATTATTCTCAGACACAGTTTCAAAAAAAGTACCCATCTATATTAAGAGAAATAATTTCATCATCAGAACTCTCTATACAAATGAACTCACAATTCCAGTTCAAAATAAAAACGTACTTTTAAAAAATGTGGTAATGAATGTATGGGGAAACCAGAGAGACTTGTGCTGGCCAGAATGCCTGCAAAAGTCAGAAAAGCAGAACTCTAGAATAAAGTCAATGATGAAGAATAAAGGGGAAAGTGTAGCCCTTTTAGGTTTTGCCTAGCCCTTCTGTTCCTGTCCTCGGCCCCAGCTTGCTGACCAAGAAGCATTACGGTAGGAAGCCACATCATCACACAAATCTAGGTGGAAACCCCAAAGTAGGTTTTAGAAAATCAGGCTAACAATCAAGGACTTGAGAGGATGTAAAAGGAATTTTATAAGTCCAATTCAAATAACTGACTAGAGCCAAGGACCTAGGAACCAGGAGAAAGGGAGTCAATAGAATAGGAAATCTAAGCAAAAAGTTTCTGCTGACTTTTTCTGGCTATGATGGCTTATGTTTCTGGGGAGGCACTAAAAAGATGTCTAGCCAACCTTTGACTAACTTGCCTGGGAAAGTCTTACTCGTCACTGTACCCCCAGTAAATTGTAGCAGAGAGCAGAACATGACCCAAAAGAAGCTAAACGAAATAGCTGAAGACCAACAATTGCTTAAGAAAAGTTCAGCCACCATTAAACTAGCTAGGGGGAAGCTAAGTGATGTCATGGAGAAGGGAATGGACTTGGTTTCCAGAAAACCCAAATTCAAATTCTGCCTCATATACTTATGAGCTGTGCAACCCTGAGTAAGTCACTTGACTGCTCTCTGCCTCAGTTTCTATATTTGTAAAATGGGTTTAACAACAATACTTCTCTGTGCTTTTGTGAGGACTAACAGAGATAATATAAGTAAAGCACTTGGCATTCTTGCAAACTTCAAGGCACTATATAAATGTTAGTTAATATTATTGTTTCTATTTGTTGTTGTTCCCAGTAGAGACATCCAGTGGACTACAATGTGATGAAAAGATGATGTGCAGAAAGCAAGAACATGCCAGGAAGTAAGAACAAGATGTCCAATAGGAAGAGCACAGCTCCCGGCTGCCTGCAGATGGGCAGTGTCTGGCAGAGAACAGAAGGATTCCATGATCAGAAGTCAGCAGGGACTTCATGGCATTAGAAGTATTAGTTGTCCCAGGCTTTCGTGCATGACTTGACACATGTGGTCTCCACTGAGTGCCCTGGCTGGACATGTCTCCCATGTGAATGCTCTCCATGAGTGTACCCTAAATGCATTCTTCATACACAGGCCTTCCAAGTACGTGTTCTGGTCACACATCTAGATGCACATACCCTTCCCACTGGTATGATAACTCAGAGAAAACTGTACACAAAGTATAGATGGGAGAACTTTTATCTAGTCACTTAATTTATTATTCTTTTTATGTACCTTTGCTTTTAACTAATGTGCCCTTTGTCCTTATAAAAGCAAACAACTTGGTAGAAACATATGAGCTAAGATTTTGAGAGGTTGTTGACCCATAGTGCTTCAGACCTAGGGTTGCTTTCTGGGTGTACACATGTGTTGGGGGAAGGGAATTGCACAGATACTACAAATGACATCACACCACTCTTGGAGAAGGACAAATGTCTCCTCATTATTTCTCTGCTGTGTATAAGATTGATGGCCCAAAACCTCCTTAGTTCCATTTCCAAGCCATGGAAGAATGAGGCCAGATGATTTCATCTTCTTTGTTGATTCCTGATGGTGGCTACAGTGTCCCAAATGTTTTGCAGAATATTCCAGTGAGCACAGCTCTGGCCCCCAAAGATGCTTACACTAAGTACAGCTGAGGAAAAAGAGGGGTGAGAACAAAAGAAGAAAGAGTTGCATTTTCTGTTAGCTGAGGTCCCTCTCTGCTGCTCCCTTCCTCCTCACCTTAGAACCCTGACTTCCAAGGAGGCATTTGGTATAAACAGAATGGGATTCTAATGGGGTAAGCTGAGGCAAGCCTGGTCATCACTTGAACTCATTCCTTCCCTTCCATGTTTCAGCTAGGACAACTCAATTTTGTTGTAGAAAAGAAGATCTCAATTCTTTGCTTATCTGAAATTTTACTGGTGTCAAGTGCAAAAAAAGGATTTGGCATCCATTACTGTTTCTCTAGAAACAGTCCAGTCTTCATCATAATATTCCCAATAGCCAGGGGAAATGCTTTGGCTAGAAAACTAATCTCTCATGTAGTTGCTTAATTCTATTAAAGATCTCAATTTAGCACCCACAACATGTTGTTTTCCTTAAGATTACACAAAAAAATAGGGTCAGGTTTGTCTATTTTCCTTATCACTCTAAGCCCAGATGATAAGTTGGAACTCTTGGAAAAATGCACAGCAATGCTTGGGGTAGAGGAAGGGAGAAGATTGAAAGAGAATACTTGTGTTGCTTAGTTTTGCTAAACTTTCTTTTCCTCTTTTTTTTTTCTTTTTTACAAGAGAGAGGAAGGTAGTGTGGTATAGTGGAATATAGAGTCAGTCTCAAAGCCAAGAAGATCTGGGTTCAAGTCCTGCCTATGAGACATATTGTTCATGAGGTCCTAGATGAGACATTTAAGCTCTCATTGCTTTAGCAAAATCTCTGACTAAATTACAGAGAACGTGCTGACTTTATCAATCTAAGGAGCTGCTTCACCTGGGAGTTCCCTATACCAATGAAATTACAGGTTCAACTCAATATATCCCTTTTATAAGAGATGGCTCTATTTTTTCTACTTTTGTAGTTTTATTTTTTCTTCTCAAGGTCATATTGTTAGCTATCATTCCTTGTTACTGACATTAAAATTATCTCTAAAAGTTCTCCCCCTTTTTTCTAGTTTGCTACTTCCAAAATGCTGGAGGATGGGAAACCAGATAATAAAGTCAAAAGGATCCAAGAAAGACTGAACAAGAGTTTAAGAAAAGTATGTAAACATGGTAACATCAATCTGACAGATTGTCAATAGCTGACCTTCTGATAAGAGAACTATTACTGCATTTTAAGTGTTTTAAACAAAAATTAAATCAAAAACTTTTTCTGATCTGATTAACCACAATATGCAGAGTTCTACCATGGCAAAGAGCTCAAAAGTCAAGTCATTGATTGGCAAGATAACCAAAGAGAGGAAGCACAATTAGACCATAGAATTTGGCCAAAGGATCAAAACATGGAACCAGAAGACAACAAAGTCAAAATGCTTGCATCAAAAGCTTCCAAGAAAAATATGAACTGGTTGCAAGTCATGGAGGAGCTCAAGAAGGATTTTGGAAATCAAGTAAAAGAAGTGGAGGGAAAATTGGGAAGAAAAATGAGAATTATGCAAGAAAATCATGAAAAGCAAATCAACAGCCTAACTGAAGAAAATAGCACCTTAAAAATAGACTAACTCAAATGACAAAAGAAGCCCAAAAATCCAATGATGAGAAGAATACCTTAAAAAACAGAACTGGCCAGATGGAAAAGAAATTTCAAAAACTAACTGAAGAGAATAATTTCTTCAAATTAGATTGGAACAAATGAAAGCTAATGACTTTATAAGAAATCAAGATACTATAAAACAGATCAAGAAAAATGAAAAAAACAGGAGGCAATGTAAAATATCCCATTGGAAAAAACCACCAACCTGGAAAATACATTCAGGAGAAATAATTTAAAAATAATTGGACTACCTGAAAACCATGATCAAAAAAAGAACCTAGAAACTATCCTTCAAGAAATTCTCAAGGAAAATGCCTGATATTCTAGAACCAGAGGACAAAATAGAAATGGAAAGAATTCGCCAATTTCCTCTTGAAAAAGATCCCAACAAGAAAACTCCTAGGAATATTATAGCCAGGTTCCAGAGTTCCCAAATCAAGGAGAAAATATTACAAGCAGTCAAGAAGAAAGAATTTGAGTATTGTGGAAACACAATCAGGATAACACAAGATCTAGCAGCTTCTACACTAAGGCATCAAAGGGCTTAGAATATGATATTCTGGAGGTCAAAGGAGATAGGACTAAAACCAAGAATCACCTACCACCAAAACTGAGTATAATACTTCAGGGGAAAATATGGTCATTCAACAAAATAGAGGACTTTCAAGCATTCTTGATGAAAAAAACAGCTGAATAGAAAATTTGACTTTCTTTTTTTATGCTTTTTTTTTGGAGGGCAGTTGGGGTTAAGTGACTTGCCCAAGGTCACATGGCTAGTTTTTGTGTTAAGTGTCTGAGGCCAGATTTGAACTCAGGTCCTCCTGACTCCAGGGTCGGCGCTCTATTCACTGCACCACATAGCCACCCCTGAAAATTTGACTTTCAAATACAAAAAGCAAGAGAAGAATGAGAAGGTAAACAGGAAACATAAATCATAAGGAACTTCTTAAAGCAGACATATTTATATTCCTATATGGAAAAATGATCATTGAAACTCAAGACTTTTTTCGGTATGAGGATAGTTGAAGGGAATATATATGTATATGTACATATATATGTATGTATAGGAGGGTGTATGTGTGTGTAAATATATACGTGAATGTGTGTGTATGTGTATACATGTATCCGTAGAGAGAGGGCACAGGATCAGTTGAATATGAAGGGATGGCATCTAAAAAATAAAATTAAGAAGTGAAAGAGGAATATATTGGGAGGAGAAAGAGAGAGATAGAATAGGGTAAATTCTCTCATATAAAAGAGACAAGAGAAAGTTGTTACAATGAAGGAGAAGAATAGGAAGGTGAAAGGGAATAGGTCAATCTTACTTTCATTGAATTTAGCTTAAGGAGGGAATAACATGCACACTCAACTGGGTATCTTACCCTACAGGAAAGTAGAGGGGAAGGGGATAAGAGAAGGGATGATAGAAGGGAGGGCAGATTGGGGGAGAGGGTAGTTAGAAGCAAACGCTTTTGAAAAGGGACAGAGTCAAAGTAGTAAATAGAATAAGTGGGGAGCAGGATAGGATGGAGTGAAATACAGTTAGTCTTTCACAATATAACTACTATGGAAATGTTTTGCGTAACTACACATGTACAACCTATATTGAATTGCATGTCCTCCCAGAGGAGGGAAGAAGGGAAAGAATCTGGAAAGTGAAGTTTTAAAAATGAGTTTTAAAAAAAAGTTTTTTAAAAGTTAAAAAAAAGCTTTTTACATGCAACTGGGAAATACAGG
>CM053599.1:64213906-64262555 GCA_028646575.1 Pseudocheirus occidentalis
GGGGGAATGGGTATTCAGTAGGCTTACTATCTTGGGATGGAGGAAGGGGAAAGACGGGGAGAAAATTTGTAACTCAAAATCTTGTGGAAATGAATGTTGAAAATTAAAAATAAATAAATCGAAAAATGAAAATATGATTGAACACGAAAAAAATCTAAAAATTAAAATTTTTTGAAAAGGAAGATCAGGAAAGGTTGCTTGAAGAAGGTGAGATTTTTAGCTGAGATTTGAAGGAAGTCAAAGAAGCTAGGAGATGAGAAGGGCGAGAAGGAGAGAGTTCCAGGCTTGGTGAATAACAGTGAAAATAAAGAAAAAGTGAAAAAGAAAAAGATGTACTTTCAGAAAAGGGAAATGGATGGATAGGTGGAGGGCTTTGCAGAAATGATAAAGATTGGACTCTGGGCTTCATGTTGGCATTGCCAAGTCTGTGAGTTCTCATCAAGGCCTCTCAGGAATCTTAAAAAACTTGGTACTTTCATTTTTTGCTTATGAAATAGAACAAGATATGCAAATAAGCCATTTGGATGACTTGCTCTCTCTTGATAACAGTTGAATACAGGGACCCTATTTCACACATTTTGAGTCATGGGTTTAAAAATAAAAAGCTCAGTATGTCCCAGAATGAGCAATCAGTCATATAAAAACCATGAGGACAACATGAGCCATTTTTGAAACATGAAGAAGTCAATCATTTACTCAGCAACATTACATAAGGCCTGGGCATAAAGGACTGTGCTCAGTGTCAAGGGAAGTACAAGGTTTAGATAAGGTATGGTCTCTGTCCTCACAGAGCTTATAGTCGAACAAAGGGATAAGATGCTAATACAGATAACAATAATACATGTTCACGCTCTGGAGAGGAACAAGTAAAATATACCATGAGATCCCAGTACGATGGCTGTTACTGATCGGGATCTAGAGGAGGTGACACTTCAGCTGGACTTTGAAGACCGGGAAAGAATTCAATAAAAAGAGAGGAGGGGGGAAAGGCTGGCTCCCAATAAAATAAAGCAATTGGACTGGTGCCCTTATAACTTAAAACCTTATGATCCGGCAACTGAGTATTTTCTGTTCTTGTACCAGTTTGAAGAGAGAGACTAAGCTTTCAATCAGTTTGTACTCGAATGATTTGTTCTCATGAAAGCACCATAACAACCCTGCTTTGTTTCCTACCACTTACCCCAGTAATTTGACTAATTTAACCATTTCCACTACTTTCCGCTATCTCTACAACCAAAAGTATGAAACTCAGTCCATATTTTGCCTTAGCAATCCAAGAGTGCCCTCTGGTGGTAAAGGGCAAGGTTCGTGCACAATACCCCAGGTCTAACACTGCCTTGAACAACATTCATGGGATCATAGGACTATAGAACCAGAAGGAAAAGGAACCTTAGAAGTCATCCCATCTAACCTTTCATGAGGAAGCTGAGACCCAGAAAGGTTCTGACTTTCTCTAGGTCATACAATTGGTTAGAAGCAGAGGTAAATTTGACCCCAGGTTCTCAGACTCCAAATAGTGTTCTTCCCAAAGCACCCACCACATTACTATTACAACCGATGCCCGCCATAACAATACTGTGAAACTGCCAAAATGCTCTTCAGTCAATCTGCACAATTTTACATCATCATTCCTAAAGAAATAACTACCCCCCCTTTATTGTTGCATTTTTATGCAACAAATTCACAGTTAAGTGGCATGTATTTGTACAGGCTTTCCATTTATCACAGGAAATAACCCATTTTTCACTGGTCTTTTTCCTGATACACAATCACAAAATTATGTAATTTTTGAGCTAGAAGGGGCGAGAGATGATCTAGTCAACTCCTTTACTTTACAGAGGAGAAACTAAGGCCCCAAAGAAGTGAAGCTAGTTAGTAGCACAAAAAAGCTTAGCAGACTAAGCTTTGCATTTCCCTCAATGCTGAGCAATATGCTCCATACATTGGCAGTGCTTAATGTTTGTTAAATAAATTATTTGAACCCGGGATTAACCCATATGATACTTGTGACTTAATTAACTAGCTGTGTGACCCTGGTCATGAAGCTTAACTTGCTTTGGCTATTCACAGAGAAGAAAGACTTGAGAAGGAAGAAGCTTCTTGACCTTCAAGGAATGATCATATGGAACTCCAGCTGCATCTCCAAACCCCCTGAACATAAATTTGAAGAACTCTAGGTATCAAAACCCTTTGGACCAAAGAACTCTAAATCCCAATCAGCCCTGGAGCCCTTATTTCTAAGAGAGCTAGAGTCTAACTTATCTTTGTTGAAGGGCTGCCTCAGTTGCAAAATCTTCCTCCCCTCAAACACACACACACACACACACACACACACACACACACACACACGGTAGACCACTGGCATTCTGAACTTATCTTGTATCTTTAATCACATCTACTTCTCCATAGTCCTGGCTTTTACATTCTCCTAACATGTCGATTAGGAGTTTGAACCCAGACTCGAGATTCATGATTGTTCTGACTAATCTAACTTCCTCTCTCCTTGCCTTGATCTTGAAGACTCTCCCAAGGTTGTGACCTCGCCGTTTTCCCTGCAGACTTCCTTCAACTCTGATCTCATCTAAATAAAATTATATCCCCACTCTATATATAGTGAGTGGCCCAACATATCCCTTTAGCAGCTCCCCACCACAATTTTCTGTCTTCCTCATTCTCTGCTATCCTTTAGTGATCCTCACCAGAGCTCATGGGAGCCACAGGTAGCTCCAGCCACACAGTTACTTATTACTACTATCAAACTCTTCTAGGAGTCTCCAGTGGCTCAAAACCACAAGGAGGTCTTGGATTAGGAGAAGGCACAAGGATTCTGAGTGTCAGTTCTGTCAGTGCAGAGACCTCTTCCAATTCCAGAATCACAGAATATACAGATGTTTCCTTTAACATAAATGCCATGTGCAATCCTGCTTTGTTGACTCCATCATTAACTAAAATGCAATGCCAAGGAGAAAACCCTGAAGAAATATGCCCAGATATTCTCTGGAAATCTCTTGGCCCTTAAAGGAATTGTCTGGTCCATTATACTTTCTATTACTGCAATTCAAACAATTAAGAATCACTTTAAATGAATCTTCTGAGGATCTCTACTCTTAATAAAGCTCATCCTGGAGTTGAAAATAACTGCAACAACACCAAATATGGTGTTGCATAACATCATGATAACAACTTTGTAAGCAAAGGGGAACATGGGTAACCATATAAATACCCTCCCACTTACTTTATCATAAACAGTTAGAAAACAGTTTTAGTGAGTTAGGCAAAGTCATTTCATAAACACTTAAACTTAAATGATTAGTCCCAGGAAGGTTTCAGATAGTGCATCGAGTCTGGTTTGGTATCAACAGTCCTGGAAGACTGTATTTTCAAAGTTGGGCTTTGGGTAGCATCCCTGAAAAATAATTTATCTGAAAGGAAGAAAAAAGCCCCAGAGGTTTGTTATCAAAATAGATTGCCTATTGTGTTCAAGTAGTATTATCTCTTTGGGGTATTCTAAATTCAGTGCTGGGCTTAGAGTCAGGAAGATTCTTAGATTCAAATCCTATCTCTGATACTAACATGTGACAACCTAGCCTTTTTCTATCTATTCAGTCTTTTTCACCCATCTGGGCACTCTACAATCCATTCACACTGGTTGACTTGTCCTTCAAACATGACACTCTATCTACTGTGTCAGTGCCTTGTCCTGACTATCCCCCAATCCCTCCTCACCTCTACCTCTTAGGATCTCTAGTTTCCTTCAAGACAGCTCCAAATGTACCTTCTGGAGGAGACTTTTCCGAGTCCCTTCCAATGACCTGCTAGAGCCTTCCCCTCTGACGTTACCTTCCAGCTACTTCATATGTGTCTTATATGCAGTGAATTCATTTCAAAGAAATGATACAGACCTAACATAAAGAGCTGGGGGAAAAAACACTACAGTCGACAGCTTCCAATCCATTCCTACAAGCATTTATGAAGTGCCTACAGTGTTCAAGGTACTATATTATCAGGGAATGGGAGCATCAGCCCAGAGAAGAAGAGGTCTAAGAAGATCTGTCATTTGGACCAGAGTTGGCAGATCTGCTCCCCATGCCACAGCAGCTGGCGCAATGTGATTCTTCTGCAAAGGAATCAGGGTTGACCATGAGACAGGAAACAATGCTCAAACTCCATGCAGATAACATTCCATCTATGGGCAGATAATTGGGAAGTCATTCCTAGCTTCTTTGACTTCTTTCAGGTCCAAACTAAAGCCCCACTTTCTGCAAAAAGCCTTCACAATCCCTCTCAATGCTAGTACCTTCCCACTGATTTATTATCTTCTATTTATCCTGTGTGTGTGTGTGTATCTTAGCAGTACATAGCTGCTCGCATGTAGTCCCATCATTAGACTGTGAGCTCCTTGAGAGTAAGGACTGTCTGTCTGTCTTTCTCTGTATCCCCAGACTTAGCACAGTGCCTAGAACATAGTTAAGTGCTTAATAAATAAATGCGTGTTGACTTGCTGACTTGCATGGGCAGCTAGGTGGTGCAGTGCATTGAGTGCCAAGCTTGAAGTCAGGAAGACTCATCTCCCTGAGTTCAAATCTGGCCTCAGACATTTCCTGCTGTGTGACCCTGGACAAGTCCCTTAACCCTGTTTGCCTCAGCTTCCTCATCTGTAAAATGAACTGGAGAAGGAAATGGCAAACCACTCCAGTGTCTCTCCCAAGAAAACCTCAAATGGGTCACAAAGAGCAGGACACAACTGAAATGACCAACTTGCATAAAACTATAATTTTATGTTTTTAAGGGAAAAAAATCACAAGGACTTGGCTAGCTATGAATTGGTTTAAAAGTAGTCAGTAGTCTTAGAAAAAAGCCGTTATCTAGAAGACTTTGTGAAAGTTCAGTCTTGACCTGAACACATAAATTAAAGTCCTAGTAATCAGAAGAGAACGTATCAAACTTAGGACACAAACTATGTAAAATTCATGTCTCTATAACCATAGAGAACCTAGAAGAAAAACTTCCCCTAATTCTTAAAAAAATAGACATTCAATAAAACTGTGACAATCACCATCACTTTCGTTAGATTTTTACCTTGAAAGGTCAGCAGCTTATCTTGGTTATAATTTCATGGTTCAAAATCTAGGCTCACCAAAGGCATTTTTAAATAAGTCAAAGAGAAATGAAAAGTTTCCATTCAGTTATGCTTTAAAAAAAATAACTCATTAAACTTAAGTGTAAACATTTACTAGTCACTATATTTACAATAACAATAGACAATTAGATACTGGGTAAAGAGACGCAAACACCCAGAAACAATCAGGTACCTTTTTCACTAGTCCCATAAAGCAATGTATTTCCCTGTTTTTTCCTCCAAAGCTTTCAAAAGAGGACTTTTTGTTCCTTCTCTGACCTATCCAGTAAATTTTTATTAGAGTTGTTCTTGTTAGATCGGTTAAAACTTGAAGAAAGAGCCATTTTGCTGCCCACCTAGGGGTGGCTCAGCATTCTCATTATCCAACTTCCAGTTAGTCCCTGACACTTGAAAGGAAAATTTGCCATTCATCTTGAAATAACTTTGCAAAAAATAGAAGAAAGAGAAAATTCAGACCATGTGTGTTCCATTCCACCTTGTCCATCTTTTTGTTCAAAGGAGGAAATGATTTTCCCTTTTCTCCTCCTGAATAACTTGCTCCCAGTTTTTGCCCTCCTTTCCAAGCAAAAAAACTTATGCCTACACACTTAGCTCCTTTTATCAACCAACATACACAGGATTAGGCTATTCTAGATCAAATACATTTTTAAAGTTCCAAAAAATAACTCAATTCTTTAAAGAGAACTTATCTTCCCTTTCTGGTTACAAAGCTATGCTATAGAACACTTTTTAAACACTTTTCAAGAGAACACAAAGAAGTTATGAAATGAGTGTGAAAGTGTCCTGGGGTTTTCACAATTCCCCATGATATTTAGAGATAAATAGTTCAGTTAATGGAAAGTTAATGCTCCCATTATCTATCCTTGCCTAATAGACTTCAATAAGATTATCCAAGAATAACTCAGTAAGGTCTAGGTCTCTGGGATAGGATTCTAGGAGCTATGGCCCCAGAAGAACAATCATGAAGAGTTTCAGCATTGCAAATATGAAACCAAGACCCAATCTGTTCATCATCTAAAGGAACTTACATGATAAATTCAGTCAAGTTGCACCAATTCTTCGTGTCCACTGTCCTCATCATGTCTTCAAATGCTTTGCCACATGCAGGTAACCTTTCCAGCATAAGCGTTTCATTGCAACCACTTGTTCTTTGACAAGCACCTGGAAAAGGGTAAATACCAATATAAATATCTATATCAGAATGGCATGATATTAAACCACCCCATAGAGTTCAGGCAATGACAACACTTTGTATGTCCAGGATTTAAAATTCTTCACACACACACACACACACACACACACACACACACACACACACACACACACACACCAGTGAAGACACCAACTTCTCTGTGTTTTAGGAGATAGCTTTAGGAATTGCTGAGGCTGGGGAAAAAATTCACCTCCTCCTGGTCAAGCTTCTGCCAATGAACCTCCAAGTACTCAGCCAGACAGCCTCAGGTGACAGACACACAACTCATGCTTGAAGCCTCCCTGACTTGGCAGGACCTTTACCAAAGCTCACACTCCAAAGTCATAGCTTCAGAAAAACAGTCATTTCTCCATAATGCAAGACATCCAAAGAGGACTTGAGTGGAGCCATCCTGTAACCACAGCAATAACAGATTCTATGAGAGGAATTGCCACTTCAAATTGCTTTTCAGTGTTTATTCCCCACAGGACCACTGTTTTCCCTAATCATATCATAGTTTCAAGAGACAACTATTAAATTGACATCAGAGACACTGAGGTTGGAGACACTAAGATTCAAAGTGGTTTTAGGAAGGGTTTGGTTCAAATTAGAATATCAGAATTCCAGAACACTGCCTAAGAGATACGATACTTGGAAAGACTGTTTCTCTCTTTTAGAACAAAAAAAAGGAATAAACGTTTACAAATTGGTCTAATAATAGCTAGTATTTATAGAGTCTTCCAAGGTTTGCAAAGTGGCTTACATATATTATTGCATGTGATCTTCACAACAACCCTGTGAAGTAGGTATTATTATTATTACCCTCCCTTTGAAGATTAGGAAGCTGAGGAACTGAGGCTGCCCAAGATCACATAGCTACATGTCTGAAGCAATATTTGAATTCGTCTTCCCAACTCCAAGTGAGCACAATGACCCTATAAGGTAGGTGTTTTTTTAATACACACTTTACAGATGAGGAAACTGAGGCCAAGATAGGAGAAGGGACTTGCCCAGGGTTGCAGAGGGAAGAAAACGGATCTTTCAGATTCCAGGTCAAGCCCACTAAGTACAGCACTGCTGTGACAAATGAAACTGGCGAAAGCTGAGGCAATGACAGTCAAGCATGTTGATTTATGAGCAAGGGATGCAGTTGCATAACAAATTGGATACAAGGCCCTTCAGTAGGCATAAGGACACTAAATAATAATTAACAAAACTAGGAGTGGCTAGGTGGCGCAGCGAATACAGCACCAGCCCTGGAGTCAGGAGCACCTGAGTTCAAATCTGACCTCAGATACTTAACCCAAAAACTAGCCATGTGACCTTGGGCAAGTCACTTAACCCCAACTGCCCTCCCAAAAAAGGCAAAAAATTAATAATTAAAAAAATTAATTATAATTAACAAAACTTTTTCATAGTTAATAATGAGGAACCTAACTGGTATCATAATCTTGAGCAACAAGAGCATTTATTCTTTCTGATTGGCCAGAACATGACAAACACAAAGGTTACTAACCATAAGCTATACAGAACATTTCATGATATTTCCCAAAAATCAAATGAACAAAGCTTTTACAGGACTACAGACGTTTAAGTCACAAAATGGAGTTAGTTTGGTTCTTTAATTCCCTTCTTTGATCCTTGGGAAATCTGTTCCCCATGGATCACCTATTTAAACACTTATTAATTTAAAACGGGGAGATTGACATGTCATCAAGGGGAGCTAAGTGGTGCCGTGTATGGGAGTGCCTGGCCTGAAATTTTAGGAAGACTCATCTTTCTGAGTTCAAGTATAGCCTCAGACACTCCTAGTCGTGTGATCCTGGACAAGTCATTTAACCCTGTTTACCTCAGTTTTCTCATCTGTAAAATGAGCTAGAGAAGGAAATTGTAAACTACTTCAGTTTCTCTGCCGAGAAGACCCCAAATGGGGTCACAAAGAGTCAGACACATTGAAATGACTCAACAACAAGAAGGTAACAAAGAAAATTCAACAAATATAAACACAATGAAAGGGCCAAAGCAATACAATAACAAGTACATTACCAGGTTACATGGAAACTTAAAAGTTATTTCAGTGTCCTTGTGTCTGACAACATATTCCCATTGTCCATTTAATCAGCCCATTTCATCTTGTGCCCCAGACATCCCAGGTAGTCATCTGGTCCCTAGAAACATCTTTCCTTGAACACTCTGGATTTGATCTCATTCTCAGGGCAGCATTCTGAAGGATGCTCCTCCTAGTAGATTGGCTTCTCTGGTTCCAAGGCATTTGAAGAGATTCCTAGGTAATTCTGCTAAAAATCTACCACATGAACTGGGTACTGGAAAAGCAAATCTAGTATAACCTCGTCCTCTAACCAGTTCATGTGGTAAAGACCAGCTCAAATCTTACGGTTCTGGTTCTATTAACAACAGAGTTATAAGAAGAACATCAAATTAGGAACCCATAATTCACTTGAAACTTCAAAAAGTTTTATTTTTTATGCATCATTTGCTCATTCTGTATTCACTTGAACCCTGTACCTGATATGAGCAGTTCCATCAACAGGCCAAAGAAAGAATCTAAGTCAAAGACTTCAAAATAAGAAAATAATTTCAATTATTAATGCAATTAAAATATTTAATCCAGTATTGAGAAACTATACCTAAAACATACTCAAGGCTTATATATCCTATTAGAAACATTTGGGAACCAATCAAAAAAAAATCCAATTGTGTATATTTTGTGTGTCTCTGTGTGTGAATATATGCACATATATGTGGAAACTGACAGTATTGCTTTCAGATGTAAATTGTAAATTGTCACCATATGAGAATATTATCCCTAGATCATCCTGAAGGAATGAGTAATCTTACATGTGAATAATTCGTTTATTGAAATGGTAAGACTTTTTCATACTTGCATCCCTATTAAAGTAACTCAGAGATGGTTTAATACTAATTGATCAATTAACAAATTTAGTATTGCACAAAACTTTCGCTATTTACCTCCCCTGTTTATAGAAATTTGCTATGAAGGGAAAAAGGAGGGACATAGTTACAATGATATCAAGACTGTCCCCTCAAGGGCACAGACTGACCTGACATAAACCACAACAAGGGTAAACTCCATTAAATCTGTTTGTTTCCAGGCATAGTTAACAGCCAGTCACACAGCCTAGTTCCACATTATTCAAATAAAAAGCTAGGTTCAGAATTAACCAGGTGGGAAAAGTTCCTATTCAGAAAGGAAAATAGCACAATGGGGAAACTAAGTCATGAGGATCCTACCTTTGTCTATACAAATCTGTGCCCTCAACTTTTCCCAAGGACAGACATCCACCTGTAGCAGTTCTCAGACCTCAGTACATATGGTATTCCCCTTGAATGGTGGGCTATTGGCTTAATACCAATCCAGACAATCATACTTGAAATCAAAACTTAGAAGAATATCAAATTACAGTCCCAAGAGATTTTATCTTAAATAGCAAAATGTCACTAATCACAGCTTAGGGTTATGATATTATTATTATTTTTATCAAGTGCACAGTAACAATTAATATGACTGCTACTCTTCCAACAGTAAGTTATTATTATTGCTATCCAAATTTAAATCAAAATGTAACTCAAATATTTAAGCATTTTTGAACATTCTTTTAACAGTTCAATTCATAATCTGACAGTATCCAAACTAGAAGAGAAGTTGTAGCATAGCACTATATCAGAAATGCAGCTGAAAAGGCAGCACTCTCCCTTAATCTAATAATGGCTCACTAAAATTCACAATACACGAAAAAATGTAGAAGCACAATGACAAAATGCGTGATATCATGCACTTAATACATGACACAAAACTTATTACCGGTCAGTTGGTATTAACTCAGTCTAATGCATTTCCAAATTATCCTACATAGAAAATCACTCATCACCTTCTGTGTTCCATATTGATTGTATTCAAGACCAACATAGGGTACTTGCATTTACTAAGATTTATATAAGGTTTTCAGTGTACCAGGTACTATGCCAAACACTTAACAATCATGTGATCCTCCCAACAACCCTAGGAGGTAGGTGCTATTGTCCTTTTACAGATTAGGAAATTGGGGCATACAAAGGTGAAGGAACTTACATCAAGTCACACAGCCAACAAATTTCTGAGTCCAGATCTGAATGAACTCAGGCTTTCTGATACATGTACTCAATGTATTTGGCATTTAATTCTGATTTACCACAATTGTCCTAGTAAGATAACACATTTCACTATAAATCAGACCACATAATTTACTTTCATAATTTAGAAAAAAAAATTTCAACCAAATCAAATTTGGGTTTACAATTTCAAATGGTAATATTTTGCCAGCTACTTCAAGTTACTCTACTGCCAAAGATTTAAAAGTGAGTTTTGCATTTTTCACCTTTCTTTAATTATGAATGTATATGCCCTACATAAAGACTAAAATATACCCTTCTAATAATACTTCAAAAATGGAATTTTGATATGCTATCCTTAAATAACTCAATACTACAATTATATTTCTATATTTTCCATATAATAAAGAATAACAGGGGTGGCTAGGTGGCGCAGTGAATAGAGCATCAGCCCTGGAGTCAGGAGGAAATGAGTCCAAATCCGGCCTCAGACACTTAACATAAAAAAAAAACTAGCCGTGTGACCTTGGGCAAGTCACTTAACCCCAACTGCCCTCCAAAAAGCAAAAAGAGAAAAAAAGAAAAAGAAAAAGAATAATAAAATAAAGTTTCTCATATCCTTCTGATCTCAAGAAAGCCTTCCTCAAATCTCCCTTTCCAAAACTTCAAAACCATTTACATTCAAACCTTCTATTCACACTGTCATTGCAAACAGACTACAGATTCCTTAACTTCACCTGTCCTATTTCTTTCATATTCTGATCCAACACTTCTCTTACTTTCTTCTTACTCACCTAGTTCCTCTAGTTCTTATTTCCCAATCATATCCCAAACTATCTGTAGAATTAATCTTCCCTTCCACTAATTTTTCCCTGTAACAATTTAGCATAAGTTGTATAGTGTTTCTAGTTCACCTGAACAATTAAGTTGTGTTCTATCACACACAAAACATTCTTCCAAATTAGATTTTACTTACTTTTAAGTTGTTCCATGATTTAAAATTTTCCCTCTTTTCTTGGTCGATTTTCATGTAACTTTCAGTCTTATTTTTTTTCCTTAAAGTAAATTTCTACAAAGTAGTACCTCAAAATTCACTAAAAATAATTCAACATTTATTTTAAAAAAAATTCAAACTACAATTTGGAAATTCACAGTTGAGAAACTGAATTTCAGTCACAAATTTAGTCTCTAATTAGGTTATAGTACCATAAATTCCTGCATATTAGAAACAAAGATTCCCCTTCTTACCTGTGTCTCTTGTTTGCCTCCCCAACTTAACCACAGTTAAAAAGGAAGAGAGGCAGAGAGACAAAGATTGAGACTTTCTGTTTTTAAGGTTTTGAAAGTGCCTCAAAAATATTTTTTCCTTTGACTGATCAGACCACAAGAAGAAGTTAGCAGCATTTATCAGAAATAAGACAGTCACATAGATGTTCTTTCTGACAAAGTTTTCCTTCTCATCTCCCACTGATAATTTAATCGAAAGTCAGTGTGCACAATTTTCTAAAAGCAACCTCAAAATCAATAATTTGACAAATAGGAGTGGGCCCTTTATGAAGGCAGAAGGCATTATCCTTTAGAAAGGGCATCCCAGCAAAATAAATAATTCATTGGGTAGGGATAGGGTTGTTCTATGAACAGTCTCAATTTCTTTAATATACAATCATCTAAAATGTGAAATTTAAGCCAAAGTATTTATCAGCTGAATCTCTTACAGTTTTAGAACAAATTTCATACACATTGTTTTGTTATTCCCAAGTTGAATGGGGAGCTTCCTTGGCCCCTAAATATGAGAATTTTTTTCATTTTTCCTTTAAACCCTTTGCTTTAGCTTTTGTTACCTTAAGGAACTCCCCCACCAATGTGGAGGTTTCCCTTAGTTCAGAATGTTGAGACTGAGGTCAAGAGGAAGTCCAACCCTGATGGCAGTCCTCAGTGGAGAAGTCCCTTAGTGCACTTAAGGAGTTCTTCAAAGAGGCTGTCTTAAAGGCCAGTGTCCTTCTCTCAATTGCCTGGCTGACTCACCAGCTTTCGTGAGAGAAATTAGTAAGCATCAATTTAATTAAATCCTAGCATAATGATTTATTAGCAAGGCACACAGTTGCATAACAAAATGGATCCAAGGCCCCTCAGTAGGCATAAGGACACTGAGTAATAGATAACAAAGCCTTTTTATAGTTAATAAAGAGGATGATGTTGGGTTACATAGTCTTGAGCAACAAGGGCATTTCTTCTTTCTGACCGGCCAGAGAAGGACAAAACTAAAAACTACCAACCACAAGTTGTACAGAACATTTTGTGGCATTTTCCTGAAATCATACAAGCAAAACTTTTACAGGAATATAGAACTTTAAGTCACAAAAATGGATGCTGGTCACAAAATGAAGTTAGTTTGATTCTTGTACCACCTCACTGCCGCTAAGAACACCAGAGATGTTTTCTTGTTCCGATCATAAATGCTAAGATGAAGAAACTCACTCTTCATCCGTGACGGAATGAAACGTCTCTCCATTTAAGCTGTCACCAAAAACAAGCCCAATCCAACTATCATCACATAAGTGCCCTAATCACAAATACAAAATTATTTTCCATTACCTATAGAATCAAGTCCAAACTCCTGAGACTAGAATTTGTCATCTGACCCAACTTATCTTATTAAATCTCTTTCTCCCCATTTCCTGACATAAATTCTGTTTCAAGTCAAATTTATCTACTCATTGTACTCTATGTCATGTGTTTTCATGGCTCTAAACTTTTACTTGTTCGGCATAAACTCAGCACAACACAGAAGAGCACAGAGATTAGATTCAGATCATCGCTCTGAACTAGCTATGCAACATTGAGAAAATGACATCAGTTTTCTAAACCTCTGCTTCCTAGACAACTATGTTTGTCTGCCTCACAGGGTCACTATAACAAAAGTGCTCTGTAAATGTTAAAGCTCTCTATAAGGTTGCATCATTATTATGTTGCATCAGTCTTACTAATATTGTTATATATAATAATTAATCAATAAGTATTGTGTTGTGACAATTATAGAATACATTATATAATATATTAGACATTACATGATACATAATATATTATATAACTATATGTTATAATTAAAAACAACTATTAAGCACTTTTGGGTATCAGGGTAAATATAGAGTTTAGGCAAAGTAAAGTTTAGGTAAAGTAACAGAGTTTAGGTAAAGTCGTGAACTTTATCTTAAAGGAGCTAATAGTTTAAAGGGATATATACAAATACCTCTCTCCTACTCACACTAACCCTTATTCTCCACCTAACCATCTAGTGATGCCTAGTTCAAGTCACACCACTTCTGTGATTCTTTCCCTGACCATAGCAGCTCACTGGAACCTTTCCTAGCTCACTGAGACTTTTTCCCTTCTCTCAGTTCCTATACACTTACCATGTAACATTCATTTCTCAATTTAGCATACACTACTTTGTTGTGGTTTTTTTTCAGTTTATAATCTTCCAACTAGTTTTACAAGGTTTTCAAGGGTAGAACATAAATTATTCTTTCAGATATTCTTCTTTCCTCACCTCCCTGACCCATACAAAGGAGAACTCAATAAATATCAAGAAAATGAAGTAAAAGCTCAATGTTCCTAGAGAAGACACAAAGAAAACCAGAACAATTTTCAAAAATTATTTCTTTTAAATAATGAAGCTTCGTAGAGGAGAAAAAGGAGATAGTTAGAATTATGACACCATTGGTCTTAAGAACTAAGCTGGAATTTGGACAGAGAAATTCTCCCAGAGGAGTAAGTCTGTCTAAAAATGGATAGTTTCAAGACAATAAAAGTGCAGTGTGGAGAAGCAAACAACTGGAGCAGGGAGAAAATATTTTTAGCCTGTTGGTGAAGAGACTCATCCATGAGAATCTGCCAACTGGAAAGCCAGACTCTTTCCTGGGATGGTATTTCTTTGAGTAGGAAACATTCTGTTATTCTTAGGAACACACAAAATGAAAGAGAATCCCAGAAAATGCAGAAACAAGTCAAGCACCCTTCCATTGTCTCATCTTAAAGTTCTGGATTCATTTAGTTTTCTTACATTTACAGTTACTGAAATAATTAGAAACAGCTTTTTATGGGAGTGGTATTGACTTGGCCATGTTTTCATTTTCTTAAGAAAATCATCAATTTGCTACTTGTAGCCTTAGTAATAGCAGTCTTTGAAACACCTAAAATTTTAGTAGCACAAGATTGAGGGGTGTTGAACATTAAATGTCTAGTCAGATGACTTTTCAAATTTTTCAAGTTTAATACCAAGAAGTTGTTCATTTAAAATGCTTGTTCATCATTAATCTGTTGTTTGTGGAACTTCAGAGTCAGAAAGGGCCTTTGAGAAAATCTAGTCCTTTAATTTTAAATATTTTTATATGAAAAGCCCAGAGGGGAAATGATTTGCATGAGATTATACAGTCAGTGGAGTAAGGACTTGAATTCAAATCTTCTGTCTCTAGAAATTTATTCAAGAGAATTCAGCATAAATGTAGATATAATCCAAAACTAGAAAATGGAAAAATTGGCTTCAAAAACATAAAAGTATAAGTTCATGTTTTCAGCGTGCCTATGGTTAGGCCCTTCCTAATTTTCAGGGTTAATGAAAAACCCAAATAAAATGGAAAAAAATATGACATCTAGGTATAATCAAAAAGGAACTCACAAAATATCTAGGTCCTGCAAATGTCAACTTAATTCTTAATTTTTTCAAGTATTATTCTCCTTGCAAACCTGATTCACAAATCAATACCAAATCAGGTAAAGGAAATGGAAGGAGGCTGTCATGGGAACATAACAAAGGGAAAGAGGCACAATTTCCATAGGAAAGTTGGTCCATGCCCCTATTACCTGCAATCAACAAGACCAACAATAAAAAGTTGTATATAGAATAATTCAATTCACAGTGTCATAGGATCATACTTGAAACTAAGATCATAGTTTTAGAGCTGCAAAGAACCTTAAAGGCCTTAGAGTCTAACTCCCTCACCTTACAGGAGAGAAAACCAAGGCAGACAGAGATTAAGGGACTTGCCCAGAGTTCAATAGCAACTGTCTGAGGCAGGATGTGAATTCTGTTCTCCTTGGCTCTAAGCCCAGAGTTTATACACTGTGACACCTACCTCCATTGGAGAAGACAGTCTGCTCCACTCAGCAGGTACCTTACTGTCCTAATACATTACTACTGTATTCAACTACCTGGGTATATTCATTGTAGCCTAGTTTTAAAAATGTCTCTCCTTCTACTACCCTTCTCTTAGCTAAACATAGCAGTAACTTCATGCCTTCCTTATACTAAATAATTCCTAAACACTCAACAATCTTAATCAATGCAGCAAATATTTAGTAAGATATTTCTCCCAGGTGATTTGTGCTTTAATGCTCATCCTTCTTAAAATGTGACGCCACATTGCATTACTAGAAATTAGACTGGTCATCAAAGAATAAAAATAGTCTATTATTTCTGGCTATTTCATATTAATGAAGCCTGTGATTATATTAGTGGTTATATTAGGTTGTTGTTTTTCAAAGAACACTTATCACATTGATTCATAATAAGCTGGTAATCAACTATCGCCCCTAAATCTTTTTTCCCATGAACTGGTTAACAAGCTCAGTCTCTAATGTCATGTATTGCCGCAACTAATTTTGTCATACCCTAGTGCAGGACTTTAAATCACCCCCTTTAAATTCTACTTAGTTTACTCGAGCCCTTTGCATTTCAGACTGCTGACATTTTTTCTTAATCACTATTCTGTTGTCCAAAATGTAAACTATCTCTTCTGGCTTTGTGTCTTCTGCAAATGTGTTAGGTATGATTCCTATGTCTTCATCTAAGTAACTGATAATAACTGTTGAATTTGTTGTTGTTCAGTCATGTCTGACTCTTCATGGTCCCATTTGTTGTTTTCTTGGCAAAGACACTGGAGTGGATTTCCATTTCCTTCTTCTGGTCATTTTACAGATGAGGAAACTGGGGCAAACAGGGGTAAGTGATTTGCCCAGGGTCACCCAGATAGTAAGTGTGTGAGGCCAGACTGGATCTCAGGAAGATGAGCCTCCCAGTCTCCAGGCCCAGTGCTCTATCTGCTATGCCACCTAGATGTTCAATCCCTACCAAACCTCAGTCTTCCATAAGAGATAAAAATTCCACCAATTTCCACAATCAGGAAAGACACCATTTGTGGGGCTAGAAATGGGGATGACACACGAAGCCTCTTGTAAAGAGATGAGACATTATTTTAAATAAATTTCTTAGATGGCAATTTTTTGTTTTGGGTTCTTTTTATTACTTCTGTGCATCTTTCTGATTTTCTTTCATGTTTTTAATCCTCAGCCTCATTTCCTAATTTCCAATTTGCTCCAAGTTTTATTACATTAAACTGTATGACTTCCTTTAAAGAAAAATAAAAGATGTGGTACAGCCATCTGGTTTGAACTTGTAGCCCTTGGGGAGCTTTAGGAATCATTTTCTGTGAGGTCGGGATGCCTGGGTCTGTACAGTACAGAGCTGTGCCCTGTCAGAGGGGAATATAAATTTGGCATCCTTCGCCTGTGCAAGAGTAAAGATTGCATGAGTAGAGGTGATGAGAGACTGCACACTTGGTCTCCATCTGGGCTGCTTCTATATATCTGAAAGAAGTAATGTGGTAGAGTTTAGGGATGAATGCTCTGCTCCCCAGATTATCCCCAGTAGGTGCCGACTATTCCCACATTGCCCTGAGGCTGGAAGCAAAGAAAAGAAGACAGTTTGTTATTTTGCTATGGCACAAGGGAGGGGAGAACCAATCCACATTTTTCTTGTGTACGTTTATGCAAGTCAGATTCCTAATACGTAGGAGGGAAGATTAGGTTTGGTTTTTGGTTTTGGTTTTTTTATCATTAACTTAGTGTTCTCTAAAGAAATTATACTGCCTAGTGACTTAATAATAAAAATATCTCATTTTTATAGAATGCTTCTGTTTTTCTTATGAACTTGACAAACATCAACAAACACTTCTACATACAAATAATAGAAAAGAGAACTGTATATGATACTACAGCCCTATTACATATAGATTATGTTTAAGTATATAATAAATTTAATATGATAGCAACACTGTCCTCTTTGTTTCAGATAATAGGGGATTATTCAAATAATGGAGATAACATTTTCACAAAACTTTAAGGTTTGCAAAATTTGTTATATAAATATCCATTTTATAGAAAACAGTTATTCCATTTTCTCCTCCTTATTTTTACAGATAAAGGAAAAGAGTCAGAGAAAGGTTAAGTAACTTGCCCCAGGTCACATAGCTAGTAAGTATCTAAGGGCAATTTTGAACTCAGGTCTTCCTAACTCTAGGCTCACGACGCTAACCACTGAACCGCCTAGATAGGCTTGTAAGGAGTATGTGACCTCAGAGATTTACTCCACTCTGAGACTCTGCACTATATTTATTTGTATTCTCCACAGCACCAAACCATCCCAAACACATAATAGACACTGTATAAATATTTATCCAAACACAGGGACGAATCTCTCTGTCAGGACCTTTTAAGGAGGATTGACAATGATCATTACAATGATCATGAAGAAGTTAGTAGGAAAAGATAATAAAAGTAATAGACACGTTGGTAATATGTGCAAACACATCTCAGTGCTGAAAGCTGTTTCAGGTTTCCAGGTCAAGTTCTGATAGCCTGTACAACAAAGAGAAAGGTGGATGTCAAAAGGCTCGGGTCGGTAAATGCAGGCAAAAGGCAAGCTTAAAATTCATAAATGCAAATAGTCGGGTGAACTTTTATACAAGTTCTAAAATTTTAAAGCATTATGATTGTAGGAATTAAGTTTCCATCACTGGAGGTCTTCAAATAGTGGCTACATAACCACGAAAATGCAGAATTTGAGAATTGGAAGGGATTTTAGGGACATAAGAGTCCTGGTGGTTCCAAAAGGGAAACCCCAGCATAATACATGCCCATATCTTCCATATGTAACAGGCCCTAGACCATGCTTCACCTGCACTCATTCACCCCAGGTCTTGCCTGCAGGTTTCAGCTTCAACAAGGAAGAGGTAGGTTCTCTAAGAAGAGAGTCGACTGTTTCTCAGGCCTTTGAAGGCACTGATATCATTTGTTGCATTGGGGGCATGGGGCGGGGGGAGAACACATACACACACACACACACACACACACACACACACTTCAGTGCTCACAAAAGCCTATAGGATTAGTTTCTGTTGTAAAAGTTTTTTTTTTTTTAATGTTCAATTCTACTCTTCTGAGCTGTCAGAATAGCTGGGAGGGATGTGGAGAAGAGAAAGAGAATCTAAAGCCTGGCAGCCATCTTCAGAGACAAGGAAATGTCAATCACCACTTGACAAAAAGGTAGTGTCTTAGTAATAAACTTGTCTCTCAACCTTCATTCCCTTTCATACTTTGATTGCTTGGGCTGAATGCTCCAGGACATACGTTTTTATTCTCAAAAACTAATGACTTGTTAAAAATACGAGTTCTTCTTTACGAATTGATATTTTAACTGAGAGTCAGATTTCCAAATGGCATTCCTTACCCCACTGCCTAAATTCTGATCTGGCCGGAAACTCTGAGGGTCCGCTCCTCCCTCATTCTTTTGTGACCACCTTTTGCCTCAATTCTTACCTAACCTTTAACTAGTATATAGATGTTGCCCCAGACAAACGGGGATGTGTGAAAGACCTTAGTTTTAAAAGGTCCCGGTCTCCCACTGCATCCAGGACTATAGCCTGTCATCCTGACCTAGATCTTATCATTATCTTACTCCAATGCCCTGGAGGAGGGAGTGAAGTTCATGACTTTGCACAGCCCTGCCTCACAAATCTATCTATTCACTTGTAAGTCAAGACATCACCTTCCTGATGTCATTGGTCTTCTTTGAGGACAAACAACAATGAAGCCTAAAATGGAGGTGACCAAGAAACTTAAAGGAACAAGACCCATTTACCTTTTCAATCTGATTAAAATCAATCAATATGGGGCAGGTAGGTGACGCAGTGAATACAGTACCAGCCCTGGAGTCAGGAGGACCTGAGTTCAAATCCAGCTGCAGATGTTTGACACACTAGCCGTGTGATTTTGGGCAAGTCACTTAACCCCAACTGCTCTCCAAAAAGCAAAATATGTGTGTATGTAGATATGTGTGTGTGTGTGTGCATACTTATATATGTGTATATATACATATATATAAAGTGCCTACTATGTGCCAGGTATTGTGCTAAGTATTGAACTAGAATAGAGAAGTCTTTCCAATCTATAATAAAAAAAAAACCATGTATAACTTTCATTTCCTTCTAAGGGGGTACAGTACATGAGGAAAAACTTCAGGAAAGGTAGACTGGCAGTCAGCTGCAAGTTCTGCCCCTTGTCTGGGTTATTCCCATATACCTTCTATGAAGCCTTTCCTGACATCTCAAGCTCCCCACCCAGAGAATGGTGATATCTCCCTCCTCAGTTTTCTTTGAATGAAGTCTCTGCCTTGCACTTCTCTTAATTTCTCATGTACCACGATTATTTGTTTATTTATCCTACACATATACGCTCACACACACGGAGCAATGCATGCACACACACTGAGCACATGCATACACACACGGAGCACATGCATGCACATGTGCACAATTTGATGGTCAGTTCCTTGAGAATCGATATCTATGTCATCCCTCTCTTTCTATCTCCATTACTAATCACAGTGCCTTATAGTACATAACAGGTAGTCTAGAAATGTTTATTGAATTTAGATAAAAGAAACCAACATAACTACAAATTCTCCAAGGAAAGAACATTTTAAAAGATAAACACAAAAAAAATTTAGAGGGAGTACAGAAAAAAGACCAAATATGCATGTATATATACATATGCACACACATAGATACATATATACATATTACATACAGATATATACGTACATATATGTATATGTAAATATATATTCACTGTAAAAATATCATCAGTAAGGGCATGAAAAGAACTGAGAATCACAGAAAATGCTAAAGATTCTGGTATTTGGAGCAAGAAGGAGGACAAAGGAATAATGTCCCCTACTTGATAAAGGACCAGAGAGATGCATCACAATCAGTCTATGGAAAGACTCAGAAGCCCTGGCCCCTCCATTCCTGGTCACACAGCCCTAAGAAACTCTAATGGTCGGGGCGGCCAGGTGGCACAGTGAATAGAGCACCGGCTCTGGAGTCAGGAGGACCTGAGT
Organism: Pseudocheirus occidentalis; assembly: GCA_028646575.1. NCBI lineage: Eukaryota > Metazoa > Chordata > Mammalia > Diprotodontia > Pseudocheiridae > Pseudocheirus > Pseudocheirus occidentalis. The sequence goes on from CM053599.1 coordinate 64,234,607, forward strand.
TCAAATGCAACCTCAGACACTTAACACTTACTAGCCATGTGACCTTGGGCAAGTCACTCAACCCCAACTGCCCTGCATTGCCCCCTGCAAAAAGAAAAAAGAAGTTCTAAGGACTTTGACTTCCTCCTATGAAGAATACAAAGCTGTCACCTGCCCAGGCCACCTCTTGGAGTTGTTATGATTATCAAATGGGGATACACATGAAGACACTTTGCAAACTGAAAAGTCCCAGATGAACAATAACTAGTTATAGTAATTAATGGTGTAATGTTATTAACAAGGAGAAGGGGAAGCCACCAAGTTCCTCTTTTTCTTCCATTTTCTCCCTGGAGGAATGCTCTTCAAACTGCAAAGGGTAGACTGAATAGAATGGCCCACACTGAGGACAGACATAGGGCGCAGTACAGCAGTCTCTTTAAATTCGGTCAAGTATCTAAACACAGATAAATTACATAATCTGATACTGAAAGAATCTGTATCTTCAAATAGAGGATTCCTATTTGATGCAATTTTGATTTGATTTAATTTGAGACAAGTAGAAAACAAAAAAAGTATTCTACCAGAAAAGGGGCAAATATCATTACAAATTTCCCAAAAACAAATAGATTCTAGTAACTACAGACTATGAACCTGGTGTCAAATTTCCAATAAATTTCCCCATAAGGGACCTCAGAAACTGCCAGTACCCAATAAAGAATGTTTTCTTCACCTTTTCCAGGATAATTGATGTTTTTATGGTTGGTGCACACTTAGGAAAGAAAGCAAGGCTCATCAGCTGAGTAATGCTTTGTTGGAGCTTCAGTCTCACTGATGCAGGTAATCCACACAATGATACACTTCAGAGCCCATTCAAATCTCTTCATCCTGCACAATTTTTGTCCATTTTGCTCCCAAAAATCCTACAAAAGAGCTCTATCCAATTTTTCAGTGTCCTTCTGTTAGCACCCTCTAACCTCTTGTGGGACCAGCACAAACACTCTACTGACTGATAAATGACCAGACAACAAGAGCAATCCTGACTCCAAGACCGGCTCTATCCATCATTTCAAGCTGCACCATCCTATACGCTCAAGCATCTACATTCAGACACACACGCGCACGCACGCACACATGCACACGTGTGTACACATGTGCTTGTGCACATATACATGCACACACATACACACATGCACATACATACATGCACATATACACACATGCGCATGCACATACACACACACACACACACACACACACACCACTTCCCACATTTGGAAAAAGTACCAAGCTCTGAATCAGGAGATCTCAAATTTCAGTTCCGACACTTACTGATCATGCCATCATGGGGAAATAACATAACCTCTTTGAGTTCATACCTTCATCTAAAAATAGGAACAAAAGTATCTGTCCTATATACCACGTGGGGTTGTAACAGAGAATATGCTCTTTTAAAATCTTAAAACGCTCTTATAAATGCCAGTTATTTTGGTCAAATGTATGCTTTTCCCCATTGTTCTACATTTGTTACTTTTAAAAATCAACATGATACCAAAGCTATGTTAAAAAAAAAAAGCCATCCATCTCTATTCACTGAGCACACTCAGGGTATCAATTCAAAAGATCCCTTTATTCCCTCTGTTCTAATTACATTGGTTTATACAGATTTAGCTAAAAGAGTTTGCAGGGATTTTCTAAAGTACATTATTCCCATTAAGATTTCAAATGGAAGACAAACCAATAAGCAAAAGAGAGGTACATGATGGGCATGAGCAGGCTGTGCCATACTCCTAGTATTAAACAGGAAAAAGACTGTAAAGACTATCAACTGAGAAATGTTCAAGAAAAGGGAAAAAAAGGAGAGACCAGTTGGTTACACTACAAAAGGGAGACGTATCTGATAGACAGCTCATGGCCTCTACTGGCATCTTAGAGATATTGGGGCCCTTGCAAACATAGGTAGGTTCCCAGCACAGACTTTCAGGAGGAAGTGGATAAAATCAAGATGCATCAGATAATCTTGGCCTTTCTAAATCAAGGTGTTCCCAAGGCCTCAGTTTGTCTGAGACAACAAGGCTAAGGACTAGGCAAGAATTGCGACAAAAGACGGTCTAATTTACCATCACAAAAACATCAATCTGGGAGGGGAAGACCCTCAAAGTTTCTTGCCAACAGTGAAAATAATTGCTATTTACACTCATCCTAAGTGATCAAAACATTTAGTTTTAGATCATAGAAACCACCTAGTTGAATGTTCTCATTTTACAAAGGGGGAAGCTGAAGTTCAGAAAAGTCACTTAAGTGCCTAAGAAGTGCCAGGTGCCAAGCTAACTGTTGAATACACAAAACAAAAAATGAAACAATCCCTACTCACTTGTGGAGGGAGAGAGGGACACAATTAGTGCACATATAAATAGATATCACATAAAGAAAAAGTTTAGATTGGCATATATATTCAAAATACAAGGAGATGGATAAGTCACAAAGAATAGGAGGGTAAGGATGGGTTGCAATATATATATCACTATAGGGAATGTCAATATCAGTGAGATCAAAGATCAGTGGTACTGTGGAGGGCCACACCAGTCTCAGGACATTGACAAAGGCTGCAGAATCTCCAGAAATTTTACCAACATCATACGACCCAACCACATCTTTTTTTTTTGAGGCAATTGGGGTTAAGTTACTCGCCCAGGGTTCCACAGCTAATAAGTGTCTGAGGTCACATTTGAACTTAGGTCTTCCTGACTCTAGGGCCAATGGTTCTCTCCACTATGCTACCTAGCTGCCCCAATCCAACCACATCTTGAAATTACTGCTCTACTACCCTTGCTGTTTTCTGCAAATGTTTTTTACCCTTATAAAAAAATGCATCTTCAAACAAGTAGTTTCCATCTCTTATAATGAGAACAAAAAAAAATCTTTGAAGAAAAATCAGTTTATAACTTTCTAGTCAGCTTTGCTCCCTTCTCTGGGAAATTACATTAGCAATAACCTATTGTTTTTTGTTTTGTTTTTTGCTTTTTGGAGGGCAGTTGGGGTTAAGTGACTTGCCCAAAGTCACACGGCTAGTTAGTGTGTCAAGTGTCTGAGGCCGAACTTGAACTCAGGTCCTCCTGACTCCAGGGCTGGTGCTCTACTCGATGCGCCACCTAGCCGCCCCGTGCAATGACCTATTGTTGAAAAAGAAAATTCTTCATCTGCACTTTCAGTCTGATTAATGAGGCAAAACTCAGGACAAAAAGAATTAAAAGGAGTTTATCATAAAGTACACAAGGGTAGCAACACGTTGAGCTATCCGTTGATGAACCGATCACTGAAAATGGGCAATAGCTTCAAGGTGGGCCCAGCTTTTATAGGTAACTTGGACACAATTCAGATAGAAGAAGTTGAGTGAGTTCTTGAATCTCAGTTCCTCCCCAAGATGGCAAGAACCTGATAATTTGCAGGTAGGGTTACCCTTACAAAGAGCAAGGAAGGAACAAAACTGCAGACATGGTGTCTCCTTCCCCACCAAAACCTCCTCCAACACTGACTGACAAGCAGGGCTGGGAATAATGGGATACAGAGTTAACATAACTTTCAACACTATGAAGCAAAGATTTTTAATCACACTATAATATCACACCTTTCTGGACAAAACTTACACCGTAGGGCCACGAAGAAAGTGACAAAAAGAAGTGATTCATCAACCATTAAGCTCACAACTATGCTCCATGGGCTAGAAAGAAATGATTGCACATGGAAAAGACATCTCAAAGGCATACTGTGACAAGGACAAAAAGAAAGGCAATACTGTAGAAACATAACACTGCTGACATCTATATGAGGTAAAGCTTTCGTGTTTCAAAACTTAGGTTGGAACAACATAAGCCCATTGGATGTTAACACAATGGATTTCTGCTCACTTATTTTTTTTCTCCAAAACTCACAGTTCTGCAGGCCAATGACCCACTCTTTAAATGAGAGAAAAATCAACATCAGTATGATGTTATAGTCTTCCCTGCCTGTATAAGACGTTGATCCACAGAAAATTAGAGGGTTGACCTTAAAACCATAAGGTTCTTTCTACAAAGCACAAATAAATTAATTAATTTGGATGCCAAAAAGCTTCTTTATCTTTTCTAGATGCTCTGCTGCCATTTCCAAAAGTAATCATCCTAATGTAATACACAAGGGAAAGAACACTGGACTGGGTAATGGAAGATGACTCCAACTGTGGCATCATGGGCAGTTCTCTTTGTTACTCAGCTGTAGTATGAAAAATTTAGACTAGATTATCTATTCTAGTCTTTCTGTAATATTTTGCAAGTATGTAACTATCTGAAGGAATTTACTTTAGATGTTTTTCCTCAGTTACTGAAAATCATGCAGTGACCTTTCTCCTACCCATTCTCTATTTATGATTTTCTTCAAATATTTCCCCCCAAAAAATCTGTTATTTCACTAATAGATACTCCCTCCACCAAACACAGGTCATTATCCTTCTGTCTTCAAAGGCCTATCTTATAAGTCTTTATAGCTTAAGAAAAAAGCTCATTCTATGCAAAACTACACACAGTTACAATCCATATGTGGGCAAAAACAATGCTATTCCCATAAATAACGTGATACCGGGAAGCAGCCATAGCTGTGAAGGGCTTTGGACAAACTGGTCATTTATTCACCAGTCCTAAAGAAAGACTGGGAACTGGAATTCTCAACCTGGAAGATCCAGAGACCAACCAGGTTTCAGCATACTGTAGGCATCAGAGAGAAACCCTAATGTCAAAATATCTCATTCTTGAGTTTTCTGTAGATTGATGCATTTCATTGAAGTGGATGTAGGAAAAGAAAAGAGGAATCAGTACCAAAGAGAAGAAGAGAGGAGAGGGGAGGGGAGAAGAGGGGAGGAGAGGGGAGGGGAGGGGAGACGTAAAACATTTGGCCCCAGAAAAGTGCTGCTCATTTCTGTGTCCTGTCACTTAAATGGCACACAGCCAGAAGGCTTAAGGTGAAACCAAAACTGTTAAGATCTTACAAAACCAAAGAAAATGCCGTTTTCTGCCAGCAAAGCAATTTTCTCCTTCATACAGCTCTAACTAAGGAACTTGTATGCTTACAGCAGTTCAAAACTAAGCTAATCTCTGAAGTGATTTTCTTAGGCATAAACAACTAAGATTACCCCATGCCTATTTATCCACCTCTCATGCTGTTCTATCCTTTAACCCATTCTGAGGAGAAAATGCCAAAAAAAGAAATATTTTTCCCAGATAATGTCATAAATGTATTCTATTTTATCTTCTTTGAAAAAGCAACCATTGCTGGCAGAAAAAAAATAAAAGGAATAGTCCATATGCCATCCTTGCAAGGAAAGACTAAACATTAAAGTCCCCACTGTCCCCTGGACACTGGTTAGAGCAAAAGGGAAAAGCTATAGCCCTAGCCTGCTCCCACCTAGCAGCCTCTCATCACCTCTAACCATCATTTTATCTGACCTGAAAGTTTAGAGAACATGAACTTTGGGTGGTACTGAACTATGTGAATACATGAAAAGCCTTTGAGAATGCTGGCCAAACGTTTTATGTCTCTCCTCTCTTCTCCTCTTTTTTTTCCTTTAGTACCAATTCCTCCTTTCTTTTCCCCCATCCACTTCAATGAAATGCATCAATCTACAGATAACTCAAGAATGAGATATTTTGACATTAGGGTTTCTCTCTGATATCTACAGTATTCTGAAACCTGGTTGATTTCTGGATCCTCCAGATTGAGAGTACCAGTTTCCAATTTTTCTTTAGAACTGATGCATAAATGACCAAGAGCACCAAGTAGCACAGGGCTATGAAAAGAACACTCACTAGTGGTAGCATCTGCTTTCAAATCCCACTCCTGCCCCTTACTACCAATGTGATCTGGGGCAAGGCACTTAGCCTCCCTAAATCTTAGTTTCTTTGTCCATAAAAATAAGGTGATTGGACTAGATGAGGACAAAGATTCCTTCCCACTCTTAGTCCATGATTTCTGATCTTCATTTGAGATTGTAATAACTCAGAATGACTACCCTAGGGATTGACATTGATTATGTATAATTTTTCAGGTAGAGATAGACTATATGACCTCTGAAATCACCTTCAACTCTAAAATTCTGTTTCCTAGCGCTTTATACTCTTCACATACTTACAACATTCTATGTTACATTATATCTATGTACATGTTTCATGTCCTCTGCTACAACACAGGTTCCTTAAAGTCATGGACTGCATATTATTTATCATGATGTCAATAATATTAAGTATAAACAAAAGAGGAAGGGAGCAAAAAAGCAAAAGGAGGAGAAAAAGATACAGACTATTGATCAGGTCTAAGAGCTGATCAGTAAGACCTGTTGTTCATAAAAGTTGCCTTCCATCTCCCTCATTTTAGAGTGAAAATAAGTCAGAAAGGAAAAAAAAAAGTTCAAGTCTACAAACATTGTCTAAGCATTTATTATGTGCCAGGCACTATGGTAGGCACTGGGAATACAAAAAGAAGGCAAAAATAATCCCTGCCCTCAAGGAGCTCACAGTCTAATGGGGGAGAATAAACAGTCTTATGAAGGAGACAACATGCAAACAATTATATACAAAACAGAGAGAGAAAAGGCAGAGACAGAGAAAGAAGAAAGACGAGAGAGAGAGAGACAGAGACAGAGTGAGAAAGAGAAAAGAGACAGAAAGACGGGGGAGAGAGACAGAAGGAGGGAGAGACAGAGACAAGGATAAAGGGGAAAGAGAGAGAGGATAAATTGGAGTTAATCTCTGAGGGAAGGTACTAGCTTTAAAGGAGACTGCAAAAGGTGGGATTGTAGGGGCAGCTAGTGGTGCAGTGAATAGAGCACCAGCCCTGGAGTCAGGAGGACCTGAGTTCAAATCCCAGCCTCAGACACTTGACATACTAGCTGTGTGACTTTGGGCAAGTCACTTAACCCCAATTGTTTTGCCTCCCCTGTCTCCCCCAAAAAAAGGTGGGATTTTAGATGAGACTTGAAGAAAACCAGGAGGTGGAGATAAGAAGGGAAAGAATTCAAAGCATGGATGAGTCAATGAAAATGTACAGAGTTGGGAGATGGTGTGACTTGTTCAAGGAAAAGGAAGAAGTTCAATGTAATTGAATCACAGAATATGTGGAAAGGAATAAAAGTATAAGAATACTGGAAAGGTGGGAAGGAAGGTGTCAGGTAATAAAGGGCTTTAAAGGCCAATTTTATATTTGATCCTGGATTTAATACTAAGCTGCTTGAGTTTATTGAATGTTGAGGGGAGAGGATACACAGTGGTCAGAACAGCACTGTAAGATCCCATTGACAGCTGAATGGAGAATGGGCAGGAATAGGGAAAGACTTGAAGCCAGGGGATCAACCAAAAGCCTATTGCAACAGTTCAAGGTGAAGTGATGGGAGTTTGACAGTGACCAGGACAATAGCAATGACTGATGAGAGAAGGAGGCATGTACAAAAAATGTTACAAAGGTACATAAACAGGATTTTGCAACTGTTTGAATGTGGGAGATGAGAGAGTAAAGAGTCAAAGATGACATCCAGGTTATGTACATAGCTGACTGGGAAGATGGTGATAGCCTATAAAATAATACGGAAGTTGGAAGAGAGGAATGGATAGAGGGAAACCTGACGAGTTCAGTTTTGGACATGTTAAGTTTAAGATGCCTAAGGGACATGTAGTTTGAGATGTCCAATACACAATCAGAAATGTGAAAGAGGAGAAAAGGAGAGTGGTTAGGGCTGGACTTAAAATCTGAGAATCATCAGCACAGAGATCATTGAATACATGGGAGCAGACAAGATCACCAAGAAATATAATATAGAGGTCCAAAAAAGAGGCTGCAGGAAACCTACAGTTAGTAGATAGGACCTGGATAAAGATTCAAAAAAGAATCAGTTAGAAAAGCAGAACAAGAACAATAGAGAGTCATGTCACATAAACCTAGAGACAAGAAAGTGTCAAAAGAGGGTGACTAATAATGTCAAAGGTTACAGAGAGGGTGAGAGGAATGAGCATTGAGAAAAGAGCATTTGATTCTTCAATTAAGAGATTACTGGTGATTTTATAGCAGTTTCAGTTAATTGAGGAAGTCAAAAGGCAAATTGCATAAGGTTTAGAATCAAGTGAAAGGAGAGGAAGTGGGGGCACCAATTGCAGACTGCTTTTTCAAGGCATTTAGCTGAAAAAAGGAAGATATCTGATGACAGCTAGGAAGGATGGCAGGATCAAGTAAAGGGTTTGTAAAGATGGGAAATGTGTATGTATTTATAGGCAGCAGTGAACCAACCAAGAGATATGGAGAAGTTAAAAATTAATGGGGATGCTAGAAGAGGCAATAAGCTGAAAACAGGAGAGAATAGGATCCACTGTGTGTGTAGAGGAGTTTGCCTTGGGAAGGAGAAGGAGGACGAGGAGGAGGAGGAGGACGACGATGAGGAGGAGGACGATGAGGAGGAGGAGGAGGACGATGAGGAGGAGGACGACGAGGAGGAGAAGGAAAGAAAAAAGAAAAGAAAAGTCATATGAAACATGGATGACAGAGTAGATAGCAGTGGAAGGCATTTGAGTGGTGTGAGTTGAGAGAAGAAGAAGGGGCTCTGGGTAAATGGCTTCAATTTTTCAGTGAAATATGAGGTAAGTCATGTCATCAAGCATTTAGACTCTCATATGTCAAGTAAATATAGTAAGTGCTGAATTCTCACACAATGGATGAAGATCTGGTATGCTGGTTTAAAAAAAAGTGAAAACTAGTTAAATGAAGTGAGGGTATCTGAACTTGGAGATGAGAAGAGCTCAGGAAGGCAAAATAGATTTTTTCAAATACTTGAAGAGCTATGACATGGAAGAAAGATCATATTTTAATGCACCACCAAAGCACAAAACTGGAGTTCCAAGAGACTATAGGTTCTGCTATATTTGTTTTCTTTGTCTTACCAAGCAAAAGGAAAACAACAAATGATCAGGCAAGATATACTGTCCAAAAGGCAGACAAAAAGAGTTTCTTTCTCCCCTCTCCCTCCCTCCCTCTCTCCCTCCCTCCCCCCCTCTCTCTCCTCTCTCTTTCTCCCCCCTCTCTCTCTTCCTCTCTTCCCCCCCTCTTTCTTCCCCCCCTCTCCTCTCTGTCTCTGTCTCTCTCTCTGTCTCTCTCTGTCTCTGTCTCTCTCTCTCTCCCTCTCTCATTTTTAGTTCTGCTGAAAAACTGTGTCTCTTCCAAAGAAGAATATGCTTGGGGAGTGAGGGCATGAATTTAGGATGTCTTCTGCTGCCACCACCTGGAAAATCCTGTGCAATTCATGAAATTCTCATATGTGCAGTTTATGAGAACCCCATCTGTGTTAGCTATGGAGAATGACAACAATTTGCTCAATAAAAATTCATAATGACAAATCAGGGACCAGACTTCTTCACTTTAACGCCAGAGATCAATTTCACCATTCAGCAAGGAAGTCCAAGCTGAAGCTGCTAATAAAGTACTTTTTTTTATTAAGGCTTGTGTTTGTTGGAAGAATGAACTGTCTTGGAAAGCAGTAGGCTCCCATCCCTGGAGATGTGCAAATGGGGGCTGGATATCTACTTGTTAGGGATGTCACAGAGGGGATTCCTGATGAAATATATATGGGTTGAGCTATATGACCTTGGAGATTCTGAGATTGGATGATTTGATGAAGTTCCAGAAACTTAAGAGCTTAGTGCATAACTTTAACGGTTAAGTTAGCAGTATAGAACAAATCAGCTGTTTTTGCTTGCAGAAAGATATCTTTTGCGTCAAGGCAGAAATGTAAAGTGTTCTGATGCATTTTGTGATTTACATTTCCTTACACCTCCCAGTTTTCCTCAGACCTACTCTCTCAAACCCCAATTAGAAGACTCATCACTGAGAGGTTTTGTTTTGCTTTGTTCTTTTCAAATTATACTGAATAATAGCACCCATTATGACTCTATAACAGATCTATAATGAACCTGAACAAATGTCACTAACCAAATGACTAAATACCTATCCAGAGAGAAAACACACACTTTAGCCCAGGTGGTGAACACATGGAACTGGTTTTCTATAAAAAATAAATTGGTGCCTTTCAACTCACACTACCTGTTAGACTAGTAAATGGATAAAATACAACATTAAAAATTCTAATGCTCTCTGCTGCTTAAAGCTGAAAAAGAACATACAGACCCTAAAAATAAATTAGTGTGTGTTACATTTGCTTCTTTTGTTTTAAACAATGACTTCCAGACTAGAGTCAGGGGAGCAGTAAATGGCAAAAACCAGATGTTAAATGAGTTGTGCAGAAATAAAAATAAATAAGCAATGAAGATCACCAAGGTAGAAGGAGGTAGGTGATAACATTGGCAGAGCACGTAGTAGGGGCCAACAGACTTGGGTTTCAGCATCATTTCTACCAAAAGTTAATCTTTTTGTCTCAGTTAGCTCATCTGTAAAATAAGGGAATGGAACTAAAACATGTTTTAAGTCCCTTTTAGCTCTAAGGATGCTGTGATTGAAACCCAAACCGTGCACATTAGTACTTATTAAAACAGTGCTTACTGTGTCCAAGGCACCATACTAAGTACTAGGAACACAAAGACAAAGAAGAAAAATAGTCCCTAACCTCAAGGAGCTTACATTTTACTGAAATAATCCTATTAAAATGGTTGAAAAACAAGCTAATTATATTCACAATATTTTAAATTATCCTAAATAACTTGTCCAAAACTGCAAGAATATCCCCACAAAGTGGCCTCAATCAAGTCACTTCACAGTAATGTTTTAACCTAGAAGGGAAATTGCATTAAAATGTCATGCAGTCAGTCACCCACTTATTTGTACAGCCTTGGTCCTATGGCACTGCCCTTTAATATTCATTTTACCTAAGGATATTGGGCAAGATATTCATTCCTCAGCTGCTCTAGATCCATAGAGTGAGACAGCACACTGCTTGCTGTGGTAGCTCAATCATTTTTCAGTCATGTCCAACTCTCATCTGAGGTTTTCCTGGCAAAGATCCTGGAGTGGTTTGCAATTTCCTTCTCCAATTCATTTTACAAATGAGGAAACTGAGGCAAACAGGGTTAAGTGATTTGCCCAACATTACATAACTACTAAGTGTCTGAGGTCAGATTTGAACTCACAAAGGTGAGCCTTCGTAACCTCAGGCCTGGCATTCTGTGTCACCTAGCTTCCCTAGCATACTGCTAATCTCTGGGAATTGTCCAAAAATAATAAAGAAGTGGGAAGGGAGAATAACAAAATGCTTGAAAACCAAAAGCATTCCTTTTATTAGCACATCCTAATGGGAGAGGGTGAGAAATCAATTAATAAATCACATTCAATCCAATAAGCCCTTCATAACCTCCAAGCATCAGTATATGCTCCAGTTTCATCTGTCGTGTACTAAATTGAAAGATCTGGGCTAGGAGAGCAAAGAGTCAGTGATGAATTCTATACACTTGGAGGGTGGGGTAGCACACTGTTTTTTTTATAATAACAGGGAACTCCAGAGCCATGAAAGTAACTTAATTAATTGCAAGGATCTTCCAAAATAACCACTTTTAAGATCCAAAGAGAAGGTGATAGCTCCTTTGAAGGGTCATGAAGAATTTGGGAATTTTAAGAGTAAAATCACAAAAATGATCTCTTCTGATATGAGCTATTCTCTTAAAACTGGTGGAATGGAGGGGAAGTTTCCTTTCCTTCACTTTCCATCTAGCCCTCAGGCCAAAGAGGCAGGTACACACACAATTCACACACCTATGCACACCCAAAGCCAACTTTAAAACATGTCTATACAAACTGTCCTTACCACACCACTTTTAATTCTCAAAGTAAAGTGCATCATAAACACCAAAAACCTTTCTAGGTTCCTTACAATTAAAGGATATATAAAACCAAAAATCTAGTATAATTCCTTTGGGGTAGCTAAAGCAAGTTAAAGATAATGTTACCATTTTTAAAAATTGTGTTAACTTACAAGACTTCTAATGACAAGTCTGTGCAAACTAAATAGAAGTCATGCAATCACCTTACCAAGAAAACTTCAAATTAAGAAATGAGAAAAAAAAATTGGATTTGGGGAGGATATGATGGAGTGAGCGACCACTATTTGGGATAATAGGCCCTTACTTCCATATCACCTTACAAATATATTTTTGTTTTTATAGATTTCTGGCCTTCATCTCTTACCACTCCCAATTATTCTTCCTTAAAAGAGAAGGTTTCTAATCTAATTCACAATACCGCCACCAGCTCCTCTCCACCTCCACCTCCACCAAAAAAAAAAATTAACAATAACAAAAACCCACTCATATGACAAATGGGTTTTCACTCTTACTTAATCAATTCCGTTTTGAGAAATGAATCTCAATTAAACCCTTGCCCCAACCTCTATTTCCCACCTCATTTTTCCTCCATACCTTTCATTTTCAATCTAGGGAATCTAACACAATTCAATTCAAAAAATACTCATTATGGCCTCTGTATACAGAGCACTGTACTAATAAGCAAAGGATTGGGGAGAGGGGGAGATCGGCTAGAGATACAGTGTTTAAACAAAACAGTCCCTGCAACAAAAACTCCAGTGTTAGATATGAGATGTCACTCCTTAGTCGGGGAAAAAAGGAATGAGCCCAAGCAGTAGCCCGATCCAAAACCCCATCGAGAGTGCGGTGGAGGGGTGAGAGTTGGGAGAGAGAGAGGTGAAGAAAGGAGGAGAGAAGAAAAGAGACCAGGGAGAGGAGGAAAGAGGAAAAAGGTGCTGCCCCCAGGACCCATGAGAACAGGTGCTACTTGTACATCAGCTATCCCATTTAGTGAAAAGCCATGAAGGGGTGCAAAGAACAGTCTGCCTCAAAGACCATAAGAAGAAAAAGGTCCAGCCTGCTCACAGCTTCTAACACTCCTTTTTCCCTGAGCACTGCAGCCATCGCAGCCACTTGCTATCTTCACAGGGGAGAAAAATATCTAAAATCCAAGAAATAAGAGTTTTCTCTGGCTTTGTTAAGTGAACCATCTTCGACGCTGAAAAAGACCTTAGAGACTCCTCTGCAACCTCGTCTTTTTGAGAGAGGAAAGAGATATTTCGGGAAGCGAAATGACTTGCTCAAGGTCACACTGGTAGCCCCTAACAAAGTCCGTACTCTAAACTCAAGTCCTCTGGCTTAACTGAAGCGCATGTCTGGGTGGTGTTGGAATTTTATCAGGCCCGTTCTCAGGCCAGATACCTTCCCAGCTCCCCTTCCCAACCTACCTCCTCCTCCAAACACCCACCCAACTCCACTCCACCCCACCCCCCAAAAAAAGTAAAGATCCAACAGACAAATGAAACGGGAAAACAATGCACTTTAGCTCTGCATCCTAAAACACAGGTCCCTCTCCCTGGCCCACAATCCATTCGCCTTTCAGGTATACCATGTTTCTCGCCAGAGAATTCCCAGACCACCACTGCCCGGCCCCAAATCCGCTCTGCTTCCCCTTCCCCGCCTGGGACAGTGAGACCCCGCCTCCAGACAAAAACCCAGCTCTTCTACTCCTCTGGCCCCCTAGCCAAGGATTGGGGAGTAGGGTGTGGAGAGGGAGGAGAAGGAGGGAGACAGACAGAGAGAAAGGGGGGGAGCGATAAGGCGCTTAGCAGAATGCCCCACCCCCGGAGCCCCTTCACAGTCTCGCTGGCCAGCCACACCACGAGCCCAAGTTCCGCGGGTGGGCAACAGGGACCGCTCCTTCCTCCTTCCCAGAGGTTCAATCCCCAGCTGTACACGGGTGGGGCAGGGCAGGACTGGGCAGAAGGAGGGAGGGCGAGTCTCCCAGGTATACAGTTCCTGGCGGGCAGACAAGACTTCTTTGGAAAAACTTAAGAGGATCCAGCGGGAGGGCGGTCGCTCCCCTCCTTCCAGAAAGGGAGCTCCCTACACCAAGAAACCTTGCCCTGAGCCACGGCGAGAAACCTCCCCGGGTCCAATCGGCTCCCGGTCCCTTTGTCCCTCTCAGACGGCTAGGTCCCCTGCTTACCCCAGAGCAGCACCAGGAAAAGTCGCAGTCGCCGCCGGGCTCGCAGCTCCATCGCGCTCGCTCTGGAGAAGCCTCCTTGGAAGGCTCCCAGAAGAGGGGAGCCAGGGGCCGGCTTGGGCTCGAGAAGGCGGGGAGAGGAAAGACGGGGAGGAAGGATAAAAGGAGGAACCGGGGATAAGGCAGAGTCCGAGGTGGCCCAAGGTAGGTGAGTAGCTACAGCAGCGCCCACTAGCCCGGCTCAGCCTGGATGTGCCTATGACCCACCACTCTCTCCTCTCCGCCTCGTGCTTCCCTGGCTCAATTCGTCTGCTTTCCCAGCCCGGGCGCAGAGGCCGAAAGAGAGCCAACCGAATTGCGATCTCCCCCGACGCCCGCTGCCCCCGCCTCCTAAGCAGAGGCAGACCGCCCCTCAGCGCCCATCAACTGGAACTCTCCTGTTTCTTCTTTTTGGGATTGTGGTTTGTTCCCTCCCCCCACGGCAGGTCCTCTTTGCGTGGGTTGGAGGACGAAGAGGATGTAGTGGCTATTCTGGGATCCTCCCGGGGAGTTAGGGGCCGGAACCACTGAGAAGCAGGACTGATGGAGGAAGGAGGGACAGAGGGAGAGAAAAAAACCGGGACACTATCGTGGGCAAGGAGGGGTGTGTGTGTGTGTGTGTGTGTGTGTGTGTGTGTGTGTGTGTGTGTGTGTGTGTGTGTCCGTTGTTTTCTTTGTGCATCAGCACCACGTGTGTGCCTGTGTATATGTAATTGTTTATCTTGTGGCCACACGCACACACGACACTTTAAAACTGGGAGCTATTGAATGTGATCACGACTTATACAATATGTAATGCTCATGTGGCAAATAAAATCTATAAAGGTAAGCTGAGGTACACAACTCCCAGCTAAATATGTTTATTAACAGTGATGTACATATCTGTTAACAAAGCAGGTCAGAACAGCAACCTCAGTCAAGTCAGGGACCCCAATGAGGAGGAAACCCTTTTTATTGAAGGACAACAAAGAAAAGATCTTGGTAGTTGTAGAACATTACTATTGGCTATACTAAGGAAAGTGGCTTGGCATTCAAGTGTGGCTCTTCACCCCTTTTCTGAAAATGAAAGGTAGCTGTGTGGCACAGCAGATAGAGTGCCAGGACTAGAGTCAGGAAGACTAGCCTGAGACATCAACTAGCTGTGTGACTTTGAGCAAGTCATTTAACCTTGTTTGCCTCAGTTTTATCATCCA
This sequence comes from Pseudocheirus occidentalis, assembly GCA_028646575.1. Taxonomy (NCBI): domain Eukaryota; kingdom Metazoa; phylum Chordata; class Mammalia; order Diprotodontia; family Pseudocheiridae; genus Pseudocheirus; species Pseudocheirus occidentalis. The sequence goes on from CM053599.1 coordinate 64,249,834, forward strand.
TAAAATGAGCTGGAGAAGAAAACAGCAAACCATTCCAGTATCTTTGCCAAGAAAACCCCAAATGGGGTCTCGAAGAGTCAGATACTAAACAAATGAATAACAATTAAAAATGATTTTATGGGACCCATCTCCATCGTGTAATCTTTGCGAGGGGATCAAAATCGCTAAACTTTTCAACTCCTTGAAAGAGATTTTTTTGTAAAACTCCGGAATCGCACAAGGACAGTCAAGGACAGACAACATATCTTTTGGGGATGGTAAAAAGCTAACTTGTAGGACTTACAGATAAAAAATAGATGTCCTGTAAATATGCCAGGATGAGAGATGACAACTTGTCTTTTAACTAAACTAACTCAGAGGGACAGTTGAATTCCTGAGCTCAACTCAAGGACACAGAAAGGTAGCTTTAGGCACCAAAAATCAATATAGCATAAAATCAATTACATTGTAGAATCAATACAGAGGAAATCTGAGTAATATTCATTTGTTCTACTCTCTGAATAATACTAGATCATATCAAGCATTCCAGATCCCAAATACAGGTGTTATCCTCAGCATTAGTAGAATATAATTTCATAGTTTATGTTCTATTCTGTTGTATAATGAATAAATATTATCCTAAGTGAAAGCAACCCACCACAAGACGAAAAAGTTAGCACCACACCCATACAGCTGGGAGATCCATTAATCGAGAAATCATTAAGTGATTTTGAAACTTTTAAGTCAGTTCACCTAAGTTGAGTTCCCAATAAACTAGAATAAAATGACCAAGTCCAAAAAGCAGATGTTTCCCCTATACAACACATACAAATAGCTTATGAATATAACTGTCTTGGCTTGAATACACATATGGTATGATGTAACTGCAGTTATTTCTGGATACCCACACTTCCTATTGCTACCTGCCCCCAAGGCAAACTTCCATAAGCCCTCTGCAAGTTGCCCAGTTAGGCTAAAGCCCAGAGCACAAAATGGAAGAGGTGCAAAGAAGTAGGAAGAGAAAAGAAGGGGTTCTGCTCTCCTACAGTGCTCAGGCCTGTGATTCTATCACTCTACAGAAGCAGAGCATTCCCAGAGGCTCAGTCCAAGGTCACACATTCATTTGTGTCAGAGGTAAAATTTGAACTCAGGTCCTTTTGACTCTAACCACTACAATGCTGCATCTCTCCCAATATACATAGTAGGTGCTAAATAAATATCAGTTGATTTATTTCAAACCATATGATAAGGACAGAAGATCTATTGTAGGCCAATGGAAGAGAGATGAAAAGGCAAGGAGGAATTTTCAGTTAGTAAATCATGGTCACAAGTGATGGCCTTTTATTCATGTTAATGGCATGGAGGAGTAGGGACAAAAATGGAGGAATTTCCCCTGATTTCTTTCTTTCAAGCCTGGTGCCTATAGAGTTGTGGGAAGGAGGGGAAAGGGGTTGGGGGCAGAGGGTTAGAAAGAGGAGGCAGATTGCTCCTTAGTTTAAAAACCAAACAGCAACTTTCCTCCTGTTATATACTCAAAATGAGAAAATGACCTATGAAAACATTTCTCTAAATCCACTTTTGGAAAACCAGAGACTGGCCACCATCATCTCATCCCCCAAGACATACTGGAGGTAGTTTCCATTACATGGTAATATGATAATTATAATTAACATTTACATATGTCACAATAAGTTTTTCTCCCCCTAATAACCCTGAGAGTTAGGTGTTATTATCCCCATTTTACAGATGAGGGTACTAAGGTTGAGTGATTTGCCCAGGGTCACACAACTAGTAAGTGTCTGAGGTTTACCTTGAGCTTCTCTTCCTAATTCTGAGAGAGTTCTAGCCAATGTGCCACCTAGCTGCCTCAGGCCACATTTCCTGCCCCTCCCCACCCCCACATAAAGCCATTTATGAGCACCTCTGTCAGAATCACATAGTTGGACCTTCCATTCTTCTGTGCCCACTCCTCCACAGCTATGCTCAAGTATTCTTACACGTGTGGCAGGATTCTATTCCCAAACCTTGTCAATCGTCAGCAACCAGTTAGTAGCACGTAAGTTAATACCTAACACCCTGCCCCCCACCCAAAGACATAAGGTACACTCAGCTTCTCCCCTGTTTCCAGTCCATATTACATACCCTGCAAAAATAATCTTTAACTGATGATGTAGAGATGTAACTGTGGGAACAGAGACAAAAGCATTGGGTTTGGAGTTATAACCTGTGGGAATCACATTTGTATAGGCCTTAAGGTCTGCAAAGTGCCTTCCTCATGACCATCCTGTGAAATATTAATGCACATATCATGATTCCTCTTTGACACATGAGGAAATTCACTGAACTTCCCAAAGCTTCAGCTTCACCTTAAAAAATGAGAGAATTAGACTACGTTTCCCAGCGCTAAATCCTATGATCCACATCATTTTTTTGGTCAAGAGCTTTCTGCGTTTCCCTAAGAAGACCAAAGAGTTAGTCTTCAAAGACTAACTCTTTGGTCTGCTATTAAATGTCCTTGTTTTGGCCCCAACCTTATTTATTTTCCATTACTCTCCACTTTTGTCTTTCTCATACATATCTATGATGGAGCCCGCTCTTACAGACTCTCAGGAACTAATTGTTAAATCAGCTGAAAAATCAGATTGTTAAATCAGCAATAACTCTGAAAGAGCAAACCCAACAAACTGAAGTTTGATTTATTGTTTTGTAAACTGTCTAGATTTAAGAAACTGATAGGAAGGGGGTGTCTAGGTGGCTCAGTGAATAGAGCACCAGCCCTGGAGTCAGGAGGACCTGAGTTCAAATCTGACCTCAGACACTCAACACAAAAAAAAAACTAGCCGTGTGACATTGGGCAAGTCACTTAACCCCAATTGCCCTCCCAAATAGCAAAAAAGAAAAAAAGGAAAGTGACAGAAAAAGTATTAATAATGAAAACTGAGCTTAAAAGTGTTTTGTGTTTACTTTTTTCAGTCCATTGCTAAACATTTCCCAGTATGCTCTGTTTCCAATTAAAATGATTCCCTGAATATGCCTCCCAACTTCTTGCTTCTGAGCCTCTCTGTTCATGTTGTCACTTTGCCTGGAATACTTCCTCTTCCCAGTTCCACGTGTTTATTTCCCATTCATCCTTTGGACTTCATTCAAATTCCACCTCTGTGAAGCTTTCCCCAATCTTCTCCCCAAAGTAATCCTGTGAAGTCCAACAACAGCTCATTGTTCATAGTTCTTCTAAAGGTTTTTCCCATTCCAGTTTGCATTGTAGTTATCTGTTTATCTTTATAACCTACTGTGAGGTTAACACAGATGGCAGGGAAGACACTTTCTTCATTTTTGTATTCCCACAATGCTTGGCAGTGCCTTCTATATGATAGACACTGGATAAATATTTGTTGAATTACAGACAACATTTCCATCTGCTACATCCTCCCCATGATTTTACATTCCTTCATTTCTTTGGAAGCCTTGATTCCAGTCTTCCTCTGACATCCATCGGAAAGTCAAAACATAAAATAACCCTCTCCATGCTATGGTGTTTTTCTTCCAGTTCTAACAATCACAAAAGAAAAGTTGAATTATCACATTCCAAGCATTGGTTAGCCTGTTGTCACACTTCAGCTGGAAATTCCCGAAATGAATTTCATCCACTAGACTTTCAAATGTTCTGCTTCTTTGTTCATAAGCAAGTTCAGACTTTCAAAGTAGCTCATTTCCAATTTCAACTCCCATCACTTGACACAACTCATTAATCCTTCGGTTCCCACTTAAAGCTTTTCGGCATGCATCTTCACTGCTTTGGGAAATTGGGACAAAGAGCACCTGCAGGGAACTGCACATGTTTTCTTCCTAAAGAACTTGTGCTACTTCTCTAAAGGCTATTTGCATAATTTCACAGAAACGTTTTCCCAAAATGTCGAGTCCTCTACAAAAAGAAGTCTACAACCAATTAGCACAAACCTGATTGGGATGAAAAGACAGAGAGACCCAAACTTTGGTCTCCCTTTAATCTACATTCAAGTTTGATTCCATATATTTATTCCATTAATAACATTTAAAAATGAAGCAAAAGAACAGAAGGAAGGCTAGAAGAAATCAAAGGCAAACTGAACAGCTTCAAAAGTTATATGTTGAATATATTATATACTTAATGAAAAGAAAAACCCATTCTGCATAAAGATTTGTGGTTTCAGGAACAAGCCTTTTCTCTTCTACATGCATATAGAAATGTTTGCTTTCTTTGGAACTTATTAAGTCCAGAAATTTTAAAAAGAAAATTTAAAAATTAGAAGAAAAATAAAAGCATAGGATTTAGAGCTGAGAGAGATATTGGAAATCACCTAGACTTCTCATTTTATAAAGTAGTAAGCCAGGGCACAGAGATGAGCCAAGACTTGTCCAACATCACACAGGTAATCAATAACGCAGACCAGTTCTTCTGACTCTGAAGCCAGGGCTCTTTCCACTACTGCAATACCTTCCTATGCTGGAACCAAGTTAGATTGATTTCGGTTACAGCTCGTGCCTGAAGTACAAAGAGGAAGATCATTGCATACAAGGAAGACGTCACTCTGTTCTCCTTAGTGTAGCAACCAGGTGTTCAACTACAAGTACCAGAATTCATAATTAAGTTTCAGAACTTTTTCCCTACCCCTGGAGAATATCTGAACATTTGATTATACTCTAAGAAAAATAAAATAGGGAGATAAGCTATAATTCCTGCTTTGAAAATCAGAACTTGGAATCAAACGCCATAGCAGCTCTTCCAAATCCTTAAAATGTCTTTTAATCTTTTCATCTCCTTACCCCTCACTCTCTCAATTCAGCAGATAAACTTACTGCTGACTCATTGGGGGAAAAAAATGCCACCTGAAACTAGTTTTCCAAATTTCCCATCTCAACATGTCTTCAGCCATCCCATATGGTGTTAGAAAATGTGAAACTGGATTTGGAGTCAGAAGACCCAGATTTTAATCCCAGATCAATTACTTATGAATTTGAGCAAGTTATTACACTTCTCTGAGCCTTGGTTTCCTCCTCTGTAAATTAAGGAAACTGGACCATAACAGGAATGCTTAACCTGGAGTCTGATTTTTTTAAATAATATTCTGATTACTGTGTTTCAATATAATTGCTTTCCTGTGCAGTTCTCTGTATTTTATTTTATGCATTTGTAAACATTATTCTGAGGAGTCCATAGGTTTCACCAGACTGCAAAGGTTTTCATGAAACAAAAAGCTTAAGGACCTCTGGACTAAACAGCCTTTAAGTAGTTCATAATATCCAGAAAGCAGGAGACCATAGTCCTACTATGCACTGCCCTGGTGAGAATATGTCTAGAGCAATGGTTCCCATTTAGTGGGTTGCAGATCCCAATGAGTTCATGACAATGATCCAAGTGGTTCATGCTAACAATTCTTTAAAGGCTCCTTAAGCAGCAAATAATGGTTAAGAATTTTATCAGTAGTAAATTAAATTACTCTGGGGCATCACAATACAGCCGTTAGTATTGGTGGTAGCTAAGATATGAAGCCCCTCTTCCACAGGAATGTTTGCTTGGGACTTTAATTAATTCTTTTTGACTTATTGATTCACGAATTGATCATCTATACATTTTCACAGAGTTCCTTCTTTGAAGCTATGAGCCAAGAGACTGAGAAAATCTCCCCAAGTGGATTTAGACCATTTGTTCATTCATGATTTATTGAAGGTCATCTATATGTCAGGCATTGTACAAGGTATTGGAGATATCAAGATAAAAACTAAGTAGTTCCTGGTTTCAAGGAAGCCGTATTTTATTGGGAGAAAATAATGTATAAACAGATAAGTGAAAACAAAATATATAACAAGTGAATATAAAGGGGATGAGGAGGTCATTGGAGACTATGGTAGGAAAAGGAGGATCAGAATATACTTCATGTGGGAGATGGTACTTGAGCTGAGCCTTGAAGGAAAAATCATAAAATTCCAAGAGGTAAAATTGAGCACTTGAAGTCTGCACAAACATACTGACGCTGGACAAATCTACACTGAGTGTCTTTCTAAACCGTGCTTATTCAGCTTCACAGTGATGCTTTAAAACAATAGAAATCAAAATGCAGCAGAGCAAAAAGGCAGACTGGAAAGATGCTAAGAGTGTGCCAGGCATGACCCCAGCTGTTCCCTAATCCAACAATCAAACTAGAAATGGAAAGTGGTCATCCTGCAAAAGTGAAGAGAAGACTCCTCTGCCATCTCTGGTGATTAGATCATCATCTGGAAAGCACCCAAGCCTTCAATATCATTGGCTTCAAAGTTTCCTTGCATTTTCTTTTTCAGTTGTAGTTAAGTTTCTATTCGTATTATTTTTAGAGCATCCTCTTGATATTTTAGAAGTGAAGGAAAACCAAGTAAATAAAAAATATAAAAGGAAAAAACAGTCAACAAGAAAGGAGAATTTCTCTGGCCAATTTTTCTTGTGCCCTAGTGAACAGACACGCCCGCTAACTCACCAATAGGTATGAGGCCCATGAGTTACCCTCAATCTGGTTTAGCCGTCTGCTGAGACAGTTTTACCCAAGTGCGACTGCTGCCCATGCTAACACTTCTTGGAGTCACAGGGGAGAGCTGGGCATAGGATTGGACGGTGAAGGTGGATGAGCAGCCCTGAAAAGGGCTCTGCAAACCCTCCCACCAGAGGGACTAGTCCTCGTCAAATACCCCATTCACTGGGGCTCCAATACTGTTATTACACGCTTCAGGAACAGAGGCTTCAGGGTAAGACAGTAGGTCCTACATTTGGCTGGGGATCATAAGACTTGGGTTCAGATCTTGGCTCTCCTCCTTCCTACTTTTATCACTTCTCTTCTCTGACATTTTTCTGTAAAATGTTAAGACTAGAGGAGGCCACATTTGAACTCAAGATGAGTCTTCCAGACTCCAGGCTGAGCACTCTATCCACTGTGCCACCAAGCTGCCTAATATATTGTATAATCAATATTTATATAATATGTTACTGTGTATTATATAATATATTGTCATGTCATATGTTATATTCATTATACTGTATTGTATTATATTATATATTATATGTAAAGATCCATTAAAACACACTGATCCTGATCACTTTTACCATACTCTGGTGCTGCTTGCATTCTCTACATAGTCATATACACATAGACCCTGGCTACTCTCTTTTACCATAGTGGCAAAAATGGAGGGCTCAGAATAGTTCTATAGTGCTATAAATTCTGTTATGGCTCCCTCTTCTCTTCCTCTCTAAATGCTGATATCATTGTGTAGAAGGGCATTGGGACTAAGTGTTATACTGTCAGGGATCAAACAAAGGAAAGCATTCCAGCTTCCCCCTGTTTCCAGGGCTCACCTTTTCCATGCTGTCCCAAAACAAGGCTCACCCAGAAGCCACACTGACCACAGGGCTCTCCTCCTGGATACAACTTCTCATCCAAACTCACTCACTGACTGTCTGGGATTGTGTTTTCTCCTTCCACACACCAGTAATCACTCCAGCCACAGTACTAACTGTCCATTCACAGCAAACTCTCCAGTACACACTCAGAGGCTGGATCTCCTCTTGCCATGCCAAACAGATCTCCATCATCAAATATTACAACCCAGGGAGCAATTAACAACTACAGGCAGCTGCAAGCCCCTTTTGCCTTCCATGGACAGCTGTCTTCCCATCAATTCAAACATCTACCACTTTAATGGTTGCTGTGGGAAAGAAATATTAGATTTGATCATTTTTATTCCAAAAGGCAGACCTAAAAGTAATGGGAAGAAGGCAAAAAGAGGCACATTTAAATTGGATATGAGGAAAAGCTTCTGACCAACCAGAGCTAACCAATCATAGAATGGGCTACTCCAAGAAGTAGCAGATTCAGCCTCCTTGGAGACCTCCAAACAAAATTTGAATGACCACTTGTTAGGCAATATTGGACAGGAAACTCTTTTTCAGGCATGATTAGAGGTCCCTTTCACTTCTGACATATTTGATTCTGAAACTATAACCAAGATCTTCCAAGCACATGTCCAACACTTTCCATTATGCTATTCTATGTCTCAGAGACACTCCTCGGAGGCGGGGAAACTGTGGCTTCCAAGCCACATGTGGCCTTCTAGGTCCTTGGGTGTGGCCTTTTGACTGAGTACAAGATTAACAAATCCTGTTATTAAGGGTATTTATTCTGTAATGTTTGGATTCAGTCAAAGGGCCACACTTGGGGAACTCAAGGGTCACATGTGGCCTCAAGGCTGGAGGTTCCCCACTCCTGCTCTAGAAGATTGTGGCTTTCTATAAGCCACCTCATGCATAAATCATTGATAAGCAGAGATGGGTTCTAATTATGCCAGTAATAGGAGAGAGACGTACAGGAATCAGGATGGGGATGAGAGTATTGAATTGCTTTCTGAGGTTAAGTTACCATAACATAAGCAACTTGTAGAGAATGCTAACCCATTCCTAGCCAGGAGGCTAGGCATATAACGGATGTCCTAAAAGGAACAGGGAATATTTCAAGAATCCAATTATTGGTTACCTAGATGATTTCTGTCTTATTTGTGGTTAATACTTGTGTACTAAAAAGAAAAGAAAATGAATTCCCAATGCAGTTTTCCCTCCACTCAGTGAATAATTTTGTATCTGTGAAGTGCATCAAATTTCATCATTTTCTTGGCTGAAGGTTCCTGTTGAAACTATGAAGGGCCAGATAAGAGGCAGAAGACAGTCATGGATGTGGCAGGGCCTAACTTAAGGAATTCATCTGGCACATTTGCAAAGACAAAGAGCTCTAAAATTAAAAAAAAATAGAAAGCAGTCTGTGTACTCAAAACAACTATGAAGAGAAAAAAGATTTGGATAGTGAAAATTTTAAATGTATCATGTTTTCCTAGGTGAATATTTGTGATAAGTTAACCTGAGCTATTTTCACAACAGTTCTGAATAGTGAACTCTCTCTGCCCTTGCTTACATTATGTTGGAATACATATTTAGGATAATGTCATAAGTAAATCAGATAAATTAACAGTGGTTATACATTGTGATTCATTTGCACTGAGATTTTGAAAGTGGATAATTCTTGTCCCAAAGCTTACATTCAAAAGCTTGATATATTAATTGAGCCATATCTCCAAATTTCTCCTCTGAAGTCTTACCCAATACCTTGCTATGGCACAAATTGTAGACTATGCCATGTTATACCAAGATGGAAAGGCCTCACATATGGGCCCAGAAAAAACCTGGGCAAGGGTATACCTTATTTCCAAGGAATAAAACAGATAAGGTGGAGCAGGGGGATAAAAGAGGAGTATCATTATGTACTATGTTAAGAAAATATACTTGTTAAAGAAAATCAGGACCCAGAAGGAAAAAGCAAGAAGTGAGTATTTGTGTGGAGATCAACAGTGGCAGAGATAGAAGGAATATTGTCATAAACAGTCTACTACTGACCACCTGAACATAAAGAGGAAGTGGAGGAGGAACTTGGGGTAAAGAGGGAAGATCATAAGTCTAGAATGAAGCTGTGTCAAGGGAGATATAAACTATGCATCTGCTGGAGTTCTCTCTTTGTCCAAAGTCAGACAACTGATAATTTCTTGGTTTGCCTAAATGGTCATTTCATCCTCAAAAGATGGAAAATCAGAGAAGAACTATTCATCTGGACCTGATTCTCAACAGCAGAGAACAACTGGTTATTTGAAGGAGAAATGTTGGGAATCTTGGAGGTGGGTTGGGGAGTGAGCACCATATCATAGAATAAAGAATAGTAACTCTAGATTTGGTGAGAAAATATTTCCCAGTCTCAGAGAAAGGAACCATAGAATCTCACAGCCTAAAATTGTATAAAGGTGGCTATCCCAAGAAATTTGGGAATCACTCAATAATGAAATCCAGAGGACACAAAGAGAGTCCATAAACAATTCCAATCATGACGGAAAAGTACAACCAACCTAGGTTTTTAAAAGACATATATAAAAATGGAAGCTAGTGCAGTAACCATAATGGATACAAAAGTATGACATGGTCCTGTAAAAATTATATCAGGAATGCTAAAGATAAGAATGAATAAATACTCATGAAGAATGCCAAGGATAACAAACAGTTTGGTGCAGGGAAGGGAACCATATTAGGAAGCAGAGGAAAAACGAGAGATAGGACAACTAGCTGTTCCAGGTGAATAGGACAATAACTGAAAACAAATAAGACAGAATTACCCAACTTTTATTCAGTTTCTGTTTACTTTCCTAAGGCAAATAATCTTTGGAAAGGAAAAGAAAGGACAAAAATAATTAATAGGGAGTTAGTACAAGTACATATAGCTAATAAGAGAAATGCAAATCAAACAAACCCTGAGGTTTCACCTCATATCTCATAACTTGGTACAGGCGATAAAAGATAGAAATAGTATTGAAGGAATTGTGTGAAGATGGTCACGCTTATGCACTGTTGGTAGAGCTGTGAACTGAAACAAACATTGCATAAACAAGCAGAATTTGGAATTATGTAGAGAGTGTTTAAAATATCTATATCCTTTGGTCCAGAAATTCCCCTGCTAAGCATACCTCCCAAGAAAATAAAAAATAAAAAGAAAGCCTCCATAATTACACACCAAAATGTTGCAGCACTTTTGGTAATGGCAAAGAATCAGAAACAAAAGTTACATCTATCAATTGGATAAGGGACATGACTTGTGGTAAATGAATACAGTGGAATATTACTGTGCTTTAAGAAACTCTAAATATGTTAAATACTGCAAAGTATAAGACCTATGAACTGCTGTAAAGAGAAATAAAACTAGAAAAACAAACTATACAATGACTATACTGATATAAATGGGAAAAACAGTAACAACAACAAAACAATAGAAACTGCTTCAAAATTATAATGACCAAGCTTAGTCCCAAAGAATTATGAGAAAATATCTTCCCTTCTTTCCCACTATCATTCCCACTCACCCCCATTTGCAAGTGACTATTTGGAAGGTGGTATATAATATCTTACTTTTTTCAGTGTATTAGTTACTTTGGCTAAACTTTTCCCCCTCTTTTTATTCTTTATTATAAGAGATGGTTACTGATGGGGAAAGATACATTGGAAAATGTAGATAATATGTAACTGGAAGGTGTCCATGTAATGGCAAGCAAAGGAGTACTTAACACCTTGTTTCAATTATTCAAGTATTTAGCACCTTGTTTCAGTTCAAGCTTCTTTGAGCCTTGCCCATGATTATATCAAGTCTATGTTAAGAAATAGAACTGAAGTCCACAGTGGGAGGGACTTGCCAAAGACCAGAACAAGAAGGATGTAAGGGTGTGTGGAACAGGGAGGAGCTAAAGATCATATAAAAGCAGAAGCACAAGCTGGGACAGAGCAGAACTGAGAAGCAGAACACTTGTGGTGTCCAGAACTCTGTTTGTCTGTTCTGTCTGTATTGTTTTGTGTTACTATGTCAGACAGAAGCCTTCTATCTATTGTTTGTGTTACTTTGTCAGATAGGAGGACTCTATCTGTTGATTGTGTTACTTTGTCAGACAGATGCACCCTGTCTACTTGTGTTGATTTCACAGGCAGAAAGTGAATTGAGATGATAGTGCCAGCAATGTGTGTGAATGTTGTTGTAATTCTGCTAAGCTTGATGTGTATAGATATTGTTGTGGCTGTGTTAAGTTTTCTTTTCCCAGGAACAGAGATTTCAGAGGACTTGAGGTGAACTGTTCACAGTGAACTTCAATATGGAACTAGACGAGGAACTGGATGAGGAGCTGAGAGCTGCCTACCTGTGAATTCAGGCAAGAGCTGGGGGTATGGAAGAAGAACCATGAAATTTGGGAGCCAGCCACAAGCCAAGATAAAAGGACCTTTCCTTGGGCACTTAGTGCTGACTGACAAGATCATGATTTACTGTGATTTAGGGGTGGGAGAACTTTGTACTTTGTACACCTTAAGGACGATTGGAAGCTAGTCTCCAATCAAGAAGAAAGAAGACTTTCTGACTGACATGATTAAGACAATGTGACCCAGGGGTGGAAGACCTTTGTATTTTGTATCCTGAATGATATCTTTTGTTTTAAATTATGTGGCACTTTAGTAATAAGTTGTTATGTTATATCATTGTGAATGCTGTACTTTGGTTTCTGTAAATGCTTTGCTTTAGTTTACTGCTGAATAAATAGAGAGTTCTCTATACTGTGTGGTCAGAACCTTAGAGCTATTCACAGCAACAATCCTCTGGGAAGCTGTTCATGCTTAGTTTTACAATACATTAAAAAAAATTTTTTTAAGAGAGCTCCTAGTTGCTCATGATGAATTTTAAGCCACTAGACCTAGATAAAACATAGCCCTGGGCAAAAGAACAAGAGGATAAAACTGTTGAATCACTATCAGCAATCCTTCAAAACCTGTAAAAAACAGAAGAGCTAATGTGGATTAGGACAAATATACTCTCAATTTTAAAAAGAAAGAAAGAAAGAGTAGAATCTGCTAGCTATAGACCAGGGAAATTGATCTCCGTTACTAGAAAGATTCTAGAATATGTTACTGAAGAGATGTCTGATGAACATCTTGAAAAGGAAGTAGTGATAAACAAATCAACAGGGGTTCGATAAGAATAGGTGGTGCTAGACTAACCAATTTTCCTTTTTTGGCATTCATTAAATCAAAGGGGCCCAGGCTACCAAAGAGGTAATGAAGTCTTACTCTAGAGCAGCGGTTCTCAACCTGTAGGCTATGTTCAATTTGTAACAATGAA
>CM053599.1:64262655-64293874 GCA_028646575.1 Pseudocheirus occidentalis
TGATGCAAAAAATATATAATTTCATTGTAAAATAAAAAATTTTCCACTATTTCTATTTTCTTTTGCCTTACAGATGTAGAAATATGCACTGCATTCAATTAATGCAGTTTGGACTTTCAAAGTTTTCTTAAATTTCAATCCTTCTAGTGAGAGGTAGGAATGTTTAGTCTAGAAAAGACTTAGAGAAATATAATCATTACATAAGCTGCAGAATACAAAACTAGGGAGGGAAAAAGTTAGAGGCTGTGGAGAGGCAGGCTTCTGCTCAATGTAATTTTTTTAACTTCTTTCATAATTAGAGCTATACCAAAATAAGAGGAGCTGCCTTGGGAGGTAATAAATTCCCTTTCATTTTAAAAATATCTGAGGTACTTAGCATGCAGTGTTGTATGTTGTAATGATCTGTGTATATGTATTATCTCTCCCTCTCTCTCTCTTGAACTGTATGTGCCAAGAGGTATATGTGTCACTATCTCATATAAATTTTGTTTCTCCCACCTAGCACATAGTAGGTTCATAACATTTTGTTGAATGAAAGGTTGAAGTCAAAGGATCAGATAAACAAAAGCAGGGCCTGAATATAGACATGTGGAGAATCCTCCTCTCACTCAATCATTACATCTAAAGCTGAAAAAGAATGTGGCAGACATATTTGAGAGAAAAACCATAGACAAAAAACATAAATGTAAGCAGAAATCAATGCCACAATGCCATGTGACCCGTGGACAAGTCTACTAATTTTTCTGAGTCTGTTACCTCATTTGTAAAAGACAATGGGATGTAGGAGCCAGAATATATTATTTCTAATGTGTTTTTTTCTTTGTTCAACAATCCATTCACTCCCTTCAAAGCCTAGGTTCTGAGATCCCATTCAGCCCTATCATTCTGTGCATATTATCCTAAAACCTCTCCCATCTCTCAGATCCTTTGATACTGTAATCAAGTTCCAAGAACCCTAAGGATAAGATGGAGAATACCTAGAGAATCAGAGCTTCCAAGGATGAAAATTTGTCTATTTATATTAAGAGGTTGTCAGTTAGGGACCCTCCACCCCCCTTCATCTCATCTTCCATTATTGCTTAACAGACAGCAGCTATGTTAGAAGCTAGGTCCGGCTACAGGGTCACAATAGCCTCTAGCCTCACTCTGTTGCATTTGCATTTTTTAGTATTTGTCACATAACTACTCTTTGAGTTCCCATTTTTTTTCTAATGGACTTGTCCTCTCCTCTGAATCACAGAATCAAAGAATTGAAAGAGAACTCAAAATTCTTTTCATGAAAGAAAATCATCTCTAAAGCATCTCTGACAAGGAGCTATCCAGCCTGGACTTAATGACTTCCAGTAAAGGGGGACCCATTCCCTGGCAAAACACCTTTGAATGGTTCTGATCATCCCAAAGTTTTTCCCAACATCAAGCTAAAGTCTTCCCTTCAGCTCCCATCCATTATTCCTAGTTCAACATTCCAATTTGGGAAACACTGATTAAGCACCTACCATGTACAAGGCACTGGGTGAGCTATTGAGGGAAAAAAAAGACAAAAACAGAAAGCAGGCCCTTCGTTCAAAGACTTGCATCTGCTAGAATGCCTTCTGACCTTTAGAAGATCCTGCTGATTCTATCAAGTCTCCCCCAAGTCTTCCTTTCAGTCTAATTCCACAAACTTTTGTTAAGCAACTATGAGATGCTAGGGGTCAGACAAAAGTAAAAGACCCTGTGTTTAGAGAGGCTACATTCTATTAATATGGAGAATAAGGCATGAGCACAGATAAACACAATATAACATGGCAAGTGAAGGGAGGAAAAAGGGAGATCAGTGCTCTAGGAATATTTAAGTAGAGAGAGTGTACCATAGATGGAGAGAAGTAGCAAAGCTTCATGAAGGAATTGGTGCCTGAGTTGATATTGGACGGATTCTGAAAAAGAAGCAATGAGGAGGGAAATGCATGCCAAGGGAGATGGTTTCTGCAGATTCACAAAAACAGAACGTAGCTTGACAAGTTTGGAGTACAGTTAATATCTCATTTGCTCCAAATGCAATGTATGTGAAGGGGAGTGATACACTAGAAAAGTAGATTGGAGATAGAGTGTGAAGGACCTTGAATACTAGGCTAAGAAATTTCTTGGCCCTGTAGGAAACAGGAATTCACTAAAGTTTTGTGACCAAGAGAACAATTTGGTCAGTCCAGTGTATTAGGAAGTATGTTTTGGCTGCAGTGTGAAAGATAGAAACTTGCGGCAAGGCAACTGATTAGGAGTCTACTATCATATCCTGGTGAGTGGTCACAGGGTAGTGTGAAAGACAAGAAGGAGAGGAACGCAAAATGTAGCACTGTACAACTGATTGAATATGCAGATTTTTTAGACTTCAGTATTAATGGCTACCTTCCTACACTGCCACTGTTATTCACTGCTTGGTCCTTCCCTGGCTTTCAGACATGGATAAGTATCTGCTTCCCCAGAGTGGTTGTATTATTCTCACTCACGTAGACACTTCAAAGGATTCATTATCCCCACTAATTGGGACCTATATCTTAAATATGCTATGATGGGGGCAGCTAGGTGGTGCAGTGAATAGAGCACTGGCCCTGGAATCAGGAGGACCTGAGTTCAAATCCAGCCTCAGACACATAACACTAGCTGTGTGACCTTGGGAAAGTCACTTAAGCCCAATTGCCCTGCCTTCCCCCCTCCAAAAAAAAAAGGCAAAAAAATTTAAATATACTATGACGATAACAAAACTGCCCTGCTTTTTGTCTGTGTCCCTTTCAAAACTTGCTTCAGCTTCTAACTTCATGTTTTTAAATATTTCATAAATGTTCTTTTATTTTTAAAATAATTGCACTACTATCATTCATCATCTATTCTCCTTCCCAGTTCTCCATAAAATAAAAGCTTTCTGTTGTAACAAATAACTATAGTCAAGCAAAACTAATTCACAAATTGTCCATATCTGACCATGTATGTCCCATTTTGTAACTCTGATCTATCACTTTTCTGTCAAAAAGTGGAAAACATTCTTCCCCATCAATCTTCTCGAGATATGGTTAATCACTGCATTAAACATACTTAATTCTTTTGAAATTTTTTTCCTTTATATTATTATACTAATCATATAAATTATTCTTCTGGTTCTGTTCGCTTAGCTCTGCATCAGTTAATATGTCTTCATGTTTCTTTGAGTCTGAACTTTTCATCATTTCTTATGCAATAATATTCTATTACATATATTATAATCTGTTCAGCTATTTGGCATTGGCATTGCATCTAGTTTTCCAGTTCTTTCTTTGGTAAAATAATAAAAATATCTATAAATATTTTTGTACAAATGTGCCTTTTCCCTCTGTCTTTGACCTCTCTGGGGTCATAGTTCTATATCTTTCCAGAATAGCTGGACCAATTAAAATCTCTACCAACTAGCGTTTCTATCCTCCCATAGTTCCTCCAACAATTGTCATTTTTCCTTTTTTGCCATCTTTGTCTCTCCAATGGGGATGAGGTTGAAACTCAAAGTCATTTTAATTTGCCTTTCTCTTATTTTTGATGATTTGGAGCACTTTTTCATATGATTGTGGATAACTTTCATTTCTTCATTTGAAAACTGTTTGTTCCTATCCCTTGACCATTTATCAACTGGGAAATGGTCCTCATTCCTATATATTTGCATTGATTCCTTATATGTTGTATATATCAAAGAAATTTCCCACAAAAAATTTTTCCTAGTTAATTATTTCCTTTCTAATTCTCACTGCATTGTACTTTTTTTACTTTGTAAAAAAATTTACTTTCACTTTTATATAATCAAAATTGCCCATGTTTTTCTTTTCTGGTCATCTCTTCCTCTTGTTTGGTCAACATCTTCCCCTATTAACACTTATAAAAGGTATCCTTTTCTCTTCTCTAATTTGTTTATTATATTACAATTATATTTAGGTCATATATCTATTTAGAGCTTATTATGGTATATAGGATGAGATGTTTATGTAAACCTAATTTCTGCCAGATTTTTTTCCAGTTTTCCCAGTAGTTTTTCAAGTCAAGTCAAATAAAAAATCATTTATTAAGCACTTTTTATTTGTCAGGCAGTGTGCTAAGTGCTGGGAATACAATTATAAGCAAAAGAAACATACTTTTTGTCGAACAGTGAGTTCTCACCCCAATAGTTGATATCTTTGGCTTTATCAAATAACAGGCTGCTTTTTTCAATTGCATCCGAATCTTATTTACCTTATCTGTTCCATTAATCAGCTTTTCTAGTTTTCAAGCAGTACCAACATCACTGCCTGTTCAGTTCAATGAATTCTAACACTGCACAGAATGCTTTAACTGTCTTATCTCTGCTCTTCAGGAACTTTGAATGTAAAAATATCACTAGACAGCTGCTGCATCTGTACCCTGACCTTATATACACACATTTGCTACATTCTATCTGGCCAGCTCTCATCTTTGTTGTATATTTGGTGGCTCAGGCAGCTGAGAAAGCATTCCAAATCTTCCTTTAAGTATCTTGTTTGGAAGAGGAAAATCTAGCCTTTCTCCAGGTATGCACAGCATCATTAACTAATCTCCAGATTCTAGTGGGAATCCGGGTGGGATGTAGAATAGGGATTTCTCCATGAGCATTCTACAGTCATCTGATCCATTTATATTTAAACTAGAGATGGGAATCTTTTTCCTAATCCATAGGGGAAAAAAAATCAACTGGTGACCCAGTAAGGGGGGACAATGAATTGCAAGTTGTTGTTTTGCTTTGATTTGCTTTTAAATGAGAGAAATATAAGGCATTCCATTCATCTGATTTTAAATTAAAACAGGTATCATAAAAATTCTATACAAGAAATAATAAAAAATGCGTTCTATTTTATTGCAAAGTAAAGATGAGAAAAAATGGAAGGAGAGGAAATAAAGGGAGAAAGAGAGAGAGGGATACAAGTTCTTATGATGTAGTAGTTGTATGCTAGCCAAGTACTTTTCTTCACAATTACCCGATGACAAAATGTTATTAATTCCATTTTACTGAAAATCAGATGAATTAAGTGACTTGCCCATGGTCATACAGGCTGCAAGTGTCAGAGTCAGGATTCCGATGCAGGTGTTCTGACTGCCGATTCGATACTCTTAGACTACAACACTTCTCTTGGAAAGAGCAGCAATGACACAGAAATAGAAAAAGAGAGAGAAACAAGAGATACAGAAAAAGAAACATATAGTGAATCAGAGACACAGTGTGGAAGAAATAGAAACTCAGGTATGTCATGCACATAGACAAACATACACGCAGGCAATATCAAATGGGACTGTTATAATATTACCATCTGATCTTTCACAGTCTTGTCATTCAAAACTTTTAAAGCCCTCTCCTGTTTTCACAACTATAGTATTTAGAGAACAGCATTCCTAAGCTGTGCTGTACGTGTCCAGAAGGCTAAACAGAAAGCAAATCAAGGGGGCTAGTGGTTTCCTCTCCTTCAAATAGGAAAAAAAAAAATCTCAATTGTCCTCCCTCCTTTTTTATTTTTTTCAAAATGAGGAAGTAATTTTTTAAGGACAAGAAATCTCACCTCCAGGGACAAAATCCTTTTTGGAAGTTCAGAATGCTCCATCAGTTATTGGAGCAGTTTCCATCTAGCAGACCCAGTTTGGTATGGGAAAGAAAGCTAGAATTAAGTGAGTCTTCAAAGTTCATCAGTTCCAATTTTTAACAGAAGCACAAATTGCATCAGTCAAGCTCTATTTGAAGACCATTTTTAGGATCTAGAAACTCACTCTCTCCCAAGGCAGTCCATTTAGCTGTCAAGCAGCTCTAAAGATTAAAAAGTTCCTCCTCATCTAACTAACAATAAGGCACCACTGCTGAGCCCCAAAGGTACTAGTAGGGTACTGGACCACTCAATTTTCTACTTAGAAGACCTTTTTCTCTGGAAGCAGGCATATGGTTAGATTGTGTTCCCTCCTCAGATTTGTTTTTAGTGAGAATAGTTAGGTTCTCTTTTCTCATACTCTGGTTCATTGAACTCCTACACTGATACCTCAGGGAAAATTCTATTCAAAATTTATGTTTATTTAAAACTTCTCACCATCATCTGAGCAAATGCAATTTCTTCTTATTCTGCTTGGCTCTAGAATAGGGAACTTAGATGAATGAATGGAAGTTATACTGGGGGTAAAGGGGAAATTTCAGCTCAACATAAATGTATCAGAGATTTTTAACCATTAGGTTTAGGCTCACATTCAGGGTTTCCCCAAAAAGGGGGAAAACTATTTGATATAGAATATGAATCAAGCTGTAACACCATGCATGAGCAGCTTCCCAAAAGAATGCTACTGTGAACAGCTTTTAAGGTTCTGATTACACAGTATAGTGAACACTCCATTTATTCCATAACAAATCAAGGCAAACTTTCTCAGAAAATCAACGTACAGTATAATATTCACAACATCACAGAAAATCACAACATAGTGTTCACAACAGATTAACATTAGAATGGCCACATAGTTTTGGTGCGGCCACAGTATTTGGAACAAAGAACAAAAGAATAATCATCTGGTTTCCCTAAGGAAGTTTGCCTCCTCACTCAGTCATTCAGTCATCTCACAATACAATAATCAATCTTCCACTCATGGGGCAATTATAAATTAACTTAATCAGTCACTTATCTCACCAGTTAACTCAATCAGTCACTTATTGAGATTCACAATTACTAAGTATCATTAATCACTAAATACAATCAGTAGGAAATTACACAAAACCTCCACCCCTCAGTGTCGAGCAAACTTCAATTTTATCACACATTCAATATCCAAGAAGAGACCTTTTCTTCATCTTGACTCGGGGTGTTCTCTCAGATTCCCTGGATCCCCTTCCATGGTCCCAGCTCCTACCTGAATCCACTAAACAGTCACCTGGATTCAGAGGCAGACAGCTCCCAGGTTCTCATCCAGTCCTCCAGGCAGTTCTTGTTACACACTGAAGTTCACAGGGTCCAGCACATCTCAAAACCTTCACAGCCTCCTTTGCCGGGAACTCAAGGATCAACCAAGCCATAAACAAAGCCTTTATCCCGGTCATGCTTCTTCAGTCCTCCAGCAGTTCAGCTGGCCCTAGGACCCCAAAAAAAAAAATCTCAGCCTTCCAGGTGGCAACATCCACTTCAGCTTTCACCATATTCTGGTCTCATAGAAAACTCTGACTCAGTTCCCAGTCCAGCAAGCCCAGGTGCTGGGACAATCCTGCTTTCTCCACCAGGAGTAAAAATTCTTGATTCTGTCTATCTGTCCTCTGGAGCTCTTCTTAAATACACATACACACATTGGCTTCCTGTCTCAGCCAACCCCTTCCTGTTATGTCAGCAACAGGAGACAGAGTTCAAACTTTCTATTTCTTTCACAGAAGTACTTAGCCCACCTGCTAAATTAATTACCATCACACAAGCATGGGCCCAGTATTTTATTCCCAAGCACAAAAGAAATGTTAAGTATAAAAGACTCATAGCTCACATTAACAGAACAACAAAAAAGGAATTCAGTAACAACTTATAAATACTCCTGTAATTTTCAGGGAAACTGATACTTAAATCACATCAGAACATAAAGTAGTTTTCAGGGCTACTGATTATAACCAAATGCTGAGTCAAACCTGTCACTGAAGTCCCCACAAGTTTCCAGGAGAGAACTTAATACATGCTCCCTTGAGATGATCTCTACAGACTAATTCAATCTCTGATACACTTCCACTGAGCTGAAATCTCCCCCTTTACTTCCTCTATAACATCCACTCATTCATCCCAGTTGTTAATTCTATAGCCAAGCGGAAGAAGAAATCATACTTGTTCAGATGATAATGAGATGTATAACATTAGCTATCTTCAGAAATAGGTGAATGTTGACATTAAGACTGACATAGTTCAATGGATGACTTGTGGAAAGAGGCCATCTGAAAAAAGGAATTCCTCCCCTACTTTGCCTCACAAAGTACTTTGGTATTTAATAATAATAACTCACATTTATCTAACACTTTTAATGCATGTATTTGGGTACAATAGACTTACATTCTACTTACACAGTTAAACAACAACAAGCATTGCTTGTACAAACAGAACCCCGAGATACATAGCACCTCCTGTATGCTGACCAGTATCCCAAACTACTTGCCACCAAGCCTCCTTCTCCACCAAGACTCTTCCTTTCACACAAGGGGATTTCAACACATGTATTGATGTTCTTTCAAACATCATTATTTTCCAGTTCCTCAATCTGTTCCATTCTCATGACCTACTCCTTCATTCCACTTCAGCTGCACAGAGGGAAGGTTATACTCTCCATTTTGCCATCATCCACAAGGGTTCATTATTCACAAACTCTGAAATTCCCTTCTCTGGTCATAATCTTTTATCATTCTATCTTTCTCTATTTCTAATGACCCTTAACCCTGTTTTTCATCCTCGACCATGACTTCCATTCCATTTACCCCTTTTCCAGGCAATCACGCCTGCCTGGCTATAATCCCTTGGTTCCTGGCATTTGTTTCATCTTAACTGGCTCATTTGCAAAGGAAGCCAGTCCATCAGTCAATAAACCTTTTTTTTACCTTTCATTTATATTTTTTCTCAAACTTATTTACTTCAAGTTGTGGAATAAAACAAGGATTTCTATAACACAGTATAATTTTTTTTAAAAAATGATTGCACATGAAACTGCACATCTATTACGTACAACTTACTATTCCTTTTCAATATATCATAAAGTTAACATGAATTTTTTTCTTCTCTCTACACTCCCCTGCCCTAGAGATGGCTCACCTACTATGTCCCAGCTTCCTACACTTACTCCTGAGTATGAAAAAGCAATTGTTTAGGTTGGTCTGCAATTCTGGAAGAATTGAGCAGCAACTGATTGGATCACACTTGTACTGTGGAATGACACAGCTCAGGGCAAAATGAACCTGGGTTTGTTTGTTTGTTTACATCACTGGCACACATCTTTCACTGTATCCTTTGTCTTATCTCCTATATGAGGGTTTTTCTAACACTTTACCAACTGATACTCTAATACAGTTCACAACCTTCTTAATGCCACGACCCTTTAATACAGTTCCTCATGTTGTGGTGACCCCCAACCATAAAATTATTTTCATTGCTACTTCATAACTGTAATTTTGCTACTGTTATGAATCATAATGTAAATATCTGATATGCAGGATATATTTTCATTGTTACAAATTGAACATAATTAAAGCATAGTGATTAATCACAAAAACAATATGTAATTATATATTGTGAAACATTTATTTCTAATTACAAATAAATGAAATTCTGTCTTGAAGCATGGTATAGCATAGGTAACAGTCTTACTATAACAACAGTAAACTGCATTGCTACGTTTTGTGACAGTATCCGTAAAAAGTCAACGTCAATGCAAAGGTTGAGATTGCTTCTTTCTCACCAGATCAGAAATTCTCGGGGCAGTCTTTGCAAGAACACAACAAAGATCATCTTCCACAACGAGTCTACTTCTGTATTTAGACTTGATAACCAACAAGCTGGAAAACCCTGTTTCACAAAGATATGTTGTTGGAAATGGAAGAAGAAGGCGCAACACAGTCTCAGCCAGAACAGGATATGACTGCAGACACTTGATCCAGAATTTTGTAATGGGCATTGTAGAGAAATCAGTTCTCACTGTATCGCTGTTAATAAGTTCAATGAACTCCTCTTGTGCTGTCTCAGGAACATCTTCAGCTTTGACTGTGAATAGGTTTCTGGCAAGTGCAAATAGGGTATCAGGTAGATTTGGAAAGTATGATGAAACTTCATCTGCAAGCACGTGCAAGTATTCTTTCACAGCAATTATCATCGTAATCCTTTTGTCTGGTTCAATGCCACGTTCCTCAAAGAAAGCAGAAACGGTAGGCAACAAGTAAATTTTATTTTCATCCAGTTGTTTTGTTTTTTGGGGGTTTTTTTGCCAAAGCTAAAGTTTCATTTGGAATGATCGGATCTTTTCAGACAAATCGAGGCATGTTGCATTTGGTCCTTGCAATGATAAATTTAATTCATTCAAGATGGCAAAGATATCAACCAAGTAAGCTATTGTCTGCAGTTCACTTTTATCGCTGAAAAGTGCTTTGAACTGCGGTCTTGCTTTCTGATTAAAAAACATTTTGAGTTCATCACAAAGCTCAAAAACACATTTTAAAACTTTTCCTCTCGACAACCATCTCACTTCAGTGTGAAATAGCAGAGCATTGTTTGGCGCATCCAATTTGTTGCAGTTGTGAAAATAGTTGACTGTTTAAAGTGCTCGCCTATACAAAACTGACAAAATTTATGATGCTTTTCATTACTTTTTGTAACTCTTGTGGCAGCATCTTCATTGCTAATATTTGCCAATGAATCATACAGTGACTTCCGATGATTTTTGGTGACTCATTCAGTACCAAAAGTTGAAATTCAGATCGACATCCTAGCATAGCTGGAGCACTATCTGTGCAAACACCACAAACCTTTTCCCAACAAGTTTTATGCTCTTTCAGAAATGAATCAACTGTGTCAAATACATCATGTGCAGTACTTGTCATTTCAAGAGGTTTGCAAAAAAGAAATTCATCTTTAAAGTCGCCATCATTAATATACCTCACGTAAACCAGCAACTGTGAACAGTTTGCAACATCTATACAGTCATCAAGCTGGATACTAAATATTGGAAGTGGAGCAGATTTAATTTCCTGGATTACCTGATCAAGAATATCATCATACATGTCATCTATTCTTCTGCATACAGAGTCGTTAGATAAGGAAATTGCACTCAATTTTATAAAAAATTCATCTCTGATCATAACTCGAACAATGTCTTTGGCTGCTGGCAACAGTAAATTCTCAGCAATGGTGTGAAGTTTCATAGCTCTGGTGATTCTGAGTGCCAACAAATATGAAGCTTCAACAGCTGCTACATTTTGTTTGTGGTACTTGCCACCAGTGTCAAGTCTAGCTTTCTTGAGTCCATTAGCTTGCTTCTAAAATAGTTGGCATCCTTGCCAGCAAAGCTCAGATGCTTGCTATCAAAATGGTGTTTTAGTTTGTTCAGCTTCATAGATTTGGCTGATAGAATTTCAGAACAAATAAACACATTGCGTTTTCTCAATTCCTGCTGTAATTATTGAGGTAAAACCACACTGTAAAAATCCTCACCATATTTTCTTCTATTAACATTCTTCTCTATACGATCCATTGTCATGGGATGGTTTGTTAATGAAAATAATATATAAGAATAACTTTAATAATACAAAAGATGATACATGGCATAGTTCAGTCAATACAGTTCATTAAAGTTTCCTATGATTTACCATTCTGTACTGTTGTTTTTAACATACCTGTTACTATCACAAGGGGGCAGTATTCACATCAACCACAGCTGAATATAAAAAGATTGATCAGCATCCAGATTAAGTTCCCATGGTGCAGATATTTTTTTTTGCAGTGGTTGATGACTTTACAGTACATGATTTTACATTTACCCAAAAATTATAATTCATGAAGAATCATTTTATTTCCAATACTGCTGCTTTCAACACAGCAGGTGCTCCCTACACAGCAGCTGCTCTCTACACATGTGTGACTGGTGCACGTAAGTACATTATGGCACCGACTCTGTTACATACACCTGTATTTGTACAAGGTGTATGTGATGGGGTGGGTGTGATGATATCATCACACTGGGTACTCATATGTGGGTGTATCTGCATGTGGACAGACCCACCCGCAGATGGATAGAGGAGTGGTGTCTTGGTTCCTAAGACCATTGGAAAAATACATATTTATTTTTCCAATGGTCTTAGGCAACCCCTGTGAAAGGGTTGTTTGACCCCCAAAAGGGTCACAACCCACAGGTTGAGAACCGCTGCTCTATTATATAGTTCTGTTTGCTCTTTCTCCCAAGGTACTTAGTGTCCCAGGGAAATGGACTATAAATTAGTATGTATTTAGTGGTGAGACTTTTTTTTAATTTTTTAAGTCAAGAGGTTAACATAGCCATTGCCACATACATTGCATCATACCAAGAATTTTGGAGACTGGTATTTCTCTTTCCATCCTGTGAAACTGGGCTTTGAGTATGGATTTAGCCATCTTGTTGCAGCCCCAGGAAATTTCACTGCTCCTTCTAATGTCTGGATTGCCAATCCAATGCAGCCCATGCTTTTCCATACCTAAATGGACCACACATGTCCTAGAAGCCAAGTTCCTAGATCAAGCCAAGTTCTCAATCAAGCAGCCATGACTTCACAATCCTGAAGACTCCTTGCTGCCTATTATGAGGGGTGAATTGTTATTCCAAAGGCTCCAATTTCTCTTGATTGACTAGAGCCAAAGTTAGGCTGTGAGGCAGGAATGCAGGCAGGTCCAAAACATGTTGAAATCACAATAGAAGTTAATGGGAATGAGGAAGAAATTAGTTGGCTAGCTTAGGTTGTGGATGTTGGATGTGTTTGCTGCTGACATTTCTCCTTGATATTGTCATACTTTTAGTATATAAATTGCTCAAGGTTTTTTCACAATACAGAGCTTAAGTGAAGTATGAGAAATTAAGTTTCAATAAAGCAGAAGAAGTCATCAATGAACTGAGAGAAGGAAATAGTTGGGAGAATATGGCTTGGAGCATGCTACTCTATCCATTGAGAGTGAAAGGAGACTCCAAACTATAGCACCTGTTTGTGAGTTAACTGGCATGAATGACTAGAACAATTCTGTGGTGGATAGAGATGGGGATGTTTTTCTCATTAAGCAGATTTACTTCCTGCTTTCCTCTCTCTCTCCCAACTTGGAAGAATGAAGTGAGTCAAAATAAACTCCAGTCTGAGAGGCAAGGTTAGCCATAAGGAGTGGAGTTGAGAAAGGCCAGGAAGGTCACTTTAAAAATAGGATAGGGATGAGGACTCAGATTTCATTGAAATAAGGAACTCCCAGAATACACACAACTAATGCTTTCTTGATTTTGTCATGATTTTGGAGGCAGCTAGGTGACACAGTGGGAAAAAGTATTGAACTCGGTCTCAGGAAGACGTGGGTTCAAATCCAGTCTCAGACATTTACCAGCTAGGTGACTTTGAGTAAGTCACTTAATCTCAGTTTTCTCATCTATAAAGTGGGGGTAATCATAGCATCCATCTCCCAAAGGTTGTTGTGAGGATAAAATAAAATTATATTCATAAAGTGTTTTGCAAATCTTAAAAACACTATATGATTGCTAGCTATTGTTCCTATTACTATTAATTTACTAACCTAATTAAGCTATTTATTTAATCACAACTTTGAGATTTCAGTGGCTGAATTATTATATTGGATGTGGAGAGAAGAGTAGCTGGTAAGCAGGGACTAAGCTAACAAGTAACGAGTTATGATCAATAAGTTCTTCTCTAAAATAAGCTGGAGATTTCACAGGAAGGGGCAAAGTGCTAGATGACTGACATTAACCTGCCCTAAATAGAGAAAAGCAGGTCCTTATAGAGAGACTTCATAGGATGTTCCTACGTGACAAAGAGTAATAAAAGAATATTTATGTCAGTTTATATGTCATGATTTGAAATTATGTTATTATTAATATACATCATGAGAGGATAGTATGATTGGTGATGAAGGTTGTATATTTTATATATATATATATATATACATATATATAATAACCCTCTTGCAATAATAGGATACAATTATAAGAATATAGAGAGAATATAATTCCTCTCTTCTTGTTTTATAAAAAGGAATTCTGAAGCACAACCTGTTTTAAGTTGGGGATTGCCTGTATTTTGGATTACTTTATAACCAGGAGATTTGTGCCTCAATCATAAATACCTGTGGCTAATGTCTATATGATCAGACCATTTTAACAAAATGATAATCATTCCAATAATGGCAGGATAAGGTGTGTGATGATCCTTTTGTAATCTATCCTGAACTGTTCGTTTGTGGGGTCCTATGTCATTTCTGGTGACACATTAAAGAAAAAATACTGGCAAAACTGAAGTCCCTCAGAAGGGGACAGCTAGGAGGTGAGGGAGCTGGAGATCCTGCTGTAAAAAAGGGTTTGGAGGAACTAGGGACATTTAGCTTAGAGAAGAGACAATTCAGGGATAGATATGACAGCCACCTTCAAGAATTTGAAATAGAAGAGGTATTAAATAGTTCTGGTTGACCCTGGGGAGCAGAACTAGTCAAGGAGAAAGGTGAGGAATTGAAGAGAGGAAAATTTAGGCTGGATATAAGGGGAAAGAGAGCCATCCAAAAATTGAATGGTAAGAAGGAATGAGTTCCCCTTCAGTGAAGGACTTCAGATGAAGAAGGCTGGATGACCAGTGGCCAGGGACGTGGTAAACGTAATGCTTGCTCTAAATGAGGTTGAACCAGGTTCCCACCAATTCTATGATTCTGTGACTATCCTAAAGGGGCAACTAGGTGGTGTGGTAGATCGAGCATTCAGCTTAGAGTCAGGAAGACCTGAGTTTAAATCCAGACTCAGAAACCTACCCATTTTGCGACCTTGAGTAAGTCACTTAACTGCTGTCTGCCTTGGTTTCTTCATTGGTAAAATAGGGATAATTATAACATCTACCTCCCAGAGCTGTTGTGGGGATCAAATGAGATAATATTTGTGGGGGAAAAAGTGCCTGGAACATAGTAGGCATTTACTAAATGTTTATTTCTTTCCTAAAGAAAACAAGGATAAGAAATATTAAGGGTAATGTGTCCCAAGCTTCCCTGAAATCAAGAGGAAAAGAGAAAATAGCAAGTTGCTCTAATCTAAGACCAGTATGGAGCCTGGAGGTATTTAAGCATAGCTGAGATTCTTGGTTAAAATAGCCTGTGTGAGTACTCAGTCACAGGAAAGCCAAGCATTTCAGAATGTAAACAAATGTCAAGAATAATTTGTCAGCTCCTGGCCAGGTTTGCCTTTATCACTTGTAACATTCATTATAATCTTTGGACCAGGGTGGGCTGAAGCATGATGCAGAGAAAAGAAGGAAGGAAACAAGTATTTAATTGCCTACTGTGTGCCAGACAGCATGCTAGGCACTTTGCAAATTTATTCCATTCTATTTTCACAGCACTATTATTATTATCTCCATTTTACAGTTGAGGAAACTGAGGCAAACCGAGGCTAAGTGACTTGCCTAGAGAAACATAGTTAATAAGTGTCTGAGGCCCAGGACTCTATCCACTGCACTGCCTTGCTGCCTCTAAGAAAGCACATTCAATTTGAAACTAGAGAGCCTGGGTTCAAACCCTAGATCTTCTGCTAATTACTATCTGTGGGGTGTGAGGCAAAGCATTTAACCTCTAAGTACCCTAATTTCCTAATCTGTAAAATAAGAGAATTGAAATAAATAACCTCAAAAACTTCTACTTCTAAATCCTCTCATTATAAAGTTATTCATCGACTCCATGGTAGAGTGGAAAGCATACAAAACTTAAAAGCAGAAAACCTGGGTTGTTGTCATAGATCTGCTGTTTTCTGGCTGTGTGACCTTAGACAACTCACTCAGGAAATGAAGGCTTAGTTTCATCATCTACAAAACAGAGATAATATTTATATTATTGTCTAGAGTGGGATGTTCTATCAAATATAACAACCTACAGAGCTTCTTCGTGTGTGTGTATGTGCTTATATTTATTTATCTTGGATAGCTGTTGCAAATAGACAATAAATTGGGCTCGTAATCAAGCAGGACTTGGGTAACAGGCTAGATTACCTTTGGAAAATTATGAGGTTCTTTAATCACCCTAATCTTCATTTAGAAACAAAAATCCATCTTTGTATAAGACCCATATTCTTCCAGTAAAAGGTGATGAGATACAGTGGATTGAGAACCATCCTCAGAGCCAAGACTACCTGGGTTCAAGTCCTGCCATCCACACATACTTGACATGAAGTCAGAGTCACACAATCTCTAACACTATAAATTGCTGAACGGGTGCCTCCTGACATTGGTAGAAAAAGTTTCCCCACTGGGAGTTCCCGAGACCAACGAAATGATGAGCTCATCAAAAAGAAGCTTTGTCCCAGCGGTGCCATATGCCTGTAAAATAATGGCACGCTACCATACCCAAAGAATGGAAATTGACAATTACCCAGAGAGCAATGAAAGGGCACATCGTGGGAGCAAACCAACTGCAGTACTGCATCTTTAGGATGTCAAGAAAAAGTGAGGAAACACACACACACACACACACACTCACACACACACTCACGCTTTAGTTAGACTGCCCAAGACAAACGGATGGGAAGACACGGAAGGAATCATACAGTAAGGGCAAGCACAGATGAATCGTGATCTGCATCAGTGACATCACAGATACGCTACATACTTCACAGGGTTGTTATGAGATTAAGATAATTATATAAACTGCTTTAGAACTCTTAAAGTACTATGTGAATGCCAGCAAGGAGTAGTAGTATAGGAGAAGCAGTAATAAGGATGAGGAAAAGTATCACCTGTAATACTCACCAAGAAAATCAATTAATCAGTCAAGAAGAATTTATTAAATACCTCCTTGGCTAAGCACTGAGGATATAAAGTTCAAAGTCAAATAGTCCCTGCCTTACAGTCTGACTACTAAATTTATTGACTCAGAGCACCTTACAAATTGTTCAGTCTGACCTTTTTCATTTTACAAAGGAGAAACTTAGGCCCACAGAAGGAAAGGGACTTGCCTGGAGTTACTTACACATAAGAAACCAGTGGCAAAATCATAGTCCTCCTAATTCCCAGTGTTGAGTAAAGTCATTTCTGGAGGATTTATGGGAAAACTTTGCCAAGAATAACAGGATGAGAAGGCTCAGAAGGATTGCAAACTACCCTAGTAGAGAAGTACCCACATTGATGATGAGATCATGGATCCATTGAGGTTTGAGCTAAACCCCACCTCAAATCCTTTAGGGTGAAAAAATAACCTGGAAGTCATGAATCACCAGATTTTTCCTGCTTTTATTCTTTCAGACTAGCTGAGAATTTCCTTTATTGGTATATATTGTTGTTTCGCTCCACCAAAGAAGTGCACAAAAAAGAAAACTCAGAGAATACCCAAAACAAAATAACAAAAGATAGGGGGTAGAATGGGAGGGAAGGGTGGATGACTAAATTCATTTGGGAAAAGACCAAAGAAATTCAGGTAAAATTTCATTTGGGCCCTTTCTCCCTCTAAATCTCTCCGGAGTTTGAAAGCATAAGGATTTCTTCCTTTAAATGAATTTTCAGTTTTCAGTACTTCCTTCATCTTCACCCATGCAGAAGTACCAAAATATCCAAAAGCAGAAGTCCTAAGCCAAGTCACTGTGTGCCTCTTCTGTCACCGACCAGCCCCCAGGAGCAATGCTGACCAGAAGTAAGTGCTTTAACCATCAGTGAACTCTTTTTGACCTCCCACTTGAGGCCACCCTGGAAGGTTCTAGCTTTGGTATAGACATTCTTCATAGGAAGGCTCAGTAGGCAAAATCACAGAGGAAGTACAAAAGGAAGAAAAATGGAACAAAGGTTTCTGTCAAATATGTCATTTATAATGTCATACAAGAAGACACTGTTATTGCTTGAGAGATACATGAAGCTGAAGGAGAGACTCAAAAATATTTAGCCAACTTTTAAAGGCTATGTTTGATGATAAATCTTATGTAAAAAGACAATAAAAATAGGGAGTTTAGCTTTGAGTCAGACGGAAAGATCCCTATGGTCCTTAGATTGAAGTGATGGATCTTCTTTAATGGCATTTCCATTATTAAAAAACCTATCTGCTTCTGATGTTGAATCACTAAATGACAATGCCAAGGATTTAAGTGATAAATATATAAATGTATTTTCCCATTTTTTTAAAAGTTGTGACTACTTGGGAGGCAGGGGATATGGCACTTGAAGAGGAAGTTGTCAGATAGTATCTCCACAAGGGCTGTTTCTCTAAACTCTCATGAGGACACAGGCCAGAAGTTGGTCCTGCTGTCTGGAGCAGGGGCACTGCTGTTCCCGGAGCTCTTGGGCTTATCCGCCCATAGGTGGTCAGTGGGTGTTGCTGGAGGCAGCAGGAATGGCAGACTCCTTCCCCACAAATGTCCATGTGCTCCAGTATCTTCACTTTCTTCCCCCTTCTCATTAAAACCATCCCAAATTTCCACGTACCTTCCTTTAAGTTTCACTAGACTCCCTTTTTCAGTCCAATCAATTCATATGATTCCAAATAGAATGTACTGAAGAAATCTGGGTTTAAACACTTTCTTTTTTTTCACTTGGTATAAATTTCTTTGTTTGCAATCTAGACAACTGCTTTCCTGAACTAGTGGCTTTTGAAACATGGTAATCTCACAGGATGGAGGGGATCAGTCACTACTCCAACTCCCAAGCAGAAATCTCAAATTCAAACCAAAGAATAAGAAAATGTCAAAACTGAAAAATATCCTAGAAATCATCTAAGCCAATCCCTTAATTTCATAAAGGAAAAACTGAAAGTCCAGAAAACAGAAGTGAGGGTCACACAGTAGGACCAAATTTGCTAACTCCAATTCCACGGTTCTTTTTACCACACAAGAGTTGACTCCTTGAAACAGACACAATAAGCCGAGGATCATAGAATCAGAGCTGGAAGAGGCCTCAGAGGTCACCTATCCCAATGCCCTTATCTTACAGATGGGGAAACTGAGGCCAGAGGAAGTGAAGTGACTTGCCATGCTCACACAGTGGGGGGGGAAGAGAAGGAGGAGGAGGAGGAGGAAGAGAGAGAGAGAGAGAGAGAGAGAGAGAGAGAGAGAGAGAGAGAGACAGTGACAGAGAGATTAACTAAAACTATTTTTCAAAGAGTCCTATGACTAGGGAAAAGCAATAATCCAAAGTACATCGGACCATAAGGACTGCTAAATAGTGCTGACTGTATTTCTTATTTTTGCTTGTTCTTGTCCTCAAAAGTCTTTTTAATTGCGCAAGACCCAGACCATCTAAGAGGATGTAACTATCAGTCACTATTATATTTCATATACTGATATGAAATAAATAATATATATACTGATATATAATAATATAATATATGTATTATATATAATGATATATAATAAATTATATATAATGATATTATGTTATCATATAGAGATATATAATAATATATAAAAATAATATATACTGATATCAGTAACTATTATATTCCTACATATTGCTATTACAACTACTTATTTCTAGAAATGCTTCAGTGTTCGTGTTAACTCCCCTACTCAGAAGCCTTTGATGTTTCTCTCATATGATAGTTTCAAGAGACTTTTATCAAGATGACTGCCTAAGTGGGAAGGAGACCACCTAGTTCCCATGTACATACTCCATCAAAACCCCCAAGTTTCCATTAGATCGAATAGTTGTCAAGAAACAGTGTGAAATTGTAGTAAATTTCACCCGAGAAATGCACAAAATGACAACCAGAAGCCAGAGGACAACAGGAATAGACCCCCAACAAAGTCAATACCAGACCAGCATAACATCTCAGCACCACTAGAGACTGCCTGGGTCAGGTATAGTCTTTGAGGTTCTTTGCAGGCATAACAAGATAGGAGGGCTCCCCTGAGAGAGTCCTAGGGCATTCAGAAAGGTCCAAGGCAATCAGAAAACCTCAGTATGGGGACCTTGGAAGTTCAGGAGAGTGGCAGCAGCAGCAACCAGTCTGGTTGTCAGTAATCAACATGGCACCAGCTGGTACAGCATTGTGAAAGTATAGATAAGCATTAGATTCAAACCCAGAATTTCTGATTCTAGATCAGATGTTCTTTCCACTATACCACAGTGTCTCCCTGTTTCCTTTTATGTCAAATGTAAACTTCTTGACTGGTTTATGTTGCTTTCCACAGTCTAACATCTCATTATCCATCCAAACTTATTTCATGAAATTACTAGAAGGGACCCTAAAGGTTATCTGGACCAGCCTTCTACATTATACAGATGAGGACACTGAAGTTCAGAAAAGAAGACTGGGCCAGTGTTCAACAGATAATAGACTTGGAATTCAAACCCAGTTTCTTTAATAATAAAGTCAATAGTCTCTCCATTTACCTCTAGTGCTCAATACACATCTTCCATTCTGGTCAACATAGTTTCCTTCCTGTTGAAACAGCAATGGTGGCTGAAAATGTGTGCAACACTCTTCCCTCTACCTGTCTGCTAAGAGGATGGAAGTGTCATTCATTAGCTGTTCTCTGGGATCATCATTAGTCTTCAACTATCCAGAATCCAACTTCCTTTTAGTGATGTTTTGTGGACATTTATATTTTGTGGCCATTGTCATTCTTTTGGTCCTCCTCATTTCACTTAGAATCAGTTCACGCAAATCTTCCTGTGTTTCTGTGAATTGCTCCTATTTGTCATTTCTTACGACAATTATTATTCTGTTCTATTCCTATATGACTGTTTTTCAGCCATTTTCCAATCAACTGACTCCCACATGTTTCCAGTTTTTTGCTACCTTAAAAAAATGCTGCCCTCAACATTATGGCATGTACAAGATATTTCTTTCTGTCTTTGACCTACATGGGATATACACCCAATAAGAGGATCACTAGGTTAGAGAGTATGAACAACTTAGTTATTTTTTTCTCACATACTTCCAAATGGTTTTTCAGAGTAGTTGGACCAATTCACAACTATACTAAAAGCGTGTTAATATTTTTGTCTTTCCATAGCACTCTCCATACATTGACTATTCTTTGATTTTGTCATCTTTGCTAATTTGATGGACACAAGGTAAAGTCCCAAGTAAAATCTTTAATTTGCAGTTCCCTTATTATCAGAGCTTCACTATAATTTTTTAAATTGCCATTTACATCTTTCTTTTGAAAAAAATATTTGTTTATAATCTTTGATCACATATCTATTGAGAAATTATTTTTGGTCTAATACATTTTGTCAATTCCTTATGTTAGGGAGATCAGACGTTTATCAATTATATTTGACGAAAAGTCTTAGGAAGGCTATTTTTGTGGCTGTCCAAGAGATGTAATGAAGAGGGGGAAGAGTGGAGGCATGTTGCCTCCTTTGATAGATGTAATGTTAAGGGAATTTGAAGATCTTCCCACCCCTTAATAGACAGTGGCGATATAATAGAATAGAAGTTCCCTGATAGAAGGGACTGTCTCATTTTTGTCTTTGTATTTCCAGTCAATCAACAGGCACTTACTAAGGGCTTACTAGGTGCCAGGCATGGTACTGATCTGTGGGGATACGGGTTTCAGTGGTCATTTATCTCCATTACAGGAATATATTGAAGAAAGTATTTTGCAATCTCAATGTACTATATAAAAGTGCTGAGATAAGGATAATGGTGATGATTATATAATCCAACTCTGCTAGATGGATAGAACTCCATACAATAACCATGATATGTTACCCACTGGTAAACCAGAGGTTATCAGCCTGTGTTTATACAACCCCAGTGATGGAGAAATTACTACCTCTCAACACAGTTTATTATTCCATGATCAGGAAGTCCTTCTTTTCATTGAGCTGAAATCTGCTTTCCTGTAACTTCCACTTACTACCCTCTGGAGCCAAGAGTGATAGGAACAGTTCACATTTAAATTAATTCAAACAAATGCTACTTTGAAGAGTCTACATTTTTACTCAAAACAAAAGTAGGTTAGAATGCATTCTTAGGAGAGGATTTTATTTTTGTTCATCCTTTGTTCTTGAAGAGGACCAATGACTTCAAGAGGGTGATATCTTGACTTGCAAGTGAATTAGACTTAAGTGAGGCAGAACTGCGCAAAGTCATGAGTCCCACTCTCTCCTCCAGAGTCATCAGAGTCCCGTGGCAAGACATAAGTCAAGAGGACTGGTGACGGCCGGGGGGGGGGGGGGTTTAAGTATCCAGCTTTCTCAGAGCTGTTTCTATTTTCGGTCCCTTGGTATTGTTGTTTGTCCTTCATTCTGGAAGAAGACCATGACATCAGGAAGGTGATGTCATGACTTGCAAGTAAATTGGATTTAAGTGAGGCAGGGCAGTCACCAGCCTCACTCTGTCCTCCCCCCTTGGAATTAGATGTTACAATAACAATAGCTCACATTACTATAGCACATTATAATTTTTGAGGTGCTTTCGTCCAAACAATCCTGAGAAGTAGATAACACAGGAATCATCACTTCCTTTGTAGAGGTGGCAAAAATGAGGCTGAAAAAAATTATGCGACTTGCCTGGCAGAGCCACTAAATCCAGGTCTTCTGACTCTAAGCAACCTTGCCTCTGTGCCTCTTGGCCTCTCCAATAAATAACAGCACAACTCTGCCTCACTTAAATCCAATTCACACACAAGTTGAGACATCACCCATGATGTCATTGGTCCTCTTTGAAAACAACAATAACCATGCTCCCAAAGATCCGTAGCATTTTAGTTACCACAGGAAATATTTCTAGGAGTTGATGAAGAAAGACAAAATGAAAAAGAAAATCAACTTAATGATATTCCAACAGATGTCATTGAACTGTATTCTTTAGCATTCCAACCTTTATTCCTATTTCCACCAATTCCTGAAATATAACTCTTAATATATTTTTCCTGTTTAATCCAATTCAATGAACATGGTGCTTCCCAAGTGCACTATACATGGTACCAGGGATACAAGTCAAGTCAAATCAAGTCGATAAGCATTTATTAAGTACCTACTAAAGCCCAACATTGTAAGTACTAGAGATACAAAGAAAGGCCAAAAAATGAAATTTTAAAAATAAATAAATATGACCCAGGCCCTCCTTTCAAGAAATTACAATCCAATGAATGGAAACAAGAAGTAGAGAGATAATTATGATTAAAGATAAAGTAATAGCCAAATAAACAAGACCTCTTAAGTACCTATTATATGTAGAGTACCTACTATGAGAGGCAATCTGGTGTAGTAGATAAAGAGCTGGCCTCAAAGTCAAAAAGACTTAGGCTCAAGTTCTTTCTCTGAACACATACTGACTGTGTAGTCCTGGGGAAATCACTTGATGCTCTGCTTCCCCAGGCAGTTTTCAAAGATCATAAGTTACAGAGCAATTATCCAGCTTTATTGGTGAAAGAAGTATCCTTTATCAATGATATCATGGGTCCAGTGCAAAGAATAAAATTTTCAAGGAGACAGGAGCAAAAAGACAAAAATCAAGCTCTCGGGAGTTTATACATCAAATGGAGATGGGCAGAAGGGATAATCACAAAAGATCAGTGTATCCAGGTAAGGTATCTTCTCCATCTCTTCCGCTGGAGAAGAAAGGCAAGAAAGGCTTCACGGAGGAGGTAGCACCTGAGTTGGTCTTTGAATGAAAGATGGGACTTCAGCAATGGAAGGTGCTGTGTATCAACCCTTAGTAGAAGGAAAGTTGCTTACAGCAGGAACTGCTTCATTTTGGTTCTTTCTATCCCTAGAAAATATCACAATGCATTACATAGCAAGAGGTTAATAAATGTTTCTTTATTAAATTGAATTGAAGGTGGGAGTGAGAGCTAGAATCCATTCTAGCCACCATCAGGACCTCATAAGCAGATTCACAGAGGCTAGAGAGAACAGGACACAGTTATTCGTATTCATGAACATCTTGTGTCCTAAAAGGCTTGGCATCTAACCATATAATGGGCAAACAGAAAAGAAATGCAAAAGCAATTGCTTCAAATATGCAGAAAATATGGTGTTATTAATACAAACTCAGAGAGAAAAAAAACAAAATTCTCCATCAGAGGAACCACACAGGGAGTTGTCACTGATTTAAGCCAAATCACTTCAAACTATAGAAAGAAAACAGAGCTTAGGGATCCTGTAAACTGTAAGACAAAGACAGGATATGATACTTATCCATTCAAGCCAAGGCCTGGGAAAGAGTTTGCAAGTGCTAACAGCTAAGTAAGTGGCTGTCAACGTGATAAATGCCAGAATCAAACATTACCATTCAGAGACTGGTAGAAAAGAAAAAGAAAAAATCACTACTTTTATCATGCTTTTTTTTCAAAATGAGTAAAGTTTGTATCCAATTAAAGAGTAATTTCTAGCACATGAACATAATAGCTTATGTATGCAAGTATTTTTGTAATTCTGAAAATCAGCACCATGCATGGTCTGTATTCTCATTGATATGTTTAAGTATATTCCTTTAGCAGGATGAACACACTATATCTAAGCTCACCCATCCTTTGCATCTGTCATTCATATTCTCTCAGGAGTCCTCCAACATACCTGGGGACCTTCTTTAAATTGCAAGAATACCAGTGGAGCACATGTACTGTTCAAAGAATTGCAATGTCTTTGATTCTTTGCAACCCATGAAATAATCAACATGAGAGGAATTCAGAATATAGTCATAGGATTTGGAGATGGATGAGACCTTAGAAACACATAATCTAATGTTATCATTTTACAAAGAAGGATACTGAAGCCCAGAGAGGAAAATCAATTTAAGCGCCCACTGTGCCAAGCACTGTGCTAGTTGTTGGGTATACAAAACAATGAAACAATCACTGCTCACATGTGGGGGGAGAAAAGGGACACAATAAGTGTGCGTGTAAATAGATGCACAATAAGAAAAAGGTTTACATAGGCATATATATTCAAAATACAAGATAGTTTGGGAGGGAGAATAAGAAAAGTTGGAGATATCAGGAAAGACTTCATGCAGAGGATGGTGCTTGAGCTACCTCCTAAAGGATTAGAGGGGCCTTATGAATCCAAGGTAAGGCATTCTAGGAATGGAAGACAGCCAGAGCAAAGGCAAGAAGATGGAAAATGGAGTTATAAGTAAAGACCAGACAGACCAGTTTTGCCTAGATCATAGAATGTAAAAGTGGGCATAATGTCCAATGAGGCTAGAAAGAAAGGTCAAGGTCACACTGTGAAGAGCTTTTAAAAACTAAACAGGAAAAAAAGCAAAAAAAACTAATCAGGGACACAATAATCAATGACTATAGTAACCTGCTTCTTGTTAAATCCAAAGACTCAAGTCTCCGGGATAAGAACTAAGTATTTAACAAAAACTGCTGGGAAAACTAGAAAATAGTACGGCAGAAACTAGATATAGACCAACCCCCTACACCCTGCACCAAGATAAAGTCAAAACAGGTACAGGATTTAGATACAAAGGCTGATACTATAAGAAAACTAGGAGAGCAAGAAATCGTTTATCTGTCAGAACGCTATACATATTGTCCAAAGGGGTCCCTGTTTTGGGTGCTTTTGCTTAATTGTTTTTCTTTGTCATCAAACACAAGGTATCAGGATGACTCACATTTTTTTTAAAGGAGGAGAATTCACTGGATGATTTATGAGGAGCTTCGAGTTCTAATGATAAGCGACTTCACACCCCTCTACTGATAATTAGTAGCTAATATGGTGCCTACTATGTTGGAGGCCTGCACTAAAGTGCTTTTCAATTATCACCTCACTTGATCCTCTTAACAGCCCTGGGAGGGAGGTGCTATCATTATTCCCATTTTACAGATGAGGAAAGTAAAGCAAACAGTGATTAAGTAAGTGACTTGCCCAAGGTCACACAAACAGTATCTCAAGCTAATTTGAACTCCATTCTTCCTGACTCCAGGCCTAGTCCTCTATCCACTGCACCACCCTGGCTACACTGAGACAGATAAAAACCCATATCCTAGTAGAGAATTTCATGAGTTGCAGCTCCCAGTCTCATAACTCAATTAAAATTACTTCCTCCGAGGTAACCAATGATCTCTTAACTGCTAAATCTGATGGCTTATTCTCAGTCCTCATCCTGTTCAGCTTCTATGCAGCATTTGACAGGGCTGACTACTTCTCCTGGATACCTTCCCCTTACTGGGTTTTCTTGTGTAATTGGGTTCTCCCACTATCTCCCTGGGGCAGCTAAGTGGTATAGGGGATAGAGCACTGGGTCTGTTATCAGGAAGACTCGTCTCCCTGAATTCAAATCTGGCCTCAGACACTTACTAGCTGTGTGATCCTGGGCAAGTCACTTAATTCTGTTTGCCTCAGTTTCCTCATCTGTAAAATGAGCTGGAGAAGGAAATGGCAACCCATTCCAATATTTTTGCCAAGAAAATATCAAATGGGGTCAGGAAGAGTCAGATAGACTGAACAACAAAAAACTCAGCACTCATCACCTACTTGCTTAACTTTGCACAGGCTTTCCCTCAAGCTTGTAAATATACTTCCTCTTCATCTCTACTTCTTAAAAGCCCCTGCTTCCTTCAAGGTTTAACTCATGTCCCACCTCTAGAGGGAATCCTCAGAATGCCTTTGTTGTTAGTGTACCTCCTTCTCAAATAATTATGTTACATGTAAGCTTCCTGAGGGCAGGCACCATCTTTCATTTTCTTTATAATTCCAATGCCTACCACAACTCCCTACATATGATAAATACTTAACATACCTACCTACATATAATAGGTACTTAATAAATGCTTTGGAACTGGATTGGATCACCTGATGGTCCAACTTCTGGTGCTGAGCCTCTAAAAACTTAGCTAAGCTGGTCCTCAGTGGACATATACATATTGTCTATCCCCATATCTGTACCCAAAGCCTTAGGTAGTTCTGAGAAAAGTGCTTTGTAAATCAACACAGCAGCTTCCCCACTTCCTATAGAAATGCTCCCCATTTTTACAAAAAAAATATCACATATGTTTACATTCTTCATAAAACAATCAACACAAGCAATTTCCTTAGCTTGTATTTTATTCAAATAAAAATTTATAATTTATTATAATCTTTGTAATAATATACAAATAATTTGTGAACAGAATTTTAAAATGATGTATGTCGATATTTGTTTAAAAATAAAAATACTTTCTAATTTCATAACAAAATGACCACAATGAATAATGATTATCAATTAATAGATAAGGATTATTAAGCACTGAACTAGTCAGCACTGAACTAAATGTCCGAGACACAAAGAAAGGGAAGAACAATCTCTGCCCTCCAGGAGCTTGTATTTTAATGAGGAACTCAACTTGTAAATACATAGGTACATATAAAATATCTACAAAATATATGAAAGGTCATCTTAGAGAAGAAGGTTGGAGCAGCTAGATGACATTTGACCATCACACGTCACAGTATCTAATGACAAGTATTTGTAGAAAGTCTACTATGAGCATAATTACTGTTGATGTGATAATATCAGTTGCTGTGAGTGAAGTAGTGAGAAATTCTATGAAGAATTTGATAAGAAGCCCAAAAATAAATCAATTCACACTTTGATACTTGAAGACCTCAACGTACATGTGGGAAAAGGTACGGACAGGAAGAAATTTATGGAAAAGCATGCTTCAGAAGTAGTTCATACAAAAGCTTCATTCCTCTGTATTATGATTTTCTTCAAAGAAAGAATCACAAAATATATTTAAGAAAAAGAAAAAGAAAGAATCCGTTGGCACTGGATGTGCCAAGCATCAAACTACATCATGAAAAATGAAATTGACTGCATTTTAACAGAGAGAAAAAAACTTTTTTATGGACATAGGAGTCATCCCTAAATGGACTGCCTGTGTAATCAAATCATCAATTTGTTAGACCTAAGATCTGAATTTATAATATGCAAGAAAAAAGAACAGTAATAAGGAAAAGATTTGGTATACAGTTTTGAAGATTGAACCCTGAATTATTTAAACAAGCCGTTAAAAACCAAAAATGGGAAACTGACCATAAACATAAGTGACATCAACATTGACTGTAATCATTTCATCCATAAGTTGTTTATATGAATTAATTTATGCAACTAGGCCCAAAGAGTTCAGAAAGCAGTTTAGTCAGCAAACATTTGAATTATCTAGAAAACAGAGCTATCTGCCAAAGACAACACTAGATTAAAATATAAGCCCATCTGTAAAATCTTATAAAGAAGGAAAATAGACAATAGGTAGCATTGTCTCATAAAACAGGGAGAAGCGGTGGAGGGTAAAAAACAGTCTAAATGAAGCTTGGCAAGATATCCAACAAAGTCAAGTCATCCCAAGGGTATTCAATGATGAAAAGAGAAACAAAGTTTACAAAAAGGAAATGATTTGCAAAAATTACCACACACTATTTTCTCAGTCAAAATGAGTGGAACCAAAACACTTGGACCTTAGGGAAGTAGAAATGACACCAAATAGAACAAAAACAAAAAAAGCACCTGGCTTAGATCATCTCTATAGAGAGGAGATCAATGTTAAAGGTAATAATACTGTGATGGCACCTGATTCACAATGCATCTAAAAGACAAGAAGATACAAAACAAGGAAAATTTCTCTGACCTTATTGACTTCAAAACAAGGTTAACATAGAAAATAGCAACCTACATGCCATTTCTCCCATCTAGACAAAATCTTTATGAGTGCCATTTATTGAGGGGATCTTCAATAAGGACTTTAGTTAGATACAAGTAGGTTTTTGCAAATGGCATTCAACACGGACCCCATCTTTACCAACTCAACAGACTGAAAGATAAAGAGAATATACAATTATGTACTAATTATTTGTGGATGACCAAAATAAAGTAAAACAAAAATGTCATCTTAAAGATTCTTTTACAACGAATGTGTCTCTCACCCTCATTTCATTAAAGACACAATCATATAAATAACTCTATTCAATGACCTTTTTGATAATAAACATCAGGCAATGACATAAACAGAGTTATAGATGTATGCTCACTGAAAGTGTTAGCCACTGCAATGGAGGAGACCCAGCTCAGAGTCAAAGCTGAGGAGGGATTCCTTGTGTAAGGTCCTCAAGATGCTCCTTTTCGTGGATGACCATCATGTTGACTGCAGTGAGACCCAAAGCATTACAGAGATTCATAGAAGAAATGTGAGTCACTCAAAGGAGTATAGCCTAATCATCCATCCACACAGGAAAGACCAAATGGAAAAAGAATGTTTATTGGCCAGATTTCAAAATGTATCTGAATGGATACCCTACAGAGCTTATCTAACAGCATGTTTATATAGGACATACAATACCAATGGACAATGTGCTGGATCCAGAATTGAAAAGGAGGAGGAGAGAGTATTTGTTGGTTTGCTTTTGAACAATTACAAAGCACTTTTCCTGTCCCCAAGCTTCCCAAAGTAGCAAAGGCCCATTGTTTTCATACAAAGAGTTTTGTTGGTGCTTCAGAATGGCAGCAAGCAAGACCTAGAACAGTATAACCTCTTGAGATGAAAGTCACACAGAGGTGAATGGGAAGGCACCTTTTAGATGTGAGCACTTGTCCCCACAAACTACAATATGCATGGAAGAATTGTGATAGGTATTATTGGAAGAAATTCCAAAATTGATGACATCACAGATACTTTTCAATAATGATATGATGGGTTGGCATGTTTTTCAATGCAACATTTCTCAAAAGATGGTATCATTAATGATGATGCCACTTATAATTCCATTTGAACCACTAGTCAAGAACAATAGTTTGTCATTATAATAGCTACAGCAAACCCATTTTCACACGAAAAGGCATCATAAACAGGAGTTGCATCATTGATAAACCAAAAAATTATTTATTCACTCATCATAACAAGATTTTCAGTTTCAAATTATTTTTTCAACATATTATCACAAAACAAATCTAGTAACTATTCTTGTTCTAATGCAAAAAAAGACTAGGCCCTTCATGTTTGTCCATGATAAATGGGTTCCTAATCTAGTCACATTTAGAATTACCAATATCTTTAAAATAAAAGTAGAATTGCTTCTATAAACCAATTAAATAACAAGAAAATGTTCACTTATTTGTAGGGCAAAGCTTTCAGGGTAACCTCCATATCATGATTAAATATTAGAGAGAACATTTGTGAAGATTCCTCACCTGTAACATGGAAACAATAAAACTTATTCTACTCATTTTACAATACTATTATAAGGAGGGCTGGCTAGGTGGCACAGTGAATAGAGCACGGGCTCTGGAGTCAGGAGGACCTGAGTTCAAATCTGGCCTCAGACACTTGACACACTTACTAGCCGTGTGACCTTGGGCAAGTCACTGCACCCCAATTTCCTTACCCTCCTGCCTCCAAAAAAGAAAAAAAATTGTTATAAGGAAAGCTCTTTATAAGCTGTAAATCACTCCAGTAAGGTAGGTTATTGTTATTATTATGCAAGTCATTTCCCTGGAGAAAGTGGATGTTACTGCTCCAAATTCTATTCATATTTCTATTAACATTTGAGCTCCACAATAAGAGACTACACATGCTTGAGAAGTTGACTATTAAAAGTCAGCTTTCTTTTATACCCCCAGAATTTGAAGATTGAGGCCAGGAATTTTTTTTAATGTTTTGACCATCAGATTGATTTTGGTAGTATGTGTACCACTTGCTGAGTGATCATCAGTCTCAATCCCAAAACAAATAAAATGGGGTAGGCAAGCCATATGACCAACAACTTTGGAAAAGCTCATGTCAA
The DNA here is from genome assembly GCA_028646575.1 of Pseudocheirus occidentalis. NCBI lineage: Eukaryota > Metazoa > Chordata > Mammalia > Diprotodontia > Pseudocheiridae > Pseudocheirus > Pseudocheirus occidentalis. The sequence continues at coordinate 64,293,044 of CM053599.1, forward strand.
GGACTCTCTTTATCGCCTCTAAATAGTGCCTTCCTTGGGTGCCAAGGAGATTTAGACTCTCGCTCCCATAATTTTGAAGGGTTACAGTCTTCAGGATGCTAATAAACCATAAAATGTGAATTCTGGAAAGGACCTTAAAGATTATCTAGTCCAACCCCCATATTTTAGGAGATTTTCAATATGGGCCCCTTAAAGCTACCCTTGAGTTCACACTGAGCATATAAATTACATTAAGATCGCGTCTCATAAGCCCCCACTGGTGTGGGTTTGTTTTTGTTTTTTACCAAACTAAAACAGAAGATACATTAATTCAAAGGAAAAGACATTGATTTAATTGTATAATAAGATAAAACAACAAAAAGAATCTCCTTATAATCACAGAGAGTTCTCTCCCACATATTGCCATGTCACTGTGGGTACGGGAACACACTCTGCAAACACATACGACCAGGAAACACATGTGAAAGAAAGAACACAGAGAGAATGCAAATCATCAGGGCCACTCATGCTCCTAGGACTGCATCCTAGCTGGAACCTCTCTGCCTCCAAAGCTATCATTTATTGCTTCCTTGCAGACTTGCTGAATGCCACCTGCTGACTGATAATGCCATCTGGCTGCTTTCTTCGCCAAACCTCAAGTTGCTTGGTCTTCTGAGCTACAAACAGGTATCATCTGCTCACCTCCTTTCCCCATTATATTATCTGATTTTTGTCTGTTTATATGCTGCCATCTGCTGGTTCAGCAGCTATGGGATCTCTTTATAGAAAAAAATGGCACAGCTCTTTTCTGTGCAGCAAACCTACAAATGCAGGACTATTTCAGCCTTTTGG